>BPLS01029964.1:54719-130982 GCA_019656275.1 Rhododendron kiyosumense | reverse complement strand
ATGGCTCTGGGCACAGTACGATCGGGAAGGCATTCTGGCAGAGGTATTTGTTTCCCAACTGGTTCCAGCCTTCCTCTTTTACCTCCTTGGACAAACCTTGTTTTGCAACAAAGAGAATTCGGTACACGTTTAGTTTCTGGCTGCTTTGGTGAACCTGGAGACCATAGCGGAGTTCGATTGGGGGACTCCTGCTTTGGCTACGTTGTACGGACATCTTAGTGCTTGGTCCCAAGGAGTTAGTTTGTTGCTGGGGGGACATCACCGTGTTCTTGAGGTACACGTTTTATCCTTCTCTGTCATTCTTCTGCTGCTTTAATTCCTGCATCTTATGTTTGTGTTTATCTTTGCTTGTAGCTCTGAGCTTTTGAGCACTTGTTGCAGTTTCCCCCTTCGACGCGGCATAGGGAGCCTTGGTTCGTCCCATGGGCGGCTCGCTGGCTAAAAGGAATTTGGAGGACATGATCGCCTGCTATGGATTTGCTGGCTTAGAAGCGAGTTTTGAACCGTTTAACCGTGGATCAGGTGTGACATGTTTTATCCTTTCATCCTCATGCTATCTTTCCACTTGGTTATACTGATGTTGCCTTGCTGATAACAGGTGCATTTTGATCCTTGGGATACTTTGCTTGACAATGCTCCTTTAGAGTTGACTTCAGTTTGAGCTTTGGAGAGCTAGCACTTCCTTTTGGAAGGACCTTTTTCAAGAGCTTGGTATCTCGGGGAGAGGGTAGCTAGCCAGTACTTTCCACGCTCAGAGGCGTTGCAGCTTGTTCCTCTCCCCCCTCCAGCTAGTATGAGGTTGACTCATCTTTTGACGGGAGAGAGTTTGTTGCTTGCTCTCGAGAGATAGTTGGCCACAGACTTCCTTGTAGCGGGAGATTACTCGGCCTTTCGCCTGGCCTTTCTAACCCTGCCTACTACTACCACTGTTGCTGCTCCTCCTACTCGGCAACGGGCCCTTAGCTTCATCTCTTTCCATAAAGCTATTAGAGAAGAGGAGCATTTGATGCTAACACTGTGTGCCACTCAACTTTACATGCTACCCACTGAGGTTCAATAGGTAACTTTGTAAGTTTCAGTTGCCTTTTATATCCTTCCTATACTTTGTTGTAAACAACATGACTTCCCTTGCAGGTGCTAGTGGATATAGATCAGGAGTGGCTGTGTGCGTTTCAGAGTGCAGAGGCCCTGGTTTGATGGCGGCGCAGCCGAATAGTTGCAATATATATCCTCTAATTTTCTTCTTTCCATTCTGCATCCTTGCATGAATCTGATCATCTGCATTTTGTAGCTTGAAGTGGAGCGGGCGCCGACGGTGTCTATTACTCAGAGTGTTAGTGTCAGCGAAGGTGAGATACTGGAGTTGGTGATGGGGGTGTTGGAGCTGGTGATGGAGGTGTAGGATAGAGGATTAGTGTCCTAGTTTCTGAGCGCTTTTGTCCTTCTTCTTCTCGACCTACATCCAAGAGGGGTCATAAGCTGTAGCTTGCTTTTTCCTTTGTACCTATATTATTAGTCCTAAAACAGACAAGGATATGTATTTTTATGAAGTAACCTTAGCATGCTTGGCGAGTTTGTGATTTAAATTCTTCGTTTTTACGGGAACATGTTTTCTACCCGAGATACTCCAAGTTTGTATGCAATAGCTCTGGAGCATGGTTTAAAACTATTTTGAACAGGTTTTTGCTATCTTGAATGAGTAATGAGGTTTGATAACCTTGAAAACAGTTTTACAACAAAACTGTTCTTCGGGTTGGTAAATCAAAACATTGGCCGAGGAATGGATCCTTCGGCCGAGGATTCCATTCTTCAGCCGCTACTTCCAGAAGTTGGATTTTTTTATTTTAGCCAAGTGGCGTTCTTCTAATGCTTGAATCCGATTCACGCCTTTCATTTGCTTTTGCCATTTCTACAATCTCTTTGTCATGGTTTAAAATCTCTAAGATATCTTGTCCTTTATATTGATGACACTTGAGTCGGAGGCGACAAGCAACGATTCTCGCGACTTTTGATTTTTGTCAATTCTTCGAAAAAAGATTAAGCTCATTTTTTGCGAGCTCAATGTGTAGGGTTAGCTGTGCCTATCATTGAATACAAATCTCTTGACGTTTTTCCTTCTCTCCTCCTGCTTGGGCTGTATCTCAATGTGAGATTGCCTACGTATCCCAGTTAGGGAATCAAGCTTTTACGTAGTTCCAAAATCACAACCTTTCGGGTTGGTTTTTCCACTATTGGTTTTTCTCCTAACATGCTCTTGATTTTGCCTAGTTTACCTAATGGAGGTTGAGTCCTTAGCGAGCTTTTCTTCAAATGCCTTAACTTTTGCCTAGGCTGCATTTTAGCAGTTTCTTGCCCTAGCAGGCTTTGCTCTTACTTTTGCTTGGGTTCTTGGATTACTCAACGAGTATTTCTCACAAGAGGGTTTCTGTGTTTTGGAGAGGAATTTGGTGGAGATGTTTTTCTAAGTCTCCTTTGTGTTTGTACTTTCATGATGGGCAAGCTAATTCTCAGTGTTCTTGCGAAGATAGGGTCTTCTTTCTAAGTTTATGACAAGAACCTAGTTCTAAGCAATCAGGGCTCGTCCCTACTTTCCTTTTTTTCAACAATCATAAAGAATTTGATTATTAAAAACTCTTTTCTTTGGCAAAGAGACTGTAGTGTATTGCAATTGTAAATTCAAGATCCAAATTGTTTATTAAGCATAAAAAGAAAGATAAAACGGGAATTCATTTAACCATAGAAAATTCCCAAACAGGGGCCCAAAACATGTCCTAGCTTGATTTTAGGAAACAAAAGTAATGTTTAATGATTTTGGTCATGTCATGATCTTGCAATTACTACAGCATCTCACGGTTTGCTCCTTGCCTTTCACAGTTTTATACTCTTCTTCACCCTTTTCTTTGCCAAACAGAATTTTTAGGTCAAATCCAGCTAGCACCTCGATCCAGGCTTCGGGGACGGGATATGAGTTTGTTGATTCTTCTTCCATGTCACTGTCAGTCCATTCTTGATCGAAGAAGATTTGCGTCCCAGGATGCCTCTGCTTGGTGGTTTCATCTTCCCATGTTTCCGCGAACCCAAAAAATGTGAAGTCCTCACTTTTTCTCATAAACCAACCGTTAAGTGTCTTTGGGATCACAAACGCCTTTTCCTTGACTATGTTTCCCTTTGCTTTAGCCTTTTTCATGCTTTCTTTTCTCTTCTCCTCAGTCTTAGCCTCCGTTGGGGTATGTAGCCAAGACCAAAGACATATTGATTGTGCGGGGGATTGATCATTCGTGGGATGCTTTGTGATTTTTTGCCTAAACCCAATCCAGGGAAGTAATTCTGCTTCTTCATCATTCGTATGGCGGGGGTGCTTACGTAGAAACTTCTTTTAGCGAAAGACTCCTTTGCATTCATCTTGGTTGATTCTAACTCTCGAGTGGTCATCTTGAGCTGGGCATTGTAACTATACTGGGCGTTAAAAGCTGCACCAATATCCTCCCACATTCGGCGCTTAGAGATATCAAGAGACAAGAACCACTGAAAAGTGGGGCCGGCTAAGGTTTGAGGGAACAACTGAGCCATTGCTTCCTCCTCGACCCCGTGCAGCTTCATGGTACCGTGATAAGCCAAAAGATGAGTCTTTGGATCTCCCGTTCCATCGAACTTCATAAAGTTCGGCATTTTGAACCTTTCTGGCAGCCTAGCATTTGGAAACGGGCAGAGACGGTCCATGTCCAAACCTCCCACACTAATCTTTTCAAACTTGGAGACGGCTTCCTCAAGTTTTGCTGTTTTGGTGATCAGAGCAGCCATTTCTGGATTCACAACGGGATGTTCGACCAAAGGGAGCTCTTCGGCCGCAAGCTCGCGCTCTTGTCTTTCACCACCTCCCCTTCCAGCCGGGAGCCTTTCTTCAATCAGAGCTTGCAAATTGGCCATGGAGATATCGGCTTGGTCAGCCCTTTGTTGCATGACGGCCAAGTTGTGTTGGAGATCTGCTAGAATCATAGCAAGATTTGGCGGCGGAGTTTCTGCCATGTCCAGGTTTTCTATCTTGACCAGCTTTGGTGACACAGGTGGAGATGGAGAAGTCAGGGGAGATTCGTGCGGAGTAGTTGGCGGTGAGTCCTCCCTTGACAGAGTACAGGCCTGGGCTTCCGTTGCGATGAACCGAAAAGCAAACCCTTCAAACAAATCCTCAGACAGACCCGGTGGACATTCCTAAGTAGGTTTGGCCCTTGATCTCGAAGATTCCCATAATGCAGCTAGACAGCAAAGTATAAGAGCTCAGTGGCAGCCTACAACAGTTTATTTTGAAAGGATTGAAAAATAAAAAATGCTCATGTCAACGTCGTCGGTGTCCTCCTAGACTTTAGAACTAGAGAGAGTTCGACTCAAGACATTCGGACGCTGCTCGAATCCTCGGATTTCTTTTCGATGGATGTATCCTTGATTGGATTGACTATCACTAAGAGATGCCAAAACAGCCTAAAACTTAGCTATTCCCTCTCGAAGTTTCAATGCTGGAGTTCGGAACAACTTGGTGTAGATGTCGTGATACCATAACCGAGGTCGCATAAGCAGCACTGTGCCGGAGCCTGAGCGGTGTAAGTGATTGGCCCTTTTAACCTGGATGGCGTAGGTATCACGACATCCTTTCTATTGTCCCTAGTTTTCTGTTTGAAACTCTAACTGGGTTTAGAAAGGATCTTAGAAAGTATTGATTTCTCAAAGTTCTGTTGACCTCAGGATTTTTGAAACTTTGATAACATGCACCATCAAGATGCACTACTGTTCATCGGTCCAAGGCAACGTCCTAATAGTCATAAGACGACCTAAAATCCGCCCTAGTATGCTCCTACGCAAAATGGAATGAATGTATGTACAGGCATGCGATAGGGAAAGCAGTAACACATAGACAGTTTATAGGGGTTAGATGCAAGCAATCCTACCCTGTGGGTTCCTGTCTTAGGTTGGAAGGTTCTAGTGCTTTGTACGCATGGAGAGGCCAGTTTTGGTTTAAGGGGGTTTCTCTGACTAGAGCCGCGGCATACCTCCCACTGCAATGCGTAGCAATGGTCGAACGGTACTACGACTCATCATCGTCCAAGGTTGGGCATTCGAGGACCCCGAGCTCCAGTAAACTGTACCGGTTACGCAAAACACCTCAACGGGGCTGACCAACATTGATGCAAATGGAGAATGCCGAAAAATGATTTGAATAAGAGAGAAATGCAATGTTTTGAAAAAAGCCTTTTTTAATTTGGCTCACTTTTATTAATCAATATCTGGAGAAAACTACACAAGTGAACAATAGTAAAAGCCCCAATTCGGAGTGGTCGGATGCTGAGATCCTGTTACGTTACCATTCTGTTCTTCAGCAGCGCGAAGCGGAGCGACGGAACCATTGTGAAAATGCTCGGGAACCCGGAGCGGCGGAACCGTGGTTGGGTATGTAAACGGATTTTGGAAATGTTGATTTGATAGTTGGAAAGTGAAACCAGTGACATGGTCTACGACGAGTCGCGTAAGAGAAACTCAGAGAATCATGACACCAACGTTAGTTTGGATAATGAATGTGGATGTGTCATTGTTAGCAATTTGGTTAAACATGCATGTTATATATGGAAACCAAAATGATTGTTTTTAAGTTAAGGATTAGTGGGTATGGATTATTCTATTGAACTCCTGTAGCTCATGGTGTTACCTTTGGTGACCCTGACATATTATATTGGTGGCGACGCCGGTACAATGTGTCAGACCTTTTAGATGATCAAGGTAAGCTGTACACCTTGGAGGCCTTTGGAACTGAAAAGCTGGCTCGGATGGAGGAGCAGGCGGAGCTGTAGTTAGGAACCCTAGTTTCCTTCTGTGTGTAATGAAAGTACTCTTTCGAGAGTTATGATGTAATAATTAGCCAGACTCTATTTAGATTTTAAATAAAAATTGTCTATTTAACGTTCCCAAAAATTCGGGGCGTTACAAGAACAATTTAAAGGGATTAAACTGTAACAGATTTGTAGGATGTGATAGATGGCATGCTTGTTTACTGAATAGTTAGAATAGGATGAAAACAGACTCCTGTGGAAGTTTAAACAGGCTGGAAGGCTACTGTTTTGGAGCGTCGTGCACAGGAGAAAACTAGAATGCACTGATCAAGTCACTGCATGCAGGTCTGACCTATGCACACAACACCATAACTTCCACGCGTTAGTAAATTTAAGCCCACAGCTCTTACTGTCAATCATCTGGGCTCTAGAAGGACAATGCACACTCAAGATAAGCCACACAGTTCAAATGGCAGTTAATATACAATTATAGACAGTTTGAATGGGCTCAGAGGCCACCAAAAGAATAAACACCCCATAAACAGTGTGGAGAAAATAAAGGCTGAAGCCAAGTTACCCATGCAAAGACCACTCACTAGTTACAAGGTGGACAAGCGTGCGTGGGTATGCCACAAGCGTGTGCTGGTCTGAGCCACTCTACCAGTGTTTAGTTTTGCATGATTTGGGCTATGGGACATATCCAGAAAGACCCCAGAAGTATTCCATTGTTGCAGATATGAGTATTAAACTACAAGTAGCAATTTTTAAAATAGAAAGCAGTAGATTGATTTTTAACATGCTTGTAGTGGCCTATATACAACTAAAAGCATAAAATATGGGATTTTTAATCCTTGCGCAAGATCTGTGCGCGCCACCACAGAGTGGCACGCACGTACTAACGATTGGTGCGCACTGGTCACCTGCAGAGACGATTTTGAAAACCTTGCCAACTTTAGGGTCAAGACTTTATATTGATTACCAGCCTTGACCCTGTTAGCCCCCTCGTAGGGATCATAACAGAGAAAATAGAAAGTGTTTATACCTTTGGTTTTTGCGTTTGAAAGAGTGATTGAGCTTGAATGGGTGAGTTGATTGGATGATGCTTGATGGATGGGTAGATGAGGATGATTAGTAGTGCTTGTCAATGGATTTCTTTTGCAAGAAAGAGATGAGCAAGAGACTAAGGATTGAGTTTTGTGCTTGGAATTTGGTAACCTTTTTTTGTAACCCTTTGCTTGTTCAATGGAGGGGAGAATATATAGACAATGGGATGAAGAGAGAGGGTTACACCAGCCATGCAATGGCTTGTTGGCTTGGAGGGAAAGTCTCCCTCTCATTAAATGAGAGGAAAAAGGTGATGGGAGGTGTGTGAGAGAAGAGGGGAACATCCCCTTATCCACAGATTGCATTCAGGAGAATAAGAAAGTTCCCTTCGGCCTCAAAAGTCCTGTGATCATGGCAAATGCAGGTTGGAAAAGGTGATGAGACAAGCTTTGACCAGCACGCGCTGGTCCAAACAACCCTGTACTAGTCAATGGTCAAACTTTGACTGTTGACCGATACGTGGCACTTGGACCAGCGTGCGCTAGGTGTGAATCAGCATGTGCAAGTCAAGTTATGGGTTTTGAATTTGGCTGGGTTTAAAAGGGGATCAAACACTCAATACTCAATCACATTATCATTCTCGGGGTGTTCTTGATCCATTTCATCATAGGAGAATCAAATACCGTAAGTAAACTAATCTGGAAACCCAGATTAGGGTGTCTACATAAAGAAAATAAGTTCAATTATTACATCCCTATTTTCTTTTTCCTTACTGGAGAGAGTGAATTTGTGGAAGTTCAAAGTTATATCTCTGTATGAATACGTGAATAGCCTTTGGAGAAAAAGAATTTTGGCATAGTCTTCTTGTATCTTATATTTTTGTTCACTCTATTCATTGCATTATCGATTGATTATATATCTCTGTATAATTGTCTCATTGTTTTTAACCAATAGATGATGTCGCCGGATTCTGTTCCATGGGGAATGCCTCCAAACAAAAAGTGTGAAGAAGAAGAATAGATATAGAGTGGAGACTGTGAAGACGAACAAGAGTTATGGAGTAGTCCGTCAAACAAAAAGTGTGGTGAAATAGATACTACCGGAGTTGGGAAGGAGGGAATAGAAAATTGTGAAGATAAAGTTGCAGAACCGAAAGAGAGAATTGTAAGTGGACAAAAACGAATGATGCTATGAACAGCACAAGAATATAACGGCAACTCGTGCCGCATGAACGAAACCCTAGTTTCTTTGTCGGAACCCTAATCTGCAAAATAGACAAAGGATGAGTGCACCTTTGTGTGGGCGCATGCCCTGAAAATTTTTATTATGAAAAATTTGGGTGCGGCCCTCTTTGGAAAAGCGCGGCGAAACGCTTCGATTCAGAGTCGCCATTTGGGTTTTACGGTGAAATATCCAAGGAACCAAACTTGAAACGTTTTGCTACGTTGTTTGATTTTGAAAAGGAGTAAACTGGTCCGTCGTCACCTTTGATATCTGAGGTTTGGGAGCCAGGTTACGAGAGGGGAAGGGTTTTATGGCACCCCTCTCGCCCGATCCGGAGATCGGTCTCTACTTAGGCATTTTGTAAAACATTTGCATTTTTCTCTCATTAGTCATTTTTTAGCCAATTAGGGAGGGGGAAACAGTTAAAGGGGGATTAAAACTGTAACAAGTTGTAGTTATGTGATAAAATGCTTATGGAGATGATGTTGCTTGCAACAATAAATATAGATTGAGAACAAGCACTGGGAGCAGTTTGAATGAATTGGAGTACGCTGATCCGAAGGGATGTGAGCAGGTAACACACTAGTATGCACTGGCTGGGCCACTGCATACTAATGTGTCTTGCGCACGCCACTTCTTGACTGGCGTAGTTCATTTATCATGGACTCACAGTCTTTGTTTCAACCCTCTGGGCTCTGGAAAGGACCAGCGCACACCCAGGACAAATCACATAGTTTAATAACAGCATATGTACAAATTACAGACAGATCAGATGGCTGCAAACCACGAAAATGAACAGAACACCCCATAAACAGTGTGGGGACATAAAAAGAGGCCAATACTAAGTTACGATTCAAGGGCCAGGCACTAGATCTTGGCATAACTGCCGTATGCCAGTCACATGAGACCGTACGCCAGTTACGCCCCCTTACCCAGTGTTTGGCTTTACATCATTTGGGCTCTGGAGCATGATCAGAAAGATCCCAGAGGCCTTCTAGAGCAGATATGAATAAATATTGATCATTATAGTTAAGCAATTCTAGAATACAGAAAGCAGTAGACTTGTTCTTAGCATGCTGTAAGGTGATAAACACAAGATATAAGCAAGAAACAGGTGATCAATAATCCCCACGCCAGTGGTGCACATACTGCCAAAACTGGCGTACGGCTTAATGGTACTGGCGTGCGCCATTATTCACTACACAGGATCTTTATATTTTACCAGTTTCAAGGCCAGGACTGGTATTGATTACTAGCCTGTATTCTTCTGGTTCCTCTCAGGGGTCAAAACAGAAAGCCACGCAAAAGGTGGTATACCTTCGGCTTGAAGTTTGATGATGGGTTTGAGCTTTGAATTTAAGAGATGGAGGTTAGGTGATAAGAGAATGACAGTGTATGGTGTGTGGGAGTGGCCTTTTTGCATCCTCTTTTCCAATGGGAGAAAGGGAGCTAAGAGGAAGAGAGAGGGCTTGAAACTCTTAATGTGGTTAACCCCTTACAAATTGATGCAAGGGGTGTATTTATAGAGGGGAGATGGACTGCAGAAAGGGGTGATCAGTTGGGTTAGGAGGGTTGGTTGAGTTAAGGAAGAGCCTCCCATGCATTGAATGCATGGGACTAGGCTTGATGAGGGGTGTAGGAGAGAGAGGGGGACGCTTCTGCAGAGTATAATTATCAGGGAAACTGTAGATTATACTGGGTGGCCGCAAAAATCTCGAGCACGTGGTTGAATAGTGATGCTTTGACTGGATTTGACTGGCGTACGGCTAAATCTGACCTGCGTGCGCCAATGATAGCTAAGTCAACGGTCAATGATCGACACGTGGTAGCTTACTGGCGCACACTAGCACAACACTGGCGTAAGCAAGTCCGGTTTTGCTAAGGCTATTTGGTTGGTTCTGGTTTGAAGGGTTTGAAATGGTGTTTTGAAGGGTTTGAATGAGGTTCGGAACGCTCAAAGCTAAAATACACCATCGACCTTGGAATGCTCTTGACCTTTGATCATCCTTGGGGAATTAAAAGATCGTAAATTAAAATTATCCGGAGGGTCCAGAATAGGGTGTCTACACTTTGCCTCTCATGGTAAAGGCCCTCTGATGCAGAAGTTAGTATCATGTACTAGTATAAACCCTAATTATCTGTAGGAAAATAGTTGTGCAATGTACTGCGTACCTTTTATCTCTAGGTTTACCTCGTATTTATAAATTCACAGATGCTTGCTGCCTAAGTATTCATGTTGCCCTAGGTTTTCTTCCTCGTATTGGAAATCCAGAATATCTTAGATTCTCATTCCCTTATCAATTCATTACCTTAGTCCTTTTAGGACTCATTTCCATAGGTTGCCGAACATCCCATTCCCTTTGGGTACCTCTCCTTGATCCTATTTTCTTGAGATCTTATTCATTTACGGAATTCCACTGTTCTGGAATCTTCTAGAGTGTTCCTTGCATATGAGGCTATTTTCCCTAGAATTCTTCTCCTGTTCGGCCCTTTCATTGCTGAACAAACTACTTGGACCCGTGACTTCACATGTCACTGGTTCTTTATCAATCCCATGGACTAGTAACTTCTCATTTTCACTGGTCCTTGGCCCCATACAGACTTCCTAGACCAATGACTTCTCATGCCGCTGGTCCATATGGCCGACCACCATTTTGCACGGCGACTTGGCCTGTCTTACTCAAACCATGGTCCCACATACCATGTGTTCGGGCGCTATTTCTACCTGTTTGCTCAAGTGACGAGCTATGGTCCAAAGAGTTGAATAAATTTACTCTGCTCCTGCACCTTGCTTCATGAAATTGGTGCAACTCTCATCATTGTTCCAGAAAAAATGTCTCATCATTTGGGTTGGACAGGCTTTTCCTACCCTTTACTTTACACGTGGCACTCGTTGTATTGCCTACATTAAATGGGGATGGACGCCTTTAGGAAACAGAATGCCAAAACAGCATCTGGGTGACATTTCACATACGCCACCCCATTCATTTAGGGTATATTTGGGTTTTCGTCCCATTTCAAAACCCCACACTCTCTCCAGACTCCCTTTGCTGAAAGACGATTCGTACACATCGCCATTGAAGCACTGTTTCTCTTCCTCAAGATCATTGTTTCTGCATCAAGCTCTCCTAAAACTTATCTCGTAAGTCCTTGATCCCATTCTCACCTTTTATTCCATCGTTCGTCGTCGAGACACTCTAGGGGTTTCACTTTCATTTATTCATGGGGAGATTTAGGAGGTTCTGTAACACTCCTCAGGCCATGGCAGCCTTTAGGGCTTGATATGAAATTCCAGATAACATTGCCACTGCCCTCGCTCCTGAGGACACTTTTCGCGAGTGTCCTGATAATGATATCCTCCATATTCCAATACTTGTTGTCGTTGAGGGCGATGTTAGGTTCCCCTGGCACCACTGCTCTGACAAGTTCTAGCCCATTACAGATTATCTCCAATGCAAGTTTTTGCCAATTTTTTCTGCGTTGTCATGGGCATAAATGCCATAAACCGAATGCTTGGCACATCTCTAGGTTTGCACGACATTCACCATTTGTACAGTATCTCTAGGACAAAAGATGACCTTACCTGCTATCTGAAAAGTAGAGATTCGAGGAAAAAACTCGTGCTTGAGCTTCCTGATTCTGCCTAAGGAGATGATGAGGATTTCCTCATCGTTACAAGGAACTTCGAGTCCAGAGACGAGGACGGCAGAGTGATAGGCTTTCACGCGCCTCACAGATTTGGCACTCCGCGTTAGTTCCTTTCTCCTTGTAGAACTATTCTGCTGAGCAATATTTTCAAATTGCCTTTCCAATTACTTTACTGACTGCTAATTTCGCATTTGTGTAGCCTCAAATGTCAATCAAGGGTATGACATTATTACCCCATAAGTCCACGTAGCTGACATCAACCAAGCACTTGCCTTCAACGGCCAAGGAACACATCTTGCAGGCCCAGCAATAGCTGCACAGGTGGTCCTTAGCTACAGGGCATCATACGGTGGATTCATTGATTGGCGAACCCGAGCAACGGACAACCTAGAGCGTTAGCCGCTTCTTCCTCAAACCCTGCTCAAGGAGAAAGGAGTCGATCTCGTACACCTTCGATCCTTGACGAACCCATATAGTTAGCCGAAGAAGCTTCTAATTCTACGTCAAGTGGTTACACTCCTTCCCCTCCATTAAGACAAAACATGGTTCATCCCAACCAACCAATCAACTTGAGCAGCCTCTTGACCTTACTTGGTCGTGGCAGGGGTCGTGACGCTACTCGTGGCCGAGGCGCTCCCCAAAACCACTATCCGTCTCATGGCCATCATGATGTAATTCAAACTGAAGCTCTGCCGGGGTTTTTGCCCGAGGAAGTCAAGGCCAGCCACAGAGATAAGTGTCAATGTCTGGAAACAACTGCAGACGAGAACCTTTCTTCACAGAATGCACCATCACCCATCTAGGCTCCCAAGTTCACCCACGGGAATTGTCCCATGAGCATTAGGGATAGTGCAGAGTCTGAAGGGACTGCACTAGCCCTTTCCCAGGCCTTCTTGTTACCTGGGGATATGCAGAGAGAGGTCGACAATTCCCCCGACAACCTTCTTGGCTCCTTCATAGTCCATCATGCCAAGGTTCGTTTTTGTATTGCAGCACCTTACACATTTTGTCATTCCTTGCTCGTATTGTTAATTACCTTTGTCACACCAGGCAATGCAGAAGATGGTTGCCATGGCCCAAAAATTGGGTCAGTTTGAGCCCCAGCGCGCCAAGTTGGCAAATGAGAACGCCCAATTGCAACGCACAATAATCAGGCTTGAGAGAGAAAGAGACCAAGCTCGTGGGGTGGTGAATGAGCTGAAGAGCAAGCTTGACAGAGCAGAAGATAGTTTAGACCAAACTCTTATGGAGCTAGAATCAAGCAAAAATGAAGCTAAGGATGCATACCAACAGGGTTACAATGAGGGAATCAATGTAGCTACTGAAAGCTACAAGTCCCAGATGCCCACAATTCAGGATGAGATTTGGGCTATAGCCTTAACGAAAGCTGAGGTTTTGGAGTCGTCCTTTCTTTGGACCGAGAATGATCTCCCTAGTGCCTTTGCAGTACCAACTGAGGAGTTGGCTGAGGAGGAGGAGGGTAGTCTTGACAAGGATTTACACGCCAATGTCTCCGAGAAGCACAGTGCTAAGGTTGAACAAGATGGTGAAGCGTCCAATCCTGGCCAAAAGGAAGCCAGTGGTGGTCCAGTTGATGAGAGTACTGCTATGGAAGACACACTTGCTCAAGTTACTCCTCCGCCTCTCCAAGACCTGGCAATTGACGAGTAAGTATGACATCTTTGCACCAAGACAATTTCATTTCTCAAAACAGTTTACAGGCCCTGCGTAGCCGTTGATCTTGCCCTGCGTGGCATTGGTACATTTTTGAATTTGTTTAACACAGGCATTCGGCCCTTTGTGGCGCTACTCTGGTTTTTTCTCAACCCATTGTGGCCTTTTGATATTGCTAGTGCCCCTTCGCGGCCAAACGTTCATGTTTAATTTCTAAGTTTTTCGTACTTAAGTAATTTTGCATGTTCCGTAAGCGTTTAAGTGCTTCGTACGCGACTTTGTTCATTGCACATTCTTGTATGTACTCCAAGTTTGTTTGGACTTAGCTATTTGTGCATGTTGTCGTATGCACCCCAAGTTGTCACGTACTTGGAAAAATCCCTAAGTTTATTCGTACTTAGTAAAATTCCAAAGTTTATTCATACTTAGATAAATCTGCATGTTCTCGTACGCGACCCAAGTTGCCACGTACTTGGTAAAATTTCGAAGTTTATTCGTACTTAGATAATGTTGCATGTCCACGTATGCAACCCAAGAGTTTCGTACTCGGTAAAATTTCATAACTTGTAAATTCGTACGTAGTCAATTTGCACGTTTATTCGTACGTGCCAGGGCATTCGGCCAATTCTCTACTCCCTAATACGAAGGAGGAAAAAAGTGTGAACACATTCACATTTCATATTCAAAAGAACCACAAAAGGATCAAAGTTTTCTGAAAAAATTCATATGCACTACCAAAATAGGATGTTATTTATAATCTTTGAACTCAAGGGGGCGTTACGCGTACCCCTTGCAACTAACAAATAATAAAAAACAAGGGAATTTTATTCATAACCCCTACACAATCACGTTATGAAAATAATCTGAAGTCTTTTAAACAAAGAACTTCCTCAAATTGTGGACATTCCAAGGTCTTGGCACCGGGTTCCCGTTCAGGTTTGCCAATCTATAAGCCCCTATGCCACAATCTTAGTGACTTGATATGGTCCTTCCCAATTAGCCCTCAACTTGCCCTTGTTGGCCACCTTGGTATTGCCAAGCACCTTACAAAGCACAAGGTCTCCAATACCAAACTCTTGTGGGTGGACATGCTTGTTGTAGCTTTTCATCAGCTGCTCCTGATAAGAGGCCAAATGCACCAGAGCCCTCTCTCTCCGTTCTTTGGCAAAATTCAACTCGATCTACAGGGCTCTGTCATTGCCTCCACTTTCAACCAAAACGGTCCTGTTGATCGGCAAACCAACCTCCAATGGTATGGTAGCCTCTGTCCCATATGCTAATGAATAGGGGGTCTCTCCCGTAGATCTCCTAGGCGTTGTTCGGTGCGCCCATAGGACCAGTGGCAGCTTGTCGGGCCATTTCCCCTTTGCTTTATCAAACCTCTTCGTGATCCCATCAAGAATGGTTTTATTGGATGCCTCTGCTTGACCATTACTCTGAGGGTAAGCTAGCATGGAGTAATAGTTCTTTATCCCATACTGGGAACAGAAAACTTTGAACTTTTTTTGGAATTGTGACCCATTATCCGTAATCAATGAATATGGGACCCCAAATCGAGTAATAATACTCTTCCACACGAACCTCTCTATCATAGGCTTAGTTATCTTACCCAAAGGTTCTGCCTCAATCTATTTTGTGAAATAATCCATTGCTACCAACAGAAATTTTCTATTCCCTGTTGCTTTATGGAGTGGACCCACGATGTCCATCCCCCATTGGGCAAATGGCCAAAGGCTTGTCAATGGCACCAGATCTTTGGCTGGTGTTCTGATCATCGATAAAAACTTTTGATACTTTTCACAGATCTTCACATTTTCCTTTGCATGTGTGGCCACCAATATCCTTGGGTGATTGTTCGAGGGCAATGGACTTGCCCCCAGCATGGCTTCCACATATTCCCTCGTGGATCTCGTGGAGAAACTTCTGTACCATCTCGGGGTGCACACAAAGTAAGTATGGTCCAGTGAAGGTTTTTCTGTACAGTTTTCCTTCAGGTGACAGCGAAAATCATGCAAATTTTGTCTTTATCTTATGAGCCTCCTTTTTATTTGTGGAGAGTGTCCCATCTGGTTGGAACTCCACTATTGGATCCATCCAACTTGGTCCTTGGTTCACGTCTAAGACCAATTCCACGCTTCTTCCGATGCTAGGCTTAGTAAGATAATCCACTGCCACTCTTCTCTTGAACTCAGTTGGCACAGTTGCGGCCAACCATGCCAGTGAATCTGCATGGGCATTCTGCCCAGAACTTATCTGCTCAATGTACACCTTTTCAAAAGTGTTGAGTAGATCTTTAGCGAACTCCATGTAGGCTGCCATCTTTTCATTCTGGGCTTCATATTCCCCGGATAACTGATTCACTACGAGTTGTGAATCACAGTACACTAGTATCCTTTTTACTTTCAGGGTCTTTGCACTTCTCAATCCTGCCAAGAGTGCCTCGTACTCTGCCACATTGTTTGAAGCACTAAAACCCAGTTGAAGTGACAACTCCATCATTACTCTTTCAGGGGGGAATAGTACAATTCCAATCGCCAAACCAGTATTACATGTCGAACCATTAATGAATAATTTCTATTATAGAGGATCTTGTTTGGCTGAGGCCTTACCCTTTTTGGTTGGTGGCTCAGCTGGCTTCTCATTTCTTGTAGGAGTCTAGGGAGCCACTGCAGGTGAAAACTTTGCTACAAAGTATGCCAACACTTGTCCCTTTATTGCAGTGCGCGGCGATAGTCAATATCTTACTGACTTAACTCCACCGACCAAGTTGAAATACATCCCGAGATATCTGCCTTTCATAGCAATGATTTCAACAGAAACTCTATGTAAACCACAATTTTATGACTCTGAAAATAATGGGGTAACTTTCTTGTTGCTGTCCTTAATGGCAGGACCAACTTTTCTAGAGGCAGATATCTCGTTTCTGCATCTAATAGTGTTTTACTCACATAGTAGACGGGAATTTGCTCGGACCCCTTGTCTCTAAGTAAAATTGCACTCACAGCATGCTTAGACACTGCTAAATACAAAGTTAAAGACTCACCTGGACCTGGAGTGGACAAGAGTGGGGCCGCTGCCAAGTACTTTTTCAGGTCTTGGAATGCCTGTTCGCATTTTGCTCCCCATTTGTATCCCTCCCTCTTTTTCAGTAATTAAAAGAACGGCTTACACCTGTCGCTAGACCGACTGATGAATCTATTAAGGGCTGCGGCCATTCCAGTCAGTCTTTGGACTTCCTTCGTGGTCCTGGGACTTTGGAGCTTTTGTAAAGCCGTTACTTGATCAGGATTTGCCTCTATCCCTCTTATGGTCACAAGGTGGCCCAAGAATTTTCCCGAGCTTACTCCAAATGCACACTTCGAGGCGTTGAGCTTCAGCTTGTACTCTTTCAGAATATCAAAGGTTTCCTTCAAATCAGCTATGTGGTCCTGCCTCTTTTTGCTCTTAACCACCATATTATCTTTGTACACCTCCATAGTCTTGCCAGGCAACTTCTTTAGCATAATCGTTACCAACCTCTGGTATGTTGCATCGGCATTCCTCAAACTAAAAGGCATGACATTGTAACAATACAGCCCTCTTGGTGTGATAAAGGAAGTCTTTTCTTGATCGGGCCTATACATGACAATCTGATGATACCCTCGATATGCATCGAGGAATCTCATCCGCCCATACCCTGCTGTTACATCCACTAGTTGATCTATCCTTGGGAGAGGGAAACTGTCTTTTGGACATGCTTTGTTCAAATCAGTGAAGTCGACACAGACCCGCCACTTCCTGTTCTTCTTTTTTACTACCACTGTGTTAGACAACCACTTTGGGTAGTAAACCTTTCGTATGGCCTTTGCTTCCAGCAAATGGTCAACCTCCTCGATAACTGCGTCTATGTGTTGCACGACTAATCTTCTTTTTTTCTGCATTATGGGCTTATGTTGTGGATCCACATTCAAGTGGTGACAAATCGCATTTGCATCCACCCTAGGCATTTCTTCAGGTACCCAAGCGAACACATCAACGTGCTCCTTGAGGAATCCCACCAACTCTTCTTCTTCTTTTTCTTCTTTGTTCAGGTTTCCCCCAATTAGGAAATACCTTTCTAGATCAGTCTCTTTGATCTGAATTTTCTTCAATCCTTCCACCACTCTCTCGATGGGGTTCCCTCCAACATCCTCGATGGTCGGCTGGTCTGGAACCTCGATGACTTGGACCAACTTTGCTTCAGCTGCCTTCTTGATTATAGAAATCAGGCACTGCTAGGCAGCCTTCTGATTTCCCCTGATCCTTTCTATGCTGTTTAACCCGGGAAACTTTACCATCTGATAGTAAGTGGAGGAAACTGCCCTCGTCTTGTGCAACCATGTTCTTCCTATAATCGTGTTATAAGAAAATGGAACATCTACCACCAGGAAGTTAGTTCGCAGCACCATTGTTCCTGCCCGAACAGGCAGAGTTACCTTGCCCAATGGCCAGACTGCTCTTGGACTAAATTCGACCAATGGCTTTATTGACTGCACCAAGTTCACCTATGTCAACCCTAACTTTTTAAACGCATCATAGTATAGCACCTCTGTGCAGCTTCCTGAGTCCACCAAGATCCTCTCCATGTCATATTCCCCAATTCGTAGGGTTATGACCAAGGTATCATTATGTGGCACCTAGACTCCTCCCAAGTCCTCATCTATGAAGACTATGACCTTGCTGCATACTTCTTATTGACGTCATCTTTTCTTCTCCAACTGCATCACATGTTGGTCATGCTTTATTTACCTCTGGAGCAACCTTACCTTATTTCTTGTATAATGTGTGGCCAATCCATGTATCATATGGATTATGCCCCTTGGATTTTGTTCGTAATCCAACTCCATTGCTTTTTCTGCGCCCTTGTGTTCTTCCTGAATGAACTCCTTCAAATAACCACGAAAGACTAAGTCATCGAGATGCTGCTTAAGCATCTCACAATCTTCCATTAAATGACCCTAATCCTTGTGATAACTGCAATACTGACTCATAGCTCGCTTTGCATCTTTATTCCCTTCCAGTCTCGGGGGCCACTTGAAATATGGGCAGTTCTTTATTCGATAAAGAATCCGGTAGATTGGTTCTTTCCAAACCGTAGTTACTGAAAAGAAATACTTGGGGTTTGGGGCATGCTTCTCCTTGTACGGCTCTTTCTTACCCTGCCCATAGTCCTTCCTTTCTTGGTATGTTTTGGGCTTTGGCTTATCAGCCTTCTTTGCAGGCCCATTGGCTTGATCAGCAACCACCTTGTCGTCTTCTCGGAGTATGTCATCCTCATTTTTAGCATGCTGCTCAATCCGTTCCATTAGCTTTGCCAGTGTTCCTACTGGACTCATGTTTAACGATCGGCGCAGCTCCCCCCGAATAGGCAACCCAGTCTTGAACGTGGCTATTGCATACTTCTCACTACAACTTTCAATCTCGTTGAAAGTTTCCTAGTACTTCTTTGCGTAGTCCCTGATCGGCTCGTTCTATCCCTGTTTCATAATGGAGATGCTCTCAAAAGTCTTTGGTGCTTTTCTGCTCGTTAGGAACCGAGCAATTAACTCTTCGGTTAGCTGGCCCATCCTCATATGGAGTGCGGGCCTAGTTTATGGAACTAGGACAGAGCCAACTTTTCCAAACTTGATAGGAACATCTTGCACATAATTATATCATCCCTGTTGTGCATGAGCATTGGTTGTTGGTAATGCTGTATATGCGCCACGGGATCTGCATTTGTTTCATAGAGGATGAATGCATCGTGCTTTACCCTGCTCGGCAGCCTTGCCTCCTGCAACCTCCTTTCAAAAGGGGAGAATGCTATATTGCTGAGAGATTTCCGTGCTGCTTCTCATGCAATCATGGTCCCCTCCTCATGGTTGTTCTGCTTCTCATGCAGTCATGGTCCCCTCCTCATGGTCGTTCATTTTGTTGGGAGCATTCTTCTCCCAATCGGAATCAGGTCTCTCGTACCTATCCCTGTGGTGTTTCCTGGCCCATTCTTCCTCGGGGGTGGGACTCCAACTTCTGCTTCTTCTTTTTCGTGAAAAAGCCCTTTTTCGTCTTGGAGTAGGGCTTCTGTTTCTGCTCCTCCTTCTTTGTGAATGAGCCTTTTTGTAACGACCCTGAGTTTTGGTCGTTAAAAATTTCGTTAAATATTTGAATTTTATTGTAATTGCTATTAATTTCCTTATGGTTTGTCAAAATTACGATTTTGCCCTTCAAATTTCGTTTCTTGGCACTTTAACCCATTTGGCAAGCCTAGTTAATTTCTAACCGACGTGTTAGAGAAACCGAGCTAGCAAGCCACCGAATTGCTTTTACCTAACCGCAAATTGACCGTTTTGCCCCTCGTGAACTTTTTGAACCTTTTGAACCCTAGACTAAGAATTTAATATTCTTTCTCATTTAATTATTTTGGTTTTATTCTTTGTCCATTGGACAATAGATGTTAGGGAAACTATTATCCATTGGATAATAGAAACCCCAATTCTTTATTTTAAAAGTATACTTGATTAAAGTACTATGAATAGTAAAAAGTAACTTTTTGATTACTTTAAAGTACCCTTTTTGATTATTTTAATATTAAAAGTTCCCTAGTAACTATTGTCCATTGGACAATAAGAACTAGGAGGATTATTATCCTTTGGGTAATAAGTTTACTCTCCAACATAGTACATGGTTGATTAATTTAATATTTTCTTTTAACCCCATGTGCCAAAGTACCCATTATTTTAATATAAAAGTTACCTAATTACTATTGTCCATTGGACAATAGAAGTTAGGGGATTTATTACCCAATGGATAAAAGGGTTAGTCTTTCACAAAGTACAAGGATTTTATTAAACAATCAAGTCTTGGATTTTCCCATGTGATTTTGTGCATTAAATTATTGGGGTAAATCAAAGGGAAATCTTAGTCTTTCTAGCCCTAAGATCTTTTGGTACTAAAAGCACTACTATTGTAATGGTTTACTTGCATACATATATATATATACCATGTGAGAGCAAGAGAGGAGAGAGAGAGAGAGAACCGTGAGAGAGAGAGAGGGAGAGAGAGAGCCGAATGGGAGAGAGAGAGAGAGAGAGGAAGGAAGGAGGAAAGAGAGAGGAAGATTGGTTGTACCTCCCATGATCTTCTTGATCTTTCAAAATCCTTGGTGTATCTAACTCTCCATTAAACTCCATTGTACTCCTTTGACACCTTGCAATTGTTTCAACCCTTGGATCTTGTACCAATCTCTTTCTTGGCCACCAAGGATCAATCCTAGCCATTCAATTGATCCAAGATCAAATCTTGGTACAAGAATAGCCATGCAACCCTAGGATTTTCCATTTGATTTTCCATAAAGGTTGGATTTTTCTCAACCCTTAGATCTTGTACCAATATCATCTCCCCCACAAATTAGTTCCAAGATCAAATCCTTAGTACCAACTAGCCTTGCAAGCCTAGGGATTGCCTTTGATCTTCCTTGATCTCTTGCCAAGTGTCAAGGTGAGACTTAGAGAAAGAGAGAGAGGAGAGGGCCAAGCTCTTGCCTATAAATAGAAGGCCATTCTCATGCTTTGAACTCACACCTCAAACCAAAGCTCTTCCTTCTCTCTAGAAATTTCGGATTTCCAGTTTCTGGGCAGCCTACTGCCCTTCGAAAATCCCCAGTTTTCTCCTTCTTAGAGTAGTTTTTAGGACCAACTTCCTTCTGGAAAGTTGTAGAGCACTTCGAAACCTTGAAGTTAGGCTCAAGAACCACCCCAATCGGTTAAGAAATGACCAAGATATTGGCATCCGAAGTTCAGTAAAATTTCTGGATTTCCTTTTCCTGACAGCTTACTGTCACTTCGTTTATCCCCATTTTTCTCCAACCTAAGTTCGTTTCTAGGATTAACTTCCTTCACGAGAGTTGTAGAGGGTTTAGAGATCTTCGTTCTCGACCCAAGAACGACTCTATTCGGCCAAAGATTGACCGAGTTACTGCCGTCCGAAGATCGGTCCAGATTCGGAACTTTCACCACCCGTAGGATTTTCCAACGTGCTTATTCGGCCCCGACTAGTTTCGGATCAAGGTAGAATAATCTCTACACATTCTCCCTAGTATAACTTTTGTTATTTTTGTTTATGAAAAGATTATCTATTGCTATCGATGAAAATATTCCAAAGATGTTCTTTTGAATTGATGAAAAGGATGGGGAGTATGTTGAACTCATCAAACTTATGTTTTGAGCATGATTAGATGATCTTGCTAGTTTGATTTCAAAGTTATGAAGCATGATTTGTGATTTCGTATGTGGAGAGTCTTACCGCGGAAGTCTTGCATGTTAACGAGACACGAGAATCGAGGAAGTAGAAACATGGCACCTAGGGTTTGATAACAAAGAAGTACTTTGGAAACCACATAATGACCATTTCGAGGGTATTATGTGAATGGTGTGTGTGTGTGTGTGTTCCAATGGGAATCCGGTATAGCGGAACCATTGTGAGGTTGTGTGTGTTCCCATGGGATCCCGGACCGGCGGAACCATGGTGAGGTATAGCTTGGTTATCCATGGAGAGGAGCCAATGCAATGTGTGCCAATGGGAACCCGGTGCAGCGGAACCATTGTGAGGATACTCGGGAACCCGGAACGGCGGAACCGAGGTTGGGTGAGTATGGCTTGGTTATCCGCGGTACGGAGCCAATGCTAAAGATTTTGAAAGGCTTGGTTATCCGCGGTACGGAGCCAATGTCAAATGATTTCGAAAAATGGTTTTGTAAATGGAAAATGATTGACACGGTCTACGATGAGTCGCGTAGGAGAAACACGGTAAAACTTGGACACCAATGAGAATGTGGATGTGCTATTGTTATTAGTTTGATTTCTATGATCGTCTGTTTGTAAGTTATGGGTTAGTGGGTATGGGGTTACTCTATTGAGCTTTCGTAGCTCACGGTGTTACCTTTTGGTGACCCTGGCATATTATATTGGTGGCGACGCCGGTATAATGTGTCAGACCTCTTAGATGAACAGGGCGAGATGTATACCTTGGAGGCCTTCGGAGCTGAGGAGCTTGCCAAGAGGGAGAAGCCAGTGGAGCAGTAGTTAGGAGCCTAGTTTCTCCTTTGTTGTATAACTGTACCTCTTTGAAGTATTTATAATGTAATAAACTCTCTTTATTATGTAATAAATGCTTCATTAACGTACCCTGATTTTGGGGGCGTTACACTTTTTATATTCCACCATGGCTTGCCTGTCTCCCCTGGAATTCCTTCGTGAAAGTCCAGAATCCTCTGAGTGTTCTCGTACCCGTTGTACTATTAATTTTTTTGATTAAATGAGCGTACTCCTCAATTTCCTGTCTCTTTTTGTCCAGGATATCTTCATTGTTGTGCACATTCCTCGAGTGTGCAACCGACTCTCTTCCGCGATGGGACTTACTCCTTCTCATGGATTCTGTGTCTGTCATGCCCTCCCTATTCTTAGAGTCATCCCGGACAGTCAGGGGATGGCCCTTGCATGTGGTCTTCTTGGTATGTCCGCCATAGAGCTTTCTCGGAGCGTTAGGTGGGGATTTATCTCCTCCCCCACCTAACTAATTCTTTGGGTCAAGCGATGTGCTTGGATCTCCTTCCACCATGGTCGTTTTTCAAAGGGGACTCTTTCTTTTCCCACAGACGGCGCCAATTGTACATGGACAAAAATGAATGATGCTATGAACAACACAAGAATAAAACGGCTACTCATGCCGCTTGAACGGAACCCTAGTTTCATCGTTGGAACCCTAATCTGCAAAACAGACAAAGGGTGAGCGCACCTTTGCCTCTCATGGCAAAGGCCCTCTGATGCCTAAGTTAGTATCACGTACTATTATAAACCGTAATTATCTATAGGAAAATAGTTGTGCAATGTACTGCGTACCTTTTATCTCTAAGTTTACTTCGTATTTATAGATTCACAGATGCTTGCTGCCCATGTATTCATGTTGCCCTAGGTTTCCTACCTCATATAGGAAACCCAGAATATCTTAGATTCTCATTCCCTTATCAATTCATTACCTTAGTCCTTTTAGGACTATTTTCCATAGCTGGCCGAACATCCCATTCCCGTTGGGTATCTCTCTTTGATCCTATTTTCTCGAGATCTTATTCCTTTATGGAGTTCCACTGTTCTGGAAGCTTCCAGAGTGTTCCTTGCATCTGAGGCTATTTTCCCCAGAATTCTCCTCCTATTCGGCCTTCTCATTGCCAAACAAACTACTTGGACCGGTGACTTCACATGTCACTGGCTCTTTATCAATCCGATGGACCAATAACTTCTTATGTTAAGTGGTCATTGGCCCTGTACAGACTTCATGGACCAATGACTTCTCATGTCACTGGTCCATATTGCCGACCACCGTTTTGCACGGCTACTTATCCTATCTTACTCAAACCATGGTCCCACATACCACGTGTTTGGGCCCTATTTCTACCTGTTCGGGAATACCTCCCTACAGGAATGACATTTGACATATTGGAGGAAACTTAATCATATTACTCAAGATATGGTAAAGAAAAGGGTTTGCTGTGGCAAAAAAAACATTGAGAAAGGGAAAAGATGGAAAGTTGAAGGATGTAACTATAGCATGCAGTCGTGCTGGAAAGGCAAGTGTGACAACAAGCAACTCGGTCAAATCACGACCATAATAAAAAATTGATTGTCAAGCTCATGTTACCATTGTGTTGCACCCGAATGGAAAATGGAGGTTAAACCGGGTTGCATTAGATCACAATCTTGACCAGAGCCTGAGAAAGGCAAGGTATTTGAGGAGCAATAGCGTACTCGATGAACATGTGCAAAGAAGACTTGAATTGAATGATAAAGTTGTGATCAATCTGAACCAGACTTATGCCTCACTTCAGATTGAGGCTGGAGGACCTGGTAAGCTTCCATATATCTAGAAAGATTGCCAAAATCATGTGGATAAAGTGTGACGTTCACTACTTGTGGAAGGAGATGCTCAGCGATGCACAATTATTTCATGAAGATGAAAGCCAACAATTTTGACTTCTTTTTTGCAATGGATTTGGATGATGAGGGTCGACTAAAGAATGTATTATGGGCTGATGCAAGGACTATGGTAGCTTGTAAGGAGTTCGGTGATGTTGTGACCTTTGACACAACTTATTTCGTAAACAGGCATGACATGCCTTTTGCTCCGTTTGTAGGCGTGAATCATCATGTCCAGTCTATTTTATTGGGATGGGGGCTTATCTCTGACAAAGACACGAAGTCATTTTTGTGGTATTTCAGACTTGGAAGACATGCATGTGGGGTTGTGCTCCAAAAGCAATTATTACCGATCAATGTATGGCCATAAAGAATGCTATAGAAAATGTATTCCCTAACACCCGACATCAGTGGTGCATATGGCATATTATGAAAAATGTGCCGAAAAAATTGGATGCGTGCAACGCTTATGAGAATATTAGTTGGTGTATGCGTTGGGCAGTTTATGCTTCATTTACCATTAAACAATTTGAGGATGCTTGGGATTTCTTCATTAAGAAGTACGAGCTTCAAAATAGTACATGGTTAGAGAGGTTGAATTTGGAGAGGAAATGGTAGGTGTCTGCTTATTTGAATGATATGTTTTGTGCGGGGATGTCATCCACACAAATAAGCGAGAATATAAATGTGAATTTTGATGGTTATGTTCATTCAAAGACAACCCTGAAACAATTTGTAGAATAATATGAAAATGCATTTGGGAATAAGGTGGAAAGTGAAATTCAAGCAGATGTGAATAGTTGAAACACTTTCATCCTGTTAATAACTGAAGATAAGTTGGAGAAATAATTTCAAAGTGTTTACACGCGTGCAAAGGTTAAGGTGTTCCAGAAACAATTTTTTGAGAAAATTCACTGTTTCTATGTGAAGCTGGCAAAAGTTGGTGATATTGTGTCCGACTATGAGATAAATGAGTGGGTTACATATGGTGAAGGAAAAGAGAAAAAGAGAATTCAAGTGTCATTTACTGTCGATTTCAATGCTGAAACCAATAAAACACATTGTAATTGTCGATTGTTCAAGTTTAGAGGAATGGTGTGTAAACATCAACTATTTGTATGGCATCAAAGGGGAATTGAAAGAGTGCCTGACAAGTATGTGTTAAGAAGATGGTGTAAAAATGTGATAAGGGTCCACACAAAAGTTTGGATCTGTTACGATAAGTCATCAACCTCAATTGAAGCGTGTCGGCATGACAACATATGCAATCTCTTTAATGAGATTGTTGATTTAGCAGAAGAATCTGAAGAGCAGTATGATATGGTGATGAAATAGGTACGTGAGCTAAAACGAGAGTTGATGGAAACTTCGATTGTTTGTGCAAGTAATGTGGTTTCACTTGGTGGTGACACGGGTACTCGTAATGTTTCTTTTTCACTTGGAGATGGGCTATACCTCCCAAACAAAGCAAGAACATACTTGAACTAGAAGGCTCTGACGAAAAGGGAAATTGCCTTGCAAAAGGAAGATCGGTGTTGTGAAAAAAGCTATTAATAAGAAAAGACAAACATATAAGAAACCATTGTCCAAGGAAAAATCCAAGGTATAAGTTCTTTATGATTTTTTGCTTAATAAGGATATATAGATTTGTTTGATGAATGTGTAATAGGTATATTATTTGCTAATTTCAGGAGGTTGGGGAAATTGTAGTTGGCCACTATTTGATGTAGGCATGGAAAGAGTACCTGAGGTTGCCCTCTGGGAGTATGGTGGTTACTACAGTGACTCAGGAACGCCGGAGGTGGAGAAGGAGATAGCTCAAGGCATTCTTAGAGAGAAAGAGAGATGGCAGTGGAGAGTAGGTCTGTTAGGTGTGTATTGAATGCTTGTGTTTAATGAGAGTTAACTCCTCTATATATAGGAGCTTAAGAACCTTGGAGGGGAAAGAAGCATCCCTCTCAGCACTAATGCCTCATTAATGCTAGCAGAGTACCACATTCCCCTTTGGTTGTTATATTAGAGCTGAAATTCTGCTACAAGGATACCTCAGAGACAGTTGTGATATTTGGAGGCCTGTGTCATGCCAGACAATAAGTATGATACAGGCTTCTATGTATTAGTTGTCAGGCGGGACACGTAGAGATATTCATACGTTGGGTGACGTTGGCATTCTTCACACGTCAGATGACATTGGCGAACCCCTCTCTCTATGACTGGTCAAGTGTTGCTCACCTCGGAGGTGAGCCGGGCCCTGACAATCCCTTCACTCTAGCCTCTAATCCACATTCCTCCTTAGGTCTCGAGTAGGTACCTAGGCCCTACTCCCGGCCTAGGGTGTTGTGTAGAGTCGCCTTAAGTGTGGAGCTTTAGAGCTTTGGGAGGCAAGCAACGTAGCTCATTGGGTAAGCTTGCCTCCATATTTAGCGTGCGAGCCCTGGAGTTAGAGTGACATCTTAGTAGTTAGTGGATGGAGGATTCTCTCATGGCCTCTTAGGGGTGGAGGAGCTCCATATACTCGCAGCCACCATATCAGAACACAAAAAAGTGTTGTAAATGTAAATGTAAGATATTTTGTTTTTAATTGCACAATTTCATGTTTCATGCAATTGTTACTCAAAATTCCTTGTTGGGTAGGGTCACCCAAGCTACATGGGCCACTCAATATGGCCAAACATGATGCCTCATACTATGTGACCAAATATGGCACAAGGCGGAAGCATCTTCCCATTTTCTCAAACTTTTTGCCCAATCGAAACAAGCTTGAACCAATTTATGCCTTCTTTTCCAAGTTAACGAAGTTTGTTAAATGGTCAAGTTTGGATGTGTCAATCAACTATTGCAGGTAGTCAAATTTAGGGAGGAGGACAATCAAGTATTTTGGAAGCTCAATGTCAATATTAGGGAGGACCACAACCAAGTATTCTGGAAACTCAATGGCAAGGATGCGGAGGACAACAAAATTGTATGGAAATGATGAATGTAGCAGATAATATTGAAGAGTAGTTCACTTGCATTGTATTGTTTTTTTTTTTTTTTGTATTATTCAGGAGATGTCTAGTAGATATATAGTGGTTGCGCTATTTTGAAGTTGTGACATTACCATGTTTGTGTTCTAAAGTGCAAGAGGCTTGTTTATATAGTTGGAGAATCATATAGGTTCCTTGTAACCTGTGTTCCATAACGTGTCCTGTGTCCATATTGTGTTCTGTGTCCTATGACTTGATTACTTGTTGGTCTTGTATGACCTTTCATGAGGTCTATAGTTTAGAAATTTCTGTTTCAAGTTACTTTGATGAGGCGCATCCTATTTTTGTTCATAAAATAGCGCTACTTTTGTTGTTGTCGATGATGGGTTATTCTTTTTGATTAATGGAAATGGACATATTCTTGGTAAAATGTCAAAACAAATCACAAAGGTAGGTTCTAAAAAAATTTCAGTAGAGTCTCCCCTATTTTTTTTCCTGAGCTCGATGTCTCGCATCTTAATCAGTACAACAAGAACATCAGTTTACGCACAAGCCCACGCCGGGCATTTATCATTTTAAATTACCATTCACAAGTCACATTCATAGACAAAATCCATTGCCAAATTATCATTTCACAACGAAAATCATAATATAATAAATTTAAAACCCACGCCGGGCCATTCTCATCACAATTATCAATTACATACAAAGTTAGGTTTCACAATATTACAAAGCTTAGTACATATTGATATTTCAAACTACAACAAATAGATCATTTTCCTTGGTCTTTGATTCACTTGAATAGCTTCAATCTCTTTCAATGCCTTTTCAAGTCTCCACTAGTCTTTGCATCCCATAGCTAACTTTCGCAACAGCTAAGCTATCCTTTACAATTGCATCATCAGATGATTTCTTTTCCTGATATGCTTCACCATCAAATGATCCCAGTGTTCTAAATGGCGGCCACCTAGGCACTTGGAGGTGCCCTGCTGCCACGCCAGTAGCCCTTAGTGTTTGATTTGGTGCCCAGGGAAGTTTGGCGATGTTTGGCGGCCGCCTAGGAGGCCTTGGCGGTCTTGACAGCGGCAGCAGCGTCTTTAGAGACCTTTGGCAGCCTAAAAAATATATATAAAAAATAATACGACGGAGGTGAGCAAAGCCCTACTACTTATTGTCTTATTTAACTTATTTGCTAATTGCTATTACTTAATTTCATTTGGGTTTGTACTTTGAAGTTTGAACTTGCATTATGGATACATAGAATATAGTTTGATTGGATAATGGTTTGTTAAAAAAAAAAAATCCGCCGAATTGCTTGGCGTCGCCTAGGCGGCTTGGCGCTTGGAGGTGGGTCTCCGCCCGACTACCGCCAAGCGCCATTCAGAACATTAAGTGATCCCATATAGTCACTGACTGCAAAACTGGTATGTGTTGATACTTCTTTCGAATGAACCAAGGATAAGCTTGCTTCAGTCTTTATTTTACTTGTCTTTGAAACCAACATCTTATCTGCACTCATTAAAAAGCATCAGAATTACGAACAATGCTCCAAGTTGGTGTTCGTCAGTGCAGTCCTTTAACTAATACTCAAAGTGAATCATCACCATCAAGAAATCATCTTACATGTGAGCCAACCATGCTTGCAAGCATAGAGACGAGAACTAATACATCAAATTCCGGCATTGAAGACATTCACATAAGCATGGGTTAATTAAGAAACAGAATACACACTATGGAATCAATATTTGTGTAGCCACACCGATTTGGCCTAACGATTATTTCAAGGCCCACCTTGGGGACCATCCCGATGATGAATGGATACAGTGATTGTTGATTGACTTCTCGTGAACCCATGGACTTTTGGTGAGTACTTTTAGCCATTTAGAGGACCTAATTCAGAGCCAAATAGCCTTACAGACAGAAATATAGAATTCTAGAAGAATCCATCTGTTGGCCATGAGATCCATCTCACAACCTCAACTTCATTCTTTCACCTGTGAAACATGTTGCTTGAAAATCTCCCTGAGAGATTCCTCGGCAGCCAAATCTATTCTTTGGCAGTCGGATCCATTCATCGGTTGCCAGATCAATCCTTCAGCTGCCAGATCATCCTTTTTTCAGATCCGGGAATGTTCTGTCAATCATTTGATCCCATGCTCAAAACCTTAGCAGCCTTTTATTGATTCTTTCGGGCTACGAAAGCAGATTCGGACTAGTGATCTTGTTACCCTATAATTCCTTATTGATTCACACCATTTAATTGGCCGGAGTGAGTCATCCTTTGCCTATATAAAGAGGCACTTAGGGTTCCGAAATATACAACACAATTCACCCTCATAAGCCACAACTTTCCCATATCTCCTCTACAAAAGCCTTAAACCTCCGAAGGTAGCCACCATCTGATGATCAAACCCTTGAAGTACAAACCCTAACCTTAGGGTTTTTGAGAAGCAAATCAGTTAATCACCCTCAATCCGAAGCAATCAAGCAACTGAAGGATCAAGGTGGTGAGGCCTAGGGGCCTATGGTTTGGTTCTTTTATGCTTTTGTACATTAATTGTAGCGTTTTGATTTTCTGTTAATCATTAAGTCTGGTGTGAGGAAGAACATCGGCTGGGATATCAATTCCTTGGCCGATATACCGATCTAGTGGGATTCCTCGGCCGTGACATCCATTCACCGACTGAAGGATCTATTTGCTGGGATAGCTTGTTTGTTCTCTGTTAATTCCTGATGCATGCTTTCATTACTGTTCAGGTTCACCATATGAACTGTTTAAAGGCTAAAATCAGTTTATGTGTTTCAAAGAGGGGTGCCTAACACCTTCCCCTTATCATACTCTTGGCTCTCTTACCCGGAATCTCTGTCTATTTTTCCTAGCTTTTATAAACTAGTTGGCGACTCTATTTTGATGATAACCGTTATTGTGTGGCGATGTTCCTAGCCATGGGAATATCTACAATCCCGGTTTATGAAGTGGAACCAAATAGCGATGATCAATCTGTATGGCGATGTGCCGCTTAAGAGGTGTCTACAGTTTTGGGTGACTCTGCTAGGGACTCGAGAGGCACAACCATAAAGTTCGACAAAGAATTAATACTTGCTTTATCTAATTCTTTTATCATATGCATCAAGCAGGCAACCTCGTTGAGTTCACCTAATACCCCGGCATGTCACGAGCTATGTTAAGGGTTCCAGCAAACTCCACAGTCACTTGTACCTAATGGTATATCAAAAAGGGGATCACCTGATCGCCACCTATGATGGGCTGGTGAAAGGACTGACACCCTTTGACAATGGAACACCCATGAGACTACCCAAACCTTACATGTGTTAGAAAGCCATTGAACTTATCCAATTAAGACAGGAACCCACAGGTTAAGGCATTTTCCTACATTTAACCTTGAAATTCTTCCTCACACCCTGTATAAATTGTTGTTGTAACATCTCTTTCTGTTTAGAAGGGTTGGGATTTTTGGCCCAAATCCTAACCCTATGCAGCCTAATATTGACATACAGGTATTCTACTCTTTAAAGCACGCACGATAGGTAGATTAAAGAAACAACCATAGCCAGTTTTATACTCTTACAACACCCGAAGCCATGCCAAATAGATGTCTTTACAGCCATCCCGTTTGACATCTTCACCTATCGGGCCTCTGCCACAACGGTCCCAATAACTTACGGAAAGGGGGGCTCTGCTGTGCGCAAGGCACAGTACCCCCAACCCCCACTCTCAAACCGTACCGTTTGGGATAAAAAAAATCTTTGAGTTATCTATTTGTAATCCTATGAAGCAGAAACGTGATTATAAGAGCTACAGAGATAAAATTTAATTATGCCTCTTTAGAATAATATGATTAGAATAATAAGATCTTCATACTGGTTCAAACTGATTAAAAATTAGAGCAGTTAATTTTTTAACCATATTTTTTAATATATAAACGGTCTAAAAATTAAGTGCTCTAATTTTTAATTCATTGAACAAGTGCAAAAATCTTATTATTCTAATCATATTATTCTAAAAATACATAATTAACTTTTGTCTTCAATTTTTTAAATATTTTTAGACGGTTTATATATTAAAAAATATGGTTAAAAAATTAACTGCTCCAATTTTTAATCAGTTTGAATCAGTATGAAGATTTTATTATTCTGATCATATTATTCTAAAGAGACATAATTAAATTTTATCTCTATGACTCTCATAATCACGTTTTTGCTCCATAGGATTACAAATAGATAACTTAAATTTTTTTTTTTATCCCAAACGGTACCGTTTGGGAGTGGGGGTAGGGGGTACTGTGCCTTGCGCACAGCAGAGCCCCCGCTTCCATAACTTACGGGGTCTTCGCAGTCATCTTCTCAACAAACCTGGTCATTTGTCAAATCCCATGCTTCACTAAACCTTCCTCCCACCCCCATCTCAGAGATGTTAGACAATGACGCCATCATTGCTGAGTTCCAAGCTCAAATCACCGCTTAGCTAGCCGATAAAGTAGCAAGTGATGCTGAGGACAAAGAAGACGAGGAAGATGATGAGAATCCTCTTAAAATAGTAACAACAGAAAGTCTCGAATTGGCTAAGCAAGCCAAAGAGATCAAATATGTCCTGACCCGTTCACAAGGGGACCAAATTTTGGACTTTGAAGGACTTTGCCTCTTCCCAGAATCTCAACTACCTGAACGATTCAAGATGCCAAACATCGAGAAGTTCAATGGAATTGGTAACCCTACCAGCCACGTTCACCATGTTATCAACACCCTGAAGCCGATGGGCTTGACTAATGAACTCATCACTCAACTGTTTCAAAGGACCCTCACCGGAAGTGCTCTTGATTGGTTTCTCACTTTGGACTTTGTGCACTATCAAACTTGGCCACAAATTGCCAACGCTTTTGTCAAACAGTATGCATACAATGTCCAAATTGAATTAACCACTCAAGATTTAGAGATGACCAAACAAGAGTCTACCGAAGACTTTGCTACCTTTGTGGCAAGATGGATAAAAAAGCCGCCAAGAAGCAGAACCGTCCCTCTGAGGAAGATCAAGTAAGGATAGTTTGCAAGAATCTGCAGTCCAAGTATCTTAAGCATATCTATACTTAGGCTATCACTAATTTTAAACGCCTGTATACTACTAGGCTGTAGATTGAAGCAGGAATCAAGCTGGGGCTCATTGGGAAAGAAGAAGCTCCTCCACCCAAGAAAACCTTCCCAACCCGCACATATCATGCCTCCGTAAACACCCTTGACCCAGCCTTACCATAAGACCCTTTCCAAACTAGCACATCCCGAAATTCAAATCGCCTCTGCCTCAACTTCAATCCTCTCTACATGACTCTCTCCCAAGCCTTAACCATTCTAAGCTGCCATGGGCATCTTAAACCCTTGAACAAACCACCTCCTCAGCCACCTTATGGCCCGAACCATGACCCCAACAAACAATGTGCCTACCATCAACACCTTGGGCATGAGACAGACAGCTGCATGCGTCTTTGCCGTGACATCCAAGACTGCATTGATAGTCGAGCCATAAAACCTCCACAACCTAATGTGCAAGCCAACCTACCCCCTATTCACAATGCTGAACCGCCACCACGAAATATCAATCTTATAAGCCTGTCTTGCAACCTCACATACAATCCTAGCCAATACATTGTCCAAATCACCCAAGCCAAGCCAACCTTGACTTTCCCAGAGGAGGATGGGTGTTTCCTGATGGAGGAAGAGGAAAATAATGAGTCCGATCAATTGGAAGTGATCGATCTTGACATGTCTGACAAAAGTGACGAAGAGGAACAAGCAAATGAGGCTAAGAAAATGGGAAGCACATTCCTGGGCGAAATATAATTTGGAAGATCCAAATATTCCATTTGTAGAGGATGATGAATGGCTGCATATTTGGTTCGAGTATAGGAAGAAGGAAAAGGAGAGGGTCATCATAATGAGAAGGCATGCCCGCTTCGAGCCTGCCCAAATAGTGGTACCCATCAACTGTCTCAAAATTCGAACGCCTCCCATTGTCTGGGAAACGGTCAATCTCATTGAAGAAGTGGAGGAGTTCTAAATGCAACCATGGGTCAATCCTTATGAAGAATGTGATTACAATCAAAGGGTAGAAGAAGAAGAGGATCTAGACTTCATTTACGTGGACTCGTATCGAACAGGAGAAAGTGACTTTGACCAAATGGAAAGAGAATATGATGATCCGCTCGATGGAATCTCCTTAGCATCACTATTTAACCACATAGCTTATCTCTCTTATGGCTGCACAATCAACAAGAAGAAGGAAAAGGTGATGAAGGCCCAAGCTGACATTTCCATTCGGGGACTGCTCATGTCTCAAAGAGGTAGCCACCGTACGAGCTTTGAAGATGGGTCTAGCTTAAAGGCTCTGTTTGGCAAAGAAGAGGTGGAAAAGAGTATAAAATTGTGAAAGGCAAAGAAAAGGAAGATGGCCCCGAAATGCTGCAGGAGCTGAGAAAGTCATGACATGGCAAAAAAGCGATAAACATTACTTTTGTTTTCTAAATCAAGCTAGAACATGTTTTGGGCCCCTGTTTGGGCATTTTATTTTTGCTAAATGAATTCTTGTTTTATCCTCTAAGCTATGCTTATCTAATGATTCAGTTCCTAAGTTGCAATTGCCATACACCGCAATCTCTTTGCCAAATAAGGGAAAACTTTAAGAAATCAAAGGAAAGTAGGGATGAACATTAGTTGTTTAAAAAATTAGGTTTTTGTCAAAACTTAGAAGCAAGACTCTATCTTCGTAAGAACACTTATAGTTGGCTTGTCTATTATAAAAGTACAAATATAGAGGAGATTTAGGAAAATATCTCTACCAAACCCCTCTCCAAAATACAAAAACCTTCTTGTGAGAAATGCTCATTGGGTAACTAAAGAATCCAAGCAAAAGTAAGAGCAAAGCTTGCTAGGGCAAGAAACTGCAAAAGCGCAGGCTAAGCAAAAGTTAAGACATTCATTGAAAAGCTCGCTAGAAACTCAACCCCCATTAAGTAACCTTGGCAAAATTTAGAGCATGTGAGGAGAAAAACCAAGCGTGGAAACCCAACCTCAAAGGTTGTGATTTTGGAACTACGTAAAAGGCCTGGTCCCCTGATTGGGATACATAGGCAATCTCACATTGAGATGCGGCCCAAACATGTGGAGAGAAGATATCAATAGATTTGTACTCAATGATAGGCATAGCTAACCCTACGTATTGAGCTTGCGAAAGATAAGTATGCTTTTCTCAAAGAATTGACAGAATTATCGTTCATCCCCTCTAACTTGAAAGTCATTGACACAATGGGCAAGATATCTCGAAGATTCTCAAATTGGACAAAAAAACCATGGAATATGTCAAAAGCAAAAAGGCATAAGTCAAAGTCAAGAATAAGAAGGAAGAGAAAAGAAGATACCACTTGGCAAAAACAAAATCTTGCTTCCTTTGGAAAATGGAAGTAATGGCCGATATATCGGCCGCAATATCGATTCTTTAGCTGTGTAAATCGATTCCTCAACTGGTATTTAGCTTCACACAAATTACTGTATCTTTTCAACTCTGGTTGTTTATCCAAGAAAAAACAAATACTTGTTCAAAACAATTTAAAAAAGCCATGTTCTAACTTTCGCATGCAATCTCAAAACATTTAAGGGCATGAAAAGCATTTCTCATTTCATGAACAAAAGCATGATTACAAAATCATCATTGTGGTTGCTTCACTACATAAGTACAATTTCTGCTTGTCTTTTTGCTAACTATGGGTAGGAAAGAAAAAGGAAAATCCAAAGACTAGTCATGACGACATCTCTATGACGGTCTATGAGATGAAGACGAGGATTGCTCACTAGTTCCTACATCCTCCCCACTGGCAGCTGGTACTCGCTCAGCCTCAAGCTGCAAGAAAAAGAATACAAGCACTCAGATTCAAGAAGGGATGCAAAGCAAAGAAGCATGAAAGAAAACCATACCTCAAGGATTCGACGGTGTTACCTCCGAACTAAAACCTCCGCACTCTGATAAGCATGTAGCCATTCCTGTACTATCTCAGCGTGTACCTGTGGGATAATCAACATTGCGAGCATCTAAGCATGAAATACAATGATGAAGCAGTGGAAACTAGAATGAAAAAACCTGAAGGTATCTGTGAAGCTCCAACCGGTAACGTGTAAATCTGGGTCGAGCAAGGAGTAAGTGCCAAGCGCTCTTCCTCTCCATCAATGAAGTGGAAAGAAACAAAGGAAGGGTCATGTGGCTAGGTAAGAGTAGCAAGAGGAGTAGCAGGTGGAGCTAAGGAAAGGCGGTAGTACTCCTCGTAGTCTTTCGCCTGAAGAAGCAAGCCCACCTAGTCTCTAATCCGAGCATTCCTCAAGTCTTCCTTAGATATTGAGGAGGTAGACCTCATCGATGTCGGAGGTGGAGGAACGAACTGAAGAGCCTCAACGTGTGGACGCCATTGACTAGCCACCCAATCACCTAAGTACTAGGCTCGGCAAAAGGGACCCTCAAGTAAGTTGCGAGTACAATCCAAAACTTTGGAGCGTGCAAGACGGCCATCCTCTGGTACACCACTTCAAGGATCGAAACACACCTGCAAAAAGGGTTAAATCAACTACAACGCAAGGATATAGAAATCTAAAGACAAGGAATACAAGAAAAGAGAGGTACCTGATCGATCGTCAACTGGTCCAAAACTCGCCGCCACTTAGGAAGGCTCAGAATAGGTGACCGCGGCTTCCATTGGCCCACCAACCATTGCTCGTAGTGAGGACCACAGTTAGCATCCTCATGTTTAGTGTCAGTGGGAAACTGAAGAAGATGCTCGCAAGACTAAAGTTGAAAAATGAATTAACAAACAGGTTTAATACCAGCAGAAATCAAAATGAGAAAGGAAGTAAAGAAGAAGGGTATACCTCAAGCACTCAATAGTGACAACCAAGGATAGGACTCCTATCCCGTGAACAAGCTCTAAGGTTGCCAAAGTAGATGCTCCCCAATCAAACTCCCATACGGCCTTCAAATGCTGCAAGGTGTCCAAAAACTGTGTGTGCACCAAGCTATCCTTATTAGCAAATAATGTCTACCCAATGAGGTAGAAAAGGAAGGCTCGTGTCAGCTGCTCGATGCTCACTTGAGTCAAAATATCAGCCTTCATGAAAGTCTTGCTCAGCCAAGAGACATTAACATGACTGCGTGAATGGAGAGGAGGCACTTTGCGTAAAAGCCACTCCAAAGCTCCTACCCGCTGCCAAAGCTTCGGATCAATCCAAAGAGGAACTCTACTTACTCGTAGGCCAGCAAGCAAAGAGAAGTCATTTGGTGTGATCGTCATCTCACCAGTAAAGGGAAAGTGGAACGTGTTGGTGGTATCTTACCCCCTCTCAACCAGCGAGGTCATCAGTGACCAATCTATCTTCGGAAGATTGAGGCCCAAAACAAATGCCTGGAAACGAGCAGTACATACCAATTCCTGAGCCTACTCCGGCAACGTCAAGAACCACATATGCACCTTGTTGTCTCCACCACGAGCCTCCAGTCTCCAATTTCTCTGCAAAAACCCACCAAAAACAAGGAAGTTAAAGCTCATGACTGCATAAAAAAATGAAAAGCTAGGGGCATCAAATTGACATCTACAAAGCATGCATTGCCTAAATAGGGGGTAGGGATATTCTAATCTTTTCAAGCAAAATAATTTTGACCCTGCTATGGATCCCTCTCATTAATGCCCCTAGCTGAGAATAAAAGGGATCATGTCCTATGAACAAAAAAATTCATTTCAAATCAAATCACGAACTAAAAAGAATAAACTTTTTGTTTTTCAGGAAATACAAAAAGCTTACTGGAACATTAAGAACACTCAATGCTGCTTAGGCTCCCTGCGAACCACCTCGGCCTCTGGGCCACCAACAAGAGGACGATACTACAGAAATCTGCCAAAACCCAACATATGCGAAGGGAGAACGTAGGTAACAACATCAAACAAATCGGGCTCCTCAATCGCCTCCTCATTAGAAGAAGGTTGGTCGCACCTACATAGAGGGTGCGAGGAAGAGTCCGCAGCATATGGTGGAACGTCGGTAGAGGAAGATGGCGGCAAGTTGATGGTATCGGAAGGTGGTGCGGCCATGAAAATCAAAGGAACGAGGAAAAAAGGACAATGAGAACAATGGAGAGCGACTATGGTGATGGCGGCGAGGAGAAAACAGCGGTGGTCGGAGAAACGGGGGATAAAGAGGTTTTGGACGACAGAAGAGAGAAGGAAGAGAAAAGATAAAATGGCCCATGAAATCGATTAAACTAAACTTAAATCGATATTCTGACTTTTGGTTTTCTCACAGCCGAGACATCGATTCCCCATTCGAGACATCGATTCTTTAGCCGCCAAATCTATCTATTGGCCCTTTAATCTATTTCCCACAGCCTAAACGAATTTTGCTTAGTGTATCAGCTCAAGCTACTAGGGAATTCTGGGTCCTTGACCAACAGAATAGATAATGGAGGATGATGGAAATAGCCTTGGGGATACTCTCGAGCAAATGTAATATAGTCAGAACTAGCCTTGGGTGCATCCCAGAGCATATAGAATCCCAAGCATCAGTTTGAACCTACTTTGGAATTCTCTGAGACTCTCTCCGTAGCAACAAGCTCACCAATTACTGGTCATCCGACCAACTATGAATTCCTAAGTTCTCGCTTGCAGAACCCAAGGATCCTTGATATATCAAACTCAGGCTCCATGCCCTAATTGTTGTACTCCGGAAGTATGATAGCCGTCACGGTCTATGTCAAAACTCCATGCTTAACAGCTCAGCAGCATCACGTGCTCATTACCCGTACTCACTATACTCACATCCAGCAGCTCTATGATCATCTCAAACAAACTCCATCTCAGCGGCTCTACGCCAATAACCATCTCAGTAGGGGCTCTACGCCCATAACCATCTTAGCAGCTCTACACCGGTAACCACCTCAGCAGCTCTACACTTGCTATCTCAGCAACTCCAAGCATACCATATCCATCAAGTCACTCAGCGTCTCCACGCTCAACATTCAGCGGCTCTATGCCCATTACTCACCGGCTCCATGCCCACAAGTTCAGCGGTTCTACGACCGTTACTCAATGGCTCCACACCCACTATCTCAGTGGCTCTACGCCCACTATATCAACAGGCTCCATGCCGTAGCAATCAGCAAGATATTATCTATTCTCAAGCTCTATGTAGCTATGCTTGAATGCTCAAAGTCTAACACTTTGAATGCTCGAAGCTCTTCGAATGCCCAACCACTGTATACTGGATGCTCAAGTTCTACACTTGAATGCTCAAGCTCTACGCTCCGAATGATCAAGTCCAGAAATTGAAAGAAGCTCTATGCTTAAAACAACACATACGCACGAGCCTGTGCACAATTGCATCACCATTATCACATCGAGTCTGTATCAATTACATCACCATATTCATCATTATCATATCTAACCATCATCATCACACATTCTATGTTTTCCATCTCTCTCTCACTCACGAAACAGGTCAATCCTGCATACAACCGGCTCTACGCCTCAGTTTTATCATCTCAAGCTCTACGCGCTAACAATCAATACCGGCTCTACGCCTCGATTTCATCACCTCAAGCTCCAAGCTCTGACCAACAAGCTTATGATCATTACTAGCTCCGCGCCTTGGTTCCACCACTTCAAGCTTCGACTCCTCAGGGTCTTGCCTCATGACTGCAACCGGCACCACGCCTCTCATCTCAAGCTCCGTGCTCCAGTTACTGGCCTTATGCCCCCATATCTCAAAACCGGCGTCCGATCGTCTCTAGAAGATGGTATGGATTTCAGTCATTACATCAATTCCATCGAGCTCATTCGCAAGGATAGGCTACTCTACCAAGCTCTCCTCAGTCAAAGTAAGGATGATCATGAAAAACAAACGACTCACCCGCTGTGTACTGATCTACCCCCAAATTTTGAAGATGCTCCCCGACAGCCCTGCGCTCCTTCAACTACTCTCTGTTAAAATCCTAGCATGACCAAGGTACGTTACACTACGGCTTTTTAAGCCTGATGGTACGTCTTCTATTTCTAACCCTCCAAACTTTTTTCTTTTTATTGCCCATTCGAACTATGATTGGTTTGAATTTCCCTCGTGGAATACGTAGGCATCCTCCCGGCCCGACCATAACCAAAACATTTTCAAAAAAACCCTTGGAATAGTGGTTCGACCAAATTGAAGTTGTTTTATGGTTTTGACTCTTACTTAAACATGTCTCGCGATCCCTCTAAGTTCAGTAAAAGATGGGCATAGACACCCCAATTTGGCTGAACGATTATTTCAAGTCTCATCTTGGGGACCATCCCGATGATGAATGGATACAGTGATTGTTAATTGACTTTTGGTGAACCCATGGACTTTTGGTGAGTACTTTTAGCCATTTAAAGGACCCAATTCAGAGCCAAATAGCCTTTCAAACAGAAATACATAATCCTAGGAGAATCCATCTGTCGGCTGCGAGATCCATCTCACAGCCTCAACTTCATTATTTCACCCTTGAAACATGTTACTTGAAAATCTCCCTGAGAGATTGATTTCTCAGTGGCCAGATCTATTCTTTGGTTGCCAGATCTATTCCTCGGCTGCCAGATTTTCCTTTTTCCAGATTTTGGACTATTTTGTCAATCGTTTGATCCGATGCTTAAAACCCTAGCAGCCTTTTTCCAATTCTTTCGGGCTACGAAAGTAGATTCGGACTAGAGATCTTGTTACCCTATAATTCTTTATTGATTCATGTCATTTGATTGGCTGGAGTGAGTCATCCTTTCCCTATATAAAGAGGCACTTAGGGTTTTGAAATATACAACACAATTCACCCTCAAAAGCCACAAAATTCTACAGAAACACTCTCTCATATCTCCTCTACAAAAACCCTAAACCTTCGAAGGCAGCCGCCATCTGACGATCAAACCCCCGAAGTACAAACCCTAACCCTAGGGTTTTTAAGAAGCAAATCATTCAATCACCATCAATCCGAAGCAATCAAGCAATCAAGCAACTGAGGGATCAAGGTGGTGAAGCGCAGGGGCCTATTGTTTGGTTCTTTTATACTTTTGCACATTAATTGTAGCATTTTGATTTTCTGTTAATCATTTAGTCTGGTGTGAGGAAGAACATTGGTTGGGACATCAATCCCTCGGCCGATACACTGATCCAGTGGGATTCCTTGGCCGTGACATCCATTCACCGGCCAAGGGATCTATTTGCTGGGACAGCTTGTTTGTTCTCTGTTAATTCCTGATCCATGCTTTCATTATTGTTCAGGTTCACCATATCAACTGTTTCAAGGCTGAAATCAGTTTATGTGTTTAGAATTAAATAAAGCAAGTATATATCGTATGCTGAACGATTATGGGCCAGTCTCACGACTTGACAAAGAGGGGTGCCTAACACCTTTCCCTTATTGTACCTTTGGCTCCCGTACCTGGAATCTCTATCTATTTTTCCTAGCTTTTATAAACTAGGTGACGACTCTATTTTGATAATAACAGTTATCTTGTGGCGATGTTCCCAGCCATGGGAATATTCACGATCCTGGTTTATGAAGTGGAACCAAACAATGATGATCAATCTGTATGACGATGCCCCACTTGGGAGGTGTCTACAATTTGAGAACCTTTCTCCTTGCAAAGTTTGACACTAAAATGACACATAAATAGCTAGCTACATTTTTACTGGCAGAGAAGTGAGAAATTGCTACACTTTTTGCTCCACTAGATTGAACAAAAAGACAAAGATAACAATTACAAGTGATTATGCATTAGCCAGTTAAGAAAACTAAAATATGATTTCTCTTTATTAGAGAAATAAGATCCTTCAATTTGTCTCTTGGTTTTAAGCCTCCCATTTACAGCCATCCATAGAATTAAGCAATGTCTAGGGATGAATTTGCATATGGTATGTTCTGTAATGACGAGATGATTTCGATTGCCACAAACACTATACAAGAAAAAATAATCACGCAACACAAGATGTATGCATTCTTTTTTTCATGACTTCCAAATAATACTCCCTCCATCCTGGTTTGTTTGTCCCCTTTTTGACTTTTTGAGAGCATTTGACCTCTCAAAGAATTGGCTATAATTTTCAATTCGTAATGTTTTTAATATACAATATGGATCTTGTTTGATAGATCTCAATTAGTTTTATTATACAAAATCTTCAAAATAAAAAAAATTATAAAATGTAAGATATAAGTATATTTTTGAAAGACACGTATTTCGACAATAAGACAAACAAACCGGGACGGAGGGAGTACTTTTTTTTTAGTCAATCACGTAAATCGTGATATGAGAGCTTGATTAAATGTAGACAAACTAGTCTTTGTATATTCATCTATAGATAATAGTTCAGTTCCATCCTTTTAACATTAGAGAAAGCCAATTTGACTCTAAGTTCAAAATGAAACCCTAATTTTTGAACTATGGGATTTTTTTTCAAGAAACTCAATTTAGGGTTTTTTTTTCCCCAGCAAGTCAGCAATCAATTAAGGATTCTAATTGAAACAAAGGAGAGAGAGAGAGAGAGAGAGAGAGAGAGAGAGAGAGAGAGAGAGACCATTGTGGTGGGGGAAACAACGTCCAACTACCTAGAAGCTAGTGGTGGTGGCGGTCGTCGGTGGTGGGGAGCACTGGGGTTGGGTTCTGGTGGTTGAGGTGGAAACGTGGTCACCGATGGAGGTGGGAAGCGAGGTCACCGGTGGTGGTGGTGGTGGGAGCCCCCCTCTCTCTCGATTCTCTTCTCTATCGTGAATGTGGGGAGATAAGGGAAAGGGCAATCTGTTTCAATTTTGGACCTAAGGTTTTTTTATTTTTTTTTAGCAAAATGACATCGTTTTGTGCCGACATCATGCTGACATCAGCGGTTGTGTGAGTAGCATTTTTGTGATTTTAATCACATTTTCCCCATATATAAACCATAAAAGTATCATATAAAAGGAAGGATTATTCTCACATTTTCTCCAACATATTTATAAACCCCAAACAATTCCTACTTAGATCTCTATTCTATCGCCCTGACGAATATGAACTCCAGCATTGAAAGGTTGATCTGTAAGTTTTATTCTTTATGGGGTTAGATAATTAACACCTTACGTTATGCCAGGATCTAGAACTATCATGATTATCACATGTATAATCATTAAGCGGAAAAACATAGAATCAAGAACGGCGTACCCGGATCCATTTATGTGGAACTTGAATGATCCGATAAGTGATTAATTGAACCAACTCTTAAATAACGCTAGAGCATTAAGCCCTAGGTGGAAAGCAGGTTTTTTTCTCTTGCCTTCATTCTAGCTGTTTAGTATATCACACGTTAAATTGATGGAACCCTAAATGCTCTTTTATAGGCAGAGAGAAGACCGGTTTCCTTAATGAACATTATACTCACTTCCCATCAAAGTAGAGTCTATTTAGGAAATAACTTCTCCATTTGACCAATAGAATAAAATAAAGATATGGAGAATCCTATTAAACTCATAATCAAATATGTGCCATATAAAATATATGGGCCACCAAAATAACTAAATCAAAAATTAGTCTTACATTCTCCCACTTGGCCCATATGATAACTTAAGTAGAGTTTAACAAGATAAACATAAGGCGCGCTATAAATCCATATCAAGTTCTTCTTAATTTGGTCACAATCATAATATTATTATTAAACAACCCACTAATGCGAGTCATGGCGGTTCTACATCAAAATGACGTAGTCCCTTCCATTTACCACAACACTAGCAAACTGCTTAACATAGTCTTGAAGTGAGAAGCAATTTCATAAGGTTCAACGATAATGTCTTTTGTCAAAGACTATTCCTGTAATCATAAATTATTCACATACATGTACGTACACTGTACATTACAGGAAATTATCAGAAACACGTAATTGAGATCTCTCAAAGTGTCAAACAATATGGTCATCATATTGCAGTTCGTAAGTACAACTATAATGGGCTATGCTAAACACATTTAATTAGCATATTTCTTAAACATCTATGCATTAACCTTTTCATAAGTGGATCTTGTAATGACCCTGATTTTTGGTCGTTAAAAATTTCGTTAAATATTTGAATTTTATTTTAATTTCATTAATTTCCTTGTGGTTTGTCAAAATTACGTTTTTGCCCTTCAAATTTCGTTTCTTGGCATTAAACCCTAATTGGCAAGCGTAGTTAGTTTCTAACCGACTTGTTGGAGAAACCGAGCTAGCAAGCCACCTAGTTACTTTTATCTAAACGCAAAAGGACCGTTTTGCCCCTCTTGAACCTTTTGGACCTTTTGAACCCTAGAACAAGATTTGATTATTCATTTTCTTTTAATTATTTTGGCTTTAATCTTCGTTCATTGGACGATAAATGTTAGGGAAACTATTGTCCATTGGATAATAGAAACCCCATTCTTTATTATAAAAGTATACTTGGTTAAAGTACTAGTATTAGTAAAAAAATGGACTTTTTAATTACTTTAAAGTACTTTTTGGATTATTTTAGTATATAAATGACCTAATAACTATTATCCATTGGATAATAGAAGTTAGGGAAATTTTTACCCAATGGATAAAAAGAAGTTAGTCTTTCAAAGTACCATGGGGTTTATTAGTTAATCTTTTTCTTAAAACCCATGTGCCAAAGTACTTGTTATTTTAATATAAAAGTTACCTAATAACTATTGTCCATTGGACAATAGAAGTTAGGGGATTTATTACCCATTGGGTAATAGAGTTATTCTTTCACCAAGTACAAGGGTTTTATTAAATTAGTCTTTTTCAAAATCCATGGGATTCTTACTTCCTAGCTAAGAAATTACTCCATTGTCCTCCTTTGTACCATTATCTATTGTTTAAACACAATATCTTGTACCAATATTCTCCTTGCCCACCAAGTCTTGCAAGAATCAAATTCGAGCCATGCAAGCCTAAGGTTAGGCCTTGATCTTTCTAGTTGGCATGACAAGTGTTAAAATGAGAGTTAGAGAGAGAGGGAGGGGGGGTGGGAGAGCCAAGCTTTGCCTATAAATAGAAGGCCATTCCAAGCATTTCAACTCACCCCTTGAAGCATTTGCTCTTCCTTCTCTCTAGAAAACCATTTCTGATTTTCTGGGCAGCCTACTGTCCCTTTGTAAATCCCCAGTTTTCTCCTTCTTAGAATAATTTTTAGAACCAACTTCCTTCAGGAAAGTTGTAGAACACTTCGAGACTTTCAAGTTAGACCCAAGAACCACCCGAATCGGTGAAGAAATGACAAAGATATTGGCATCCGAAGTTCAGTGAAATTCTCGGATTTCCATTTCCAGACAGCTTACTGTCTCTTCCTTTATCCCCATTTTTCTCCTACCTAAAGTCGTTTCTAGGATCAACTTCCTTCACAAAAGTTGTAGAGCGCTTCTAGAGCTTCGATTTTGACTCAGAAACGATCTTATTCGGCCAAAGATTGACCGAGTTACTGCCATCCAAAAATCGGTCCAGATTTGGAGTATTCACCGCCCGTAGAATTTTCCAACTTGCTTATTCGGCCCCGACTAGTTTCGGATCAAGGTAGGATATTCTTACTCATATTCCTAAGTATATGTAGATTATTCTTATCCCCTAACTCTATGTATTGTATTAAGTCGTATGTTGGAAAATAGAATGTCATTTTGAAGTAACTTTGATCTTTTATTTCCAAAGTAGATAAGGTTATCTTTTAATAAATGTTGGAAATGCATGGTTTATTTTCAAGATATTTCAAGCATGCTATGTAGGTTGGAGTTGAATTATCTTGTTGAAATAGTTTGTAAAATGCTTGTTGAATGAAAAGTCCTACACCGCGGAGTCTTGCATGAAAACGAGACACTAAAATCGAGAAAGGTAGAAACATGACACCTAAGGTGTGTTTGAAAAGGATGAAATGTTTTGGAAACCGCAATGTGGCCGGACTTGCCCATTGTGTGAGGTGTGTGTGTGTTCCAATGGGAATCCGGAGCGGCGGAACCATTGTGAGGGTGTGTGCGTTCCCATGGGAACCCGGAGCGGCGGAACCATGGTGAGATATGGCTTGGTTATCCGTGGAGAGGAGCCAATGCAATTGTGTGCCAATGGGAACCCGGAGCGGTGGAACTATTGTGTGGATACTCGGGAACCCGGAGCGGCGGAACCAAGGTTGGATGTGTGGCTTGGTTATCCGCGGTACGGAGCCAATGTCAAATTATTTTGGTGTGTAGCTTGGTTATCCGCGGTACGGAGCCAATGCAAAAGATTTTGAAAGATTGTTTTGTAAATGAAAATGATTGACACAGTCTACGATGAGTCGCGTAGGAGAAACAAAGAGAATTTTGGACACCAACGATAGTGAATAGCGAATGTGGATGTGTTATCATTATTAGTTTGATCTCTCTGATCTTTTGTTTGTAAGTTATGGGTTAGCAGGTATGGGATTGTTCTGCTGAGCTTTTGTAGCTCATGGTGTTACCCTCTTGGTGACCCTGGCATATTATATGGGTGGCGACGCCGGTATAATATGTCAGACATGATAGACGAACAGGGCAAACTATTCACCTTGGATGCGTTTGGAGCCGAGGAGCTGGCTAGGATGGAGAAGCAAGAGGAGCTGTAGTTGGGAAACCCTAGTTTCCCTCCCTTTTGTAATATTGAACTCTTGAGGGAGTTTTGTTGTAATAATGAGCCAGACTCCAGTTGATTTTATCCATAAATTGTCTATTTAACGTACCCAAAAATCGGGGCGTTACAGATCTGCTATTATAAGCTGTGTGCTTAGATCTTTAGTGACACTTTTGTTTCTGAAATTTTTCTTAGAAAAGAAAATAGTTGCAGAATCATAAACTCTTAGCAACTTGGTAAAGATGTCGACAGTCCCAAATCCTAAGATAAGTTTCCCAACTGCTATTCATGAACTATGGCCTCAAAGCATGCCATAATTCAACTAACATAATGGATGAAGTAATGATAGCTACTTTAAAACTTTTGTTTACTCCTTCACATAATAGGATCAACTAATGAAAAGTAAATTTTCTACTACCAAAACTTCAAACAAAATTTGAATCCGAGTAGCTAATAAACTCAAGATTATCAGACTTTCTCAATGTGAGCATATAACCTTTAATTTAAAAGTTCATGATAAAAACTTTTAAGTGCAAACACTAAATATCACTACAGCAAGCAAAATACCGTTAACATACATGTTAAAAAATATAAACTTACTTCCACTGATCTTTGGATGTATACACTAGGTAATAGTATTTTTCCTTAATTCCAAAGAAAACCAATGGTAACAGTAAACATAAATAACCAATTGCAGGGAGCTTATTTACATCCATAAGTTGACTTCTTTGATTTGTATTAAAGTGCTCTTTTACTTAAATTGAGAAACCTTAGGTTGATTCATATAGACTCTATCATCCAAGCTTTCATTGAAAAATTTATTTCCACATCCAAATGTAACTCCCAAACATGAAAAGTTACCTACCAATGCCACAATAATTTTGCAATGAGTTCTTCTCAGATACAAGAGAGAAAGGCTCCATAAAATTACGCCTTATTTCTGAGTGTAACCCTTGGCCACAAGTGTGACTTTATATCGTTCTATATTGCCCTTTAAGTCAAAAGTAGTCTTAAAGACCCACTTACAACATACTTTCTTGTATCCTTATGGCAATCTAACGAAATTTCAAACTTCATTATATTCCATTGATTAAACTCATCATTCATGGCATCAATCCATTTAGTAAAATGATCACTTTATGTGGCTTATGAAAATAAAATCGGATCATAACACATTCTTGTAGATAAATCAAATAATCATTCAAATAGCAAATCTCTTATTCCGTCGAGATATTTTTAATGCTATCTTCTTTGATTGTTCTACAATTTCTTCAGTGGTGTCAATCTTATTATGGAGTGATTGACAACTTATTTTGTTATTCTAAATCATTATGTTGTTTAACAACAGTAAGAACAATGTCATTCAAAGTTATGGATAAAGACACTTATACCCTAACTTTATGTGACTACATTCCATGGTTTATCACTCCCACTGATTTCACCATTCCTAACGAATTTGAATGACCAATTTCTATAATTCTCGTACTGTGGTTAAATAGTAAAACTCATACCATTTGAATCTTCTAAAGTAACCAATAAAGTCACCATAGCTCATTCTAAAATTCAAATTCTGTTATGTGAATTAAAAATTCTAACCTCTGCTGGACAATATTAAACGTTCAAGTGTCCTAAGTTCAGGTTTCTTCTTATCCACAGTTCAAAAGAAGTATTTGAAACTGCCTTACGAGAAATCAGATTCACATAAATGCAGAGATCTTTAAAGAAATTTTATATCCACTACATGATGGGTATTTTGGAGTTACAAATATAATTTTAACCGTACCATACCGACATACGATTACCTTTCAGCTATCACATTATGCTAAATGGAATAGACCTCTCATAATATTTATCACATATGTCCTACCTCGTGACTTTTACATTATTTTCTATTTGCCCTTTCTATCTCAATAACATACACCTTAGCATTCATTGATTGAGATCTTTATGTAATAGAAAAACTAACATAATAGGAAAAGTCATCTATAGGTGATAAAATAGGTCTCTTAGATGAAATTTCTTACGTCTATATAAATCACTTTAAGAAGCCTGTAATTTCTTGGGACTTACTCCTTATTGAATATTATTTGCTTGTACTTAATACAAATCATACATACAAGAGATTAATAAAATTTCTATTATATATCAATCCTTTAATATACTTGATTGAAACATAGTTTCAATCGCCAATGTCACAAGATGAAGTAATTTCCGTTCATGAAATTACTAACCAAACTAACATTATGATGCAGCATAAGGAGAGTTCTTAATAAAATGGTCATCAAATTTTAGTTCATTCAAATATAATAAAAAATACCATAAAACAATAATTGGTATTTTCCAATCACCATAAAATTTGGTTTCGAAACTTGAAAAACATAACAATAAAATTTAGTTCAAACAAAGGAAACTAAATTTGTAAACATTATAGAAACCATAAAATGATGACCAACTCTTAAATAACAAACGATAAGTCATAAAGCCCTTTTAATAAAAAAAAAAACTATAAAAAACTGTAATCCAATTCTTTAGAACTCAATGGGCTTATATTTTCAATAACTTCAAATCTCTCCGCATCTTGGTTTATAAACATAAGTAGTAGCTCATAATCAAATCACTTCATAGTTGAGGGACTTACAATTAGCTAGGTTTGATTCGAAACATACAACATTAGTTATCACTTTCCCCTTTCGAATCACTTCATACATGTGTGGCAAACTTTTTGATAATGCCTCAACTATTTACAGAAGGGACATATATCATTACCCTTACATTCTTTCAAGTCTGAAATCATTAGTAGACTCATTGGAACTACATAATGCCAACTTCATATCCCACTTAGGCTTCCTTTACTTTAATTATCTAATACTTTAGTTGAGTAAGCCAAATATAACATTTTAATGGCATTCTCAGACATTCCAAGCACAATAAACATAATATTGCTCACCTTAAACATTTATGCGAACATAAGACTTAGTCTATTTTATTTCATTCATACTTTACCAAAATAAAAATAAAATTATTTTGCAATTCTAATTTGAAAAAACAAATAGAAGAATTTCTCAAGAATCAATACTTTATCAAGATCTAGTTTCAAAAACAAAACCAAACTTGTCCTTTTCAATATGAGAAACTTAATCATTTAAATTAAAACAAAATAGACTAAGCATGTGAATGTGAAACAAATATATTGACAATGTACACATAACACATGCTCACTACAATAATGCTTTGAATTACCAATAAATTGACAAAATAAAATTTGTCCAAACAGTAATAAATAGTGAAACGGTGATCTGACTTTGGGTTCATCTAATGTTACACTATTAACAGTTATGGTGATTCCCTTTCACCAATAGGACTAATCGATAAGGATTCATAATTAAGTAGGTTTGTTACCTTTGAGTATCCAAATCCAATCTCAATTATGAATACTTATAAATTATTCTATTCCAATTCACTAATCACTTAGAAGTGGTGCACCTTTGGGCCTACCTAATATCCATGCAACTAGAGAACTGCGATTTGCAAAGTCATTATTCTTAACACTTAAAAATGGGAATAAGTTTCATATACAACTTGATATTTATAAGTCATTCCAGTTGGGCCACTTTGGTGACTACCAAACTGTATCATAATATAAATATCAAATAAAATAAGTGTTAAGTTTCAGTAATTTAATTGAAATCTATGAAACATTTCAGTTGGGCCACTTTGGTGACTACCGAACTGCATCTTTAATAAAGATTTCAATTAAGATAATAACTTTTGCATAAACTTTAGGTGAAAAATAAGAAGAAAAGTATCACTATTTTAACACCTCATCATAATAGGTATTAGAATTTCATAATTTGATTAACATCTATCAACATGTCGGTTGGATTGCTTTAGCCCAAACCATATTCTTATATAGAGTCAAATCAAAATAGTGATCTTTTCATGGACATTGGGTGAATTTTAGATTATTCACAATTCCATAACATGATTTGATATCTAAGAATCATTATGATCGGGTCACTTTGGTGACTACCAAATCTCCCACATTATAGATTCAAATCAGTAACTTTCTTTACGGACATAAAGTGAATAATAAAATTTTCACAAATAAATTTTCTAACATGACTTGATATCTACGAGCCGTAATGATTGGGTCACCTTGGTGACTACCAAATCTTTCATAATGTAGATTATCAATCAAAACAATAATTTTTCATATAACCATAAGGTGAATAAAAACTAATTATCCACAGTCCATCATTTTCAGAAATCATATGTTCGAAAAGTTCCACACTAAACGAGACCCAAAATGTATGCATTAGATTTATGAGGACAAAATCACAATCATCTTTCTCATGCTATGGTACGTTATGGCATACATATATCTGAAGTTTTCATCCATCATCATCATTAGATAAAGCAACATGAAGCTTAAAAACTAATCTAACTCCCGTTAATCGAAGCAAACAAGCATTGATCTTAAGCATATCATTATCTATTAATGTTACTCTATCATATGTATCCAGGAAACCTCTTATTTGATTTCATCAAACATATCATTAGCCTTATCATTATTCTATCCCCAATTTCTCATTAACGAGTTTTAAAAATAAAATAAAAAACTCATAGGCAAGCAGTAATAGAGGACAAATGTCATTCGGTGGAAAAATTAAGTACACAAATCAATGGTTGATCATTGGTCTCACACGATAACTTTAATTACGTTCGAAATCAACCTCATGCGATCAGTGCTCGAAAAAATCTTAGGCACTGCGTCAAATATTCATAACGGAAAATCATGATGTTCACAAACCTAAGACTCTGATACCACATGTAAGTTTTATTCTTTATGAGATTAGATAATTAACACGTTATGCCAGGATCTAGAACTATCATGATTATCACATGTATAATCATTAAGAAAAAAAACATAGAATCAAGAACGGCATACCCGGATCCATTTATGTGGAACTTGAACGATCCGATAAGTGATTAATTGAATCAACTCTTAAATAACGCTAGAGCATTAAGCCTTAGGTGGAAAGCAGGTTTCTCTCTCTTGCCTTCATTCTAGCTGTTTAGTATATCACACGTTAAATTGATGGAACCCTAAACGCTCTTTTATAGGCAGAGAGAGGACCGGTTTTCTTCATGAACATTATACTCACTTCCAATCAAAGTAGAGTCTATTTAGGAAATAACTTCTCCATTTGACCAATAGAATAAAATAAAGATATGGACAATCCTATTAAACTCACAATCAATATGTGCCATATAAAATATGTGGGCCACCAAAATAACTAAATCAAAAATTAGTCTTACATGATTGACAGAATAGAGTGCCAGGTGAACACATACTGATATTTTCTAAAGTATTGAACTGTTTATAAGGTTGATTTGGTTGGATTGTTAGGGCTTTTACAGTTAAATGTAAATTTTACATCAATGCATTACTACTCTCTTCTTCTTCGTCTATTTTCCCTCCCAGAGAGGCATGAGATGAACTGACAAAGTAGGGACATCAAAAAGTTTTAAGGAAGCATTAACGAATTCCACAAAACGTGCTTGTATTTGAATTTTGAGGTTACGAATATTCATATGATAGACTTTTATGTTTGCAAATTTTGTGTTATTATTAACAGATATACAGGGGCGGAAGGAATTAGGGGGGGAGATGGCACGTGCCACCCCTAAGTGTAAAAAAAATAAAATAAAATTTATTACCTGTAGAAACATGACGGTGAGTCGGTGACACCCCCAATTGAAAAAGAAAAAAGAAGGGAGAATTTTTGGGAGCTCCACTATAGTATATTTCTAGCCTCACTAGTCAACTTCTAAAGTTCTTAACCCCTCCAGTCTACTAATAATTTCAATAACAAAACTACCCTATGTAAAAGAAACAAGAACACAAAAAAGTATTTTTCCATTTTTTTTCAATCTTGTTGCAACCACATAACTACCACCACCTCTGCCGCCGCCACCACCACCACCACGACGCCAACATATAATGTTATATGTATGACAAAAATTTCTCTTTTTTTTTGTACCACCACCACCATGCCGCCACCTCCATCACCATCACGCCAACACATAACGTTATATGTGTGACAAAAAAATTTATTTTGTTTTTTTATTCCTATTTTGAACTCTTCCCTTCCTGAACCCGTTACCCCTTAACATATAACATTATATGTGTGACAAAAAATTTTCTTTTCTTTTCTTTTTAATTTTTATCTATTTTGAGCCATTCCTTTCTTGAACGTGTCACACCTTTAACATATAATGTTACATGTCTCAATTTGAGTTCTTGTCTTATGTTTGGTACCACATCAACAAAAGTGAACATATAATCTTATATGTCTCAATCTATCTTTTGTATGTTATAAAAAACGAAGATAGATCTGAGACATATAATGTTATCTATTGATATCTGAAACGTATTTTTTGCCAACACAAGCACATATAATATTATATGTATATATCTGAATAGATTGGACTTTGTACTATGCCAAATATGTTCTCCACATGTTGAAAAAATGCACATATAAACTTATATGTCACAATCTATGTTATTGCCTATGTTTGGTAATACATTAGCAAAAGTGCACATATAATCTTATATGTCCCAATCTGTTCTCTGTACGTTATCAAAAACAAAGATAAATCTGAGACATATAAAGTTATTTGTGGATGTCTGGAATGTGTTTTATGCCAATACAATCACATATAATATGATCAACAATATTTTGTAATTCTATCAATATTTCGTTCGAAGTTAATCGATATCCAATAGAATACATCATTTTGCAAAAAACAAAACATAAAAAAAACAGAGAAGAAACAGATACCGATACTCTATATATGTATGTACTAAATATAAGAAACAGAGAAGAAAACATGAGAAAATGAGATCATAAAAAAAAAAAACCATCAGAAATAAACACGACCAATATTACTCGCTCGATCCATCGTCGCCACGGAAAATGGAGACCCGGTTGTAAAGGAGAAAAACGATCAGAACCAGAAACAGGGCGACACCAATGGGTGACCCGCAAACACTGTGGATAGAGTTGGGTTCACCGGTGGAGAAAAGGCTGGAGAAGGCGGAGCCGGCGTCGGAGGAGAGGAATACAATGACCAAGAGGAGGCCGATGGGGAGGAGTAGTAGGCCCACCAGTCTTCAAAGCTCGACAATGAAGTGGTTAGGACTTGCCCCTGGTCGTCGCCCAGAGAGAGGGAGAGGGGGAGAGCGAGAGGAGGCTGTGCTCTAGATTTGTTTGTGGTCTGGGGTTTCTCTCAATATGACAGCTTATATAGGAGGACCTTTTTGTCTTCGTTTAATTTCTTTTTTAAAAAAGTGGACTTAAAGCTTTACTAAACTACATTAGTAAAGCTTTACTAAACTACATTAGTGGACTAGAGGGGTTATAAACATTAGAAGTGGACTAACTGGGTTACAAGTTTTCTATAGTGGACCCTAGACTAATTTTTAAAAAAAAATTAGTACTCCTCTACTCTCTTTCATCTGGATGATCTTAGGCAATCTACCATCACACCGTCAAGTCCACCACAATCTATTGAGCAAAGTTGTCTTCATTCTTCAGAACTTTCCCTTCTCTAGTCCTCTGGCCGATCTACCACCGGTCCACCGCCTACCGATTCAAGATTCCTTTGAGCTTTGACTAAAGGACCAAAGGTAACCGATTAGTATTGTTAATTGTTTAGTATAAATATATAATAGCATTAGTAGGGGCAGAGCCAGAATTTTAAGTCGAATGGGGAACCCAAAACCATTAATATATTCAATATCAAAAAAGTACACATGTCTTAAGATTAACCATACATAATACCCAAAAAAAAACACGTCTTCACAAGTTAATCATTCACAGTTTAGAGTTCTACTAAAATGGAACTTGACGTGTTTCTAAATCACGAAAATCAGAAAAGATTGAATCTAAACCAAATTTCAGAGCAATTTCCTTTTCAACGTAGGTAAGGGTACTATTTGAGAGGAATTCATCTTCCGTTTTGTTCCGAAGCCTAGTTTTGATAATCTTCATGGCAGCAAATGATCTTTCCGTGGTTGCTGTTGAAACAGGAAGAGTAAGCACAAGTGTAATCAGTCGAAATATCAAGTAGTAGGTTGTTGATCTCATTGTCTTCACCATCCATTGACACAAATGAGAAAGAGAAATCAAAGTTTTGAACTCTAGAGTTCCAATTACTACACTATGCTTGTAATGAGAAAGTTGCATCTTCAACTGTGTCTTCTCTTGATCGTTGAAGTTTTGCGGATAAAACTTGTCTACCAACCGACAAACATTGTCCACTTCAAAAGATTCATGCTCCCGAGGATCCAAAGTCATGCTAAGAGTAATCAACTTCATTGAGTTCTCATTAATCTGACTATTTAGCTCTTGTTCTTGAAAATCAATCGCAGCATAAGAGATATCAACTCGATAATAATGCTCAAGTGCAAAGACGGGCTTGCCCTTTTCTTGGAATATAGCAAGCACTCATGTCTAGGACAACTATAATGTGTTCTTTATATTCTCCACAAAATGACTTCACCATAATATTGTAAAGCATCAAGTACCTCATCTCTCAATTTTTGAAGAAGACCTTTTGGTTGATGAGACAAGATGAATAGCATTTACTATGTCTAGAGATTTACATTGCAAAGCTTGACAAAGTACATCTGTGATCTTCAAGATTTCATTCACAACATGCAAAATGAAGGCAAAGTCAACCGAAGTCAATGCATCATAAGCTCCTTTGCCTACTCCACGATCGTGCAAAGTAGATCCCTCTTCCCCAATATAGTGTAGAACCTCGCATGCTGAATTGAACATTCTAATCAAGTTAGTAGTCGACCTCGGGTGAGAACTCCAACGTGTTTCCCCTGGAGGTTATATAGTGCCAATTTGATTAAGTCTTGTCCCAATCTCGAGCTCATCAATTTCAATGAGACACTTAATTTCCAGAGCTTTAGCTTTTTTCAATTGATTGTGTCTTTTGCATGAAACACAAAAGGAATTGACAATATAATTCAACTTTTCAAAGAATTGAAAGATGGGGAAAACTTCTCTTGAAGCTTTAACAATTGCCAGTTGCAAACGGTGTGCTACATAGTATGCATATGGACAATCACGCAAAATCAAAACTTGCAAGCCATTCCACTCACCCCACATATTGCTTGCACCATCATATCCTTGCCCTCGAATATTCTGAATCTCTAGGTTATGATTGGACAGAACAGTACATATCTCTTTCTTCAGAGTCAATGCCAAAGTGTCTCGGAAACATGAACAAGCCCGAAAAAATGCTCGCCAACAAGACCCTCTTTGTTCACAAATCTCAAAATAATGGTCATTTGCTCCCTTTTTGACTCATCCCGAGCTTCATCGACTATTATAGAGAACTTTGCGTCGCCAATCTCCTCACGAATTGCTTTTTTCACTTTGGTTGCGATAACATACAAAATTTCTTTTTGAATAGTTGGTGATGTGTATGTCGCATTTTCGGGAGCTTTATCTAACACAACTTCGACTATCTTCTCATTACATTACCCATAACAGCTATCAAGTCAAGGAAATTTCCACGATTCAATAAATAAGGACTTTCATCATGTCCTCTAAAAGTAATCCCATGAGTTGCAAGATATTGTGTTGCTTGAATTGAGCATTCAACTCGTAGTTGATTTGATGCAAATTCTCTGACACTGAAATCATCAACAACCCTTCGTATATGCTAGATTGATTCATCAAGTCCTCATAATATTTTTGGGCAACTTTATGACAAGAATTTGGATCTTTCCCAACATGATTCAAGAAAGCACCATTCTCACCAGTAGCTTTGTTCCACTTCCTAAATCCATTAACAATGAATCCCATATTTCCCACATTTCCTAATGGTGGACTAAACAAATTGAGTAGCATGGTAGGCAAAAAGTCGCATCAACTGTAAGGGAATGTTCCAACCATGAAGGATGTAAATTGAACCATGAAGCTACAAAGCTATGAGACTTGGTACCTGTTTGAGTTCTAGGATAGTTTTGAAGTATAGGTTGGTTTGGACTCTCGTTGATGTAAAATCGTCGAATTTCATCACGTTGATCAATATGATAATCATAAATACGTGTACGCTTTCCCCGATCACGCTCTAGAGAACTAATATTAACTTTATCGATTTCAATTTTTTTGAGTTTTTGAGGTGGATTTTTGACATTTGAGGATCACTAATAGAGATTGGCACCTGTAGACACCCTATTTTGGACTTCCCAGATTAGTTTACTTACGGTATTTGATTCTTCGATGATGATACAAATAAAGAACATCCTGTGTGTTTGAGTTTTGAGCAGGATAAAACCCTTTCAAACCCTTTAAACCTAACCCATAAAGCCTCAGCAAAATCATACCTGCATACGCTTGTGTAAAACTGGAGTACGCTGGTCTATTGCCACGTGTCAGTCATCGGTCAACTTTAACCGTTGACCAGGCTTGGACTCGCGCACGTAGGTCAGTCACCAGCGTACGCGGGTAAACCTAGTCCTATCACGTTTATGTAGTCACGTTCACATGACTTTTGTGCATTCTATACTCTGTATATTCGTCTGAGAAGCAATCTCAGACAGGGGGATGTTCCCCTCTCTCACAACCAACCCCCATCAATTTGTCTTATGCATTTAATGCATGGAGACTTCTTGGACAAGGCTAACTAGCCTTTTTTTTCAGTTGGTTACACTCCCTCTCCCCCTATATATACCCCCGATATGCATCCCCTTGCAAAGGGTTACAAGGTTGGTTACCAAGTTCTATCTCTCTCTAACTTCAAGTTCAAGCCAAAAGTTTCTTGTTCATCCTCTCCTGGTGTAAGGAAGACAAGTAACACCATCCATCCACATACATTCTCCATACATCTTTCAAGCCATTACTCAACCTCAAATACCTTCCAAACTCAAAAATCAAAGGTATACCACCGTTTGTGATAACTCTCTATTCTGATCCCTGAGGGGGGCTAGTAGGGTCAAGACTGATAATAAATACTAGTCCTGGCCCGAAAGTTAGCAAAGTTTCAAAATCGTACATGGTTAGAACTGGCGCACACTAGTCCCAAGTACGCGTATGCCAATAATGGTTGTACATGCAGTACTAGCATGGAGATCAGTGTCTAACTATTTTCTATTTTATATTCCATATATCTCACTGTGAGCATGCTAAAAACTAGTTTACTGCTTTTCTTTGTTAAAACTACTAGTTTACTTTTTCAATATTCATTTTTGCTGCTATGGAATACCTCTGGGGTCTTTCTGAATATGTCTCAGAACCCAGAAAGTGAAATATCATTTTCATGTTTCAGGTTTTTTGGGTGACAAACCATTTTTCAAAAATCTGGGTGGCGACTCTTTAAAATTTCTAGACAAAAACAGGTGGCGCGTGAGGAGCCTCCTCCGAAAAGGAGGTCTCTCGGGCTCTAACAGCCCACAATAACGCATCAAAAGACGTAAGAAGTTATGCAAAGGTTGTAAGTAGCACATAGGGCCAACAAGCTTACAAGAGTCTTTGTATTCCTATCATTTTAAACTATTTCTGTAATTAAGAATATTCTCACATGGTAGAAATAAAGAGGAACAATGTAGGTGTATTTGAGTTATAGCCAGTTAACCGGCCCAATCACAATACACCTTTTGTCCAAAATTGGTAGTTCATTACTAAAAGACCTATAATTTCCGAATTGAAAACTAACATAATAGTTTCACCAAAAGTAAAACATAAATATACTCCCTCCATCCCAAATTTTATAGAACATACTTTAGTTTTCACCGGTTCTAATATATTTTATCTACAACAATCTGTGCATAGTACGAGTTTTATGCTAGTTATTTGTTAACTCGATATGTTTTAAAACAAGGTTTCTTGAGAATTACAGAACTTGCACATACAGTTTTTGTTGTTGGTAATGAGGGCACGCGTACTTCAGATTGATTCCTGCAACTCCTTCCACTGCTGCTTCACACGCCTAGCTACGAGTTGTTGGCAAGGAGAATTGAACCAGAGACATTGTTGGGGTTATAGTGCAATGCCATTTTTTCATGTGGTAAAACCCCCTTTGTATTCCTTCATCAATTAACTTCCACCACGAATGGTGCAATAGTGCAATGGTATTTTGAATTGGTGGTTGGGTTTGATGATGTAGGACAAATGGCAAAAAGGCCTAAAACGTGTCTCAATGTTTTTCTAGTAGTAAAAAAGAAGTGAATCTTAAGACTTTTTTAGAATTTTTTTCGCATGTTTTATGCATTTAATTAGTAGATAAATAGGGAAATTCAGATTAACATTTGTTGTTAAAATTATTTTTTCTCAAAACATGTCCGGTAAAAAGTACAAAATTTAGATTTTCCTCAAAACTAGCTTCCTACACAAATAAACTATTAACTTGTAAGTTACTAAAATCTTTTTATAAAAAAATTATTTTATATTAATCACGTGAGAATTAAATAATTGTTTTATGCATTTAATTAGAAGACAAATAGTGAAATTTATTAACATTTCTTGTTAAAATTATTTTTTCTCAAAACATGTCTGGTAAAAAATACAAAATTTCGATTTTTCTCAAAACTAGCTTCCTACACAAATAAACTATTAATATTTAATATAATAAGGGAGCTCATTATTTGAATCCTATGTACATAAATCTAATGGCCAAAACTTATCCTTCATAAATCCAACGGCTATAGTCTCCTTCTCATTATTACGTCTACCCCACATCCAAAACCAAGTAACGCTCTCACCCTCTGACCCTTCCCATTTTGTTTCCCCCTCCCTCTGTCCCTCTCTCCTCCCTGTATCCAACATAAAGAAAGTGGAAGAAAGGCAAGAATCCTGCCTTTTTCTCTTCTCCTTTTTTATTTTAGGTAGTTTTTCTTTTCCCTATGTAATTTCTTTGCCTTTTGTTTTATTTGCATTCAAGGTGTTTATAAGAATACCAAAATAGAATAAGGAACTATATATCATCTTTGTTTTCTTTGCTTTTTGTTTCCTTTAGTAATTTTATATTACGTTCAAGGTGTTTGTTAGAATACCTCAATGAAATAAAGAACTATACATCACATCTAATTGGTGTTGTGCATGAGAAAGGCTGGCCCTTTTATTATACTTAAAGGCTATACTTTAATGCAAGTAAAAAATGTTACTGGAGACAAAAAGATAGAATCATTAATGTTTTCTGCCAAGAGGTTTGACCAAGTAGTTTTCAAACCCTGTAGCCACTTTTGAGGCCGTGGAATTAGTTAAGTTGGTTGCAAGTCTTTTCGCACGACAATAGTTGGTATTAACAAAAATAATTTTGACATCAAAGAACATTCCAAACCATGTGGCTCCATAATTGTTTTGACATTAAGTTTACTCATTATGCATGTGCATTTACTCTTTAGACACGTGTGTTCTCAATTTGTCCTTTAAGTGATTTTTTCTCCTGTTTCACAATTTTGAATTGGGTTTTGCTGGTTGTGATCAATAGTTGGTAACACGTGTTCCCAACGTGCCCTTTAACTTGCAATTTTTTCACTATTATTTTTGGTAAACTTTACCAATACTCCGTACCCTACGTTTATAGGAATTGATAGTTTAGGGAAAACAAAAGTCACGCAAAGGGAAAGAAAAAGTATCTATCCCATGAGAAATGAGAATGCACAGGTATAACGCTTAAATTGTTTAACCTCCTTTTTTTAATATTCGACCAAGGTTTTTTTTTGATATTTCTCAACTAAATTTGTACATGCAGGTTCAACATCTCTGAGAAAAAAATATTGGAATCGTAATCCGTGATGAGCAAGACCAAAATGTCATCCATACCCATGAGGTACGACTCTTGGGTATTGGAATCGTAATCGTAATCTGTGATGAGCGGGACCAAAGTTTCTTGCAAATCATATTTAGTACCCTTAATACATTTTACATAGTTATTAATAGGATATCCCAAGAAAAGAAGGAATGGCTAGGAAAGGGAAGGCAACACATGTATGCAATGGAAAGGAAAATTCACTGGCATACACCTTCTAGCTTTCTTTTGGTAGCTTTTATAGCAAATTGTGGAGCATCTCTAATCTACGCCTTTTGTCTTCTTTGTTTTTTTTAATTTTAATTTTTTTAGTTTTATGTTCATACAAATACTCCTATTTTTTAAAAAAAACATTGTTGTATTACTTTAGGCAGAAGCTGATAATGTGATATCAAAAGTGGCATTGGCGCAACGTGCATGACGAGAATAAGAAAGAATTTTAAAGCAAGGCAAGCGACCTGGCAAGTGTCTTCAAGCTGGTAATGTGATATCAAAAGTAGCATTGGTGCAACGTGCACGACGAGAGCGAGAAAGAATATTACATCAAAAGCATGGATTTGCGAAAGTAGCATTATAATCCCGTATAAATTAGCTTTGTTGGCGAGAGTGGTCAATAATTTTAGTAATTCATTTTCATTGTGTTCAAAATGGGCAAACCCTAGTAAATTATTAACTTGTAAGTTACTAAAATCTTTTTATAAAAAAACTTATTTTATATTAATCACGTGAGAATTAAATAATAAAATTATTTAAAATCTTCCAGCCAAATTAAATAACCAACCTTGAACTCTTTTTTTTTTTTTTTGATCATTAACCTTGAACTCTTTTGATCAATTATAAGATCGGTCACATAAATTCATTTTTTTTAAATATGTAAAAAGTGTTAGTTATTTATTAGTGGGACTTCATCATTATTCTTTGGCATTGTGTATGGTATATGGTGCTTTCTAACTTGTATCACTCCACTTGCACAAATTTGTTGTTTTCAATTAATTTCATTCTGGCAAAAGAAAAATGATAATTCAGAATTACTTTTGTTTATGCTAGAAATTAGTTTAAGGTACAAGATATTTATGAACTAATTTTTAAAACAAACGAAAATAGTTTTGACGTTATAAATACAAAATAGAAAAAATTTAGATTCTGTTTGGAACCCATGAAAAGAAAAGGAAAAGAAAGGAAAATAAAAGAGAAGAAAAATGAGAATTTTTTTTACTGTTCATCACATTTGAAATTCTTATTTTCTTTTCTCTTTTTCTACCAACCAAACAATGGAACAGAGAATAAAAAAAATTTCCTTTCTTTTCTATTCCTCTCCAAGGGTTAAAACAGCCCTTTAATTGAAATTCGTTTAGGGCACGTTATAACAGCGATTGAATAGGGTGAATCATTCCAATCGATCCATGGACGACATGGCAGCGTACTACCCTACTCCTCCACCATCCGCCCTCCACCCTACTCCTCACCACCCATACTACCCTCCTCCCCCACCCCACGGCGCCCAACCACCCCCTCTCGCACCACTGCCTCACCAATTCCACCCTCACCACCACCTCCACCACCACCACCACCACCAACCCCCGTTCGCCTCCTACGCGCCCCCTCACTACCCGCAGTCCTCTCACGACCAGGTCCGGACCCTCTTTGTCGCCGGCCTACCCGAAGACGTCAAGCCCCGCGAGATATACAACCTCTTTCACGAGTTCCCCGGGTACGAGTCTTCTCACCTCCGAAGCCCTACCTCTTCTTCCCAGGTACTACTTTTTCCCAGTGATTAAAGTTTGTTTTATCGCTTTTTCATTTGTTGGCTTTGAAATGATTGGGAAGAAAGAATGCTTGATGTGGTTAAAGCCATCATTTTTACTTAAACACATGTATATACTTTTATTCGTTGGTTTTCTTGAATTTTGGTCCTTTAATTGTGATTGTTGCTAAAAGGGAGATGTGTAGACCTTGTGGTTGACCATGAAATGTCATAAATGAACCTGGAATATTGACGATCATATTTTGGAAGTAGTTGAGACTTTCCATTTGTTAGATTTGAAATAATTGGGGAAAAGAATGCTTGAAGTGGTTAAAGCCATCATTTTACTTTAAAAAACATACTTTTGTTCTTTTGTTTACTTGAAATTTTTCCATGAAGGGCTGATATTGGTCCTCTAACTGTGATCGTTGCTAAAAAGGAGATGTGTAGACATATGGATGGCTACGAAATGTCGTAAGTGAAACCTAATATTGACGATCATATTTTGGAAGTAGTTGAGACTTTATAGGAGTTGAGGAATCAGAAAGGCAAAACTTTGGCAATGAAAATAGAGTTGCATATACTTCAAATAAGGGGAACAAACAACCCAAGGGGGTTGGCTAAAATATTTGTGTGAATTCCTAGCCATTGCCCTATATATTAAGGATTTCTTGAGCCCCATATCATTCAAGATTCTTCATAACTTCTTGTACATTTTTTATTATTTGTGTTGGGACGTAAACTTATGGTGATATATACACATGAAAATATGTTTTTATGTATGCAGTTGAATTTGCATTCCCCAATCCGTTCATGCCCTACATTTTAGCAAAATTACATATCAGCAATCCTTTTCTTGTCTTGTCATATCTCTGTCCTGTATCCGTGCTTCTTAGATGGAGGACATCCACCTTCTAGCATGGAGATATTACTGCAGTATGCTATACCCACATAACATTGTAGGATGGTAGAAGTAATTTATGTTATGAAAGACCTTTCGCTGGGATTTCGGAGACTTGTTTATTCTTCTCCCCAGTGGGTACCATTTGTGAGATATTTCAGTTAGCTTATTCAAATGTTACAAATATTGAAGGAGTTCAGTTTTAGCACATGATGAATTATTTTAGATTTCCTGAAGTAGTCAAACAGCAGTGAATTATCTATAAACTATATAGTAAGCAAGACCCACATGCCCTGGGTTTCCATTTGATCCTTGGATTCTAAACTTCTTCCCTGTGAGGTGGCAGGATTATTTGCTTAGCCATCTCCTGAAGGAATTATCCAATTTGTGTTATCGCCTTTGTGATGCCATTCGCACGTTGTAGAATGGGCTGTGATATGTAGTTTGAACTTGTCCTTAATTCCTTTGCTTCCTACTGCGGAGTTGGGTAAGTTGTGTGGTATTGTCATCAAAACTTCGTGGAAGGCTATTTATATCCAAGGTTGGTTTGTAGCTGCATGGAAATGCTACTTTTTCACTAGGCTATTTATATTTTAGGTATTTTTTGTTTTGCTATTTTTTTCGTCTTTTCTGAATTATTTTATTAGTCTTAAAGGTACAAAATTATGACCAAAAGCAAAAAAAAAGGTTCACTAAAGATGAAAAAATACCTACACTTTATTTTGTCTAAAGTGTCATCTATCTTATATGAACTTTTTTCAACTTCGGTCCTCATGTTCCTATACTTTTCCGATTGCTTTTGTTGAGACGAATGATTAATCCTAAAAATTACGACAAAATGCTAAACAAAAATTATGAAAAGTAATTTGTCAAAAAATACCCAAGACAAAAAATATATCATGAATTCACAAAATCATAGGAACTTTTGCATTGGATATATTTTCCTTCCCTGTTAAAGTATGTGTGAGCTTTTCGTAAAGTGGTCTTGACCTTGATTTAGCAGTTTATCTATAATTACATATCTTGACATGTTTGTGTGGGTGCAATTATCTTGAATTTTGATTATTATGCATTTTGATGTTGTACTTATCTCACAAATGATGATATCTAACATGCTCTTGTTCACAGCCATTTGCTTTTGCTGTATTTATGGATCAACAGTCAGCTGTCGCGGCAATTCAGGCACTAAATGTAAAACATCCTGCTCAGTTGTTCATCAGTTGTTTATGCAATGGTTGTATTTTCTTACAAAGTGGCTTGTTGCTTTGCGAAAGCTTAGGTTTTTGATGTTCTCTTATGAACAGTGAGAAATAATGTGTCACTGTTGATGTAAAACTGTGTCATTTGCATGAGAACTACACATTTTTTATTAGTCAAAAGTATAAAGAAGAGTTCTCTTCTGCACTAATCCTTTGAACAACACAGTTGTAGGTGATTTTTTTTGGGACACAAAAGGTCGATATGATTGCAAAGTTTAGGTTAAGTTATGCCAAAAAAAAAAAGTTCAGATCAAAGGTTATTTAATGTCCTGTTATGAACAGTAAGAAATAATTGTGTGTTATCAAATGGGAAACTGAGTCTTTTGAAGAGGAACTATATGGGATCTTTTTGTCTTCGATTTAGGTATTTTGTGAAGAAGTGTTCTCTTCCCCACGAATCCTTCGATTAACATAGTTGTAGCCTTTTTTTTTTTGTCGGACTTACAAGGTTGATCAGTGATATGATTGCTAGGGGTAGCTTAAGTTATGTAAAGGCAGATCAAAGATTCAAGGTGGACAGTAAACTCTATTCGGGACGAATTGTTCCAACTTAGTTAACAATAACCTTATCAAGTACTAATGGAGATTATAAGAGAACTCTTCTAAATTTCTGACATAGACTAGGCATGAGCCGGTCTCAAGTGTGAGTTAAAACTTAAAATGTTCACAATAACTTGCTTACGTCTGGCATTGTAATTTTCCTCATTTTGGTCATGATCACCTGCCTGCAGAACAAGTCACGTTTTCTATTTTAAAGTGAATAATTTGGATACGAAAAGAAATTAAATTGCATTTTTTATGGACTTCCTAGTTTGAGCAATTGACCCAGAAGGATCCTTTTTTTTTTTTTCCTTTTGGGTAGTTCCCTCATATGATGCTATTAACATTCTCCTCAAACGACCCTAGAATGACCCTTTTCCAGTGAACAATAGACTTGCTAGAGTGCAAATAGTTATTTACATTTTTTTTTTTATTGGTTTTACTGACTAGAGCAACCAGTATTTGAGATTCCCACATTTATTTCGTTTATCAGGTTTTGTTCTTATCTACTAGGTCGTCGTTATAAAACATGGGTACTTAGAAATCTGTGTCTCTGTGAAACTAACTTAACAACAGTGAAGGCAATGCACATGCCAATCGTGCAACGTAATTCTGAATGCATCTTCCCATTAATATCTGATTCATTATTGTGGTTTTTCTGCAGGGAATGGTTTTTGACCTTGAGAAGGGGTCTACCTTGTATGTTGATCTAGCAAAATCTAACTCACGATCCAAGCGCTCAAGAATTGGTATGATCTATTTCATTATTCCAGAGGCCTGCTGTTCTACAATTTTTTCCCACTGTTTTAGACCTGAATTTGTAAACTTCTTGATAATTTGTAAACTTCTTGATCAGATGATGGAAAATCTGGATCAGAGAAGAGAACTAAAGGATCTGCTTCATTTTCAGGGGGCATTCCTGATACTGGTAAGATGGCTGCCGTAAACTGTTCAGAGCATGTCTCCTTGGGAGCTTTTGTTGCAAACAATCTTTCTTTTAATTCTGTTTGTTCTTTTTACTGGAGTATATAATATGATTGAGGTTGACCTCTGCAGTATCCTTTCTCTGCTTGGATGCTCATCTAATCTGCTGCTTGGAATTCTAGTTAGTTAGTCACATGTGACACGTTATTCTAAAAGCTCACATTGCACATGTTTTGCACGCTTGGGCACTAGCAGGTGTTGGCAGCGGTCACATGCCCGGAATTGGTAATTCTGCTTACAACACAATTGGTTATCCATCCACACAAAGGTCATCTGCACTACTTAAAGCACATTTTATTTCTTGAAAATGAATATTTGTAGCTGAATAAGCACATTTTCTTACTTGAAATGATTTCTTCTAGCTGAAAAGTCCAGGGCCTACCAAAAGCAGCTTATTACAAGCCCTGTGCCCTGGAGATGGAGGACAATATTAGCCTTGTGAGAACAATTACGTGGAACCTAGTCTAGTTTTTCATTATTTCTTTTTATGTTTCAGTTACACAAACTATGACGGTAGAGCTGCGTATGAGACAACCTTGACAAAGGTAGTAATGTTTTACCGTTGGACTCATGTTTAGCTTATTCTGATTCGGCTTCCATTATGTTCTTATGCCATTTTATTTCGCTCCCAGATGGAGATTGGATGAGTTGCTTTATTAAGTATGAATACTGAGAATAGAACCATATTCCACCAGTACCTCTTCTCTTCTTGCATGATCTGATTTTTCTTTCTATTGCTTAGCATTGTAACACTTCTGCCTCTTTTGGCAGTTTTTGTACTAATTGTAGTAGATTGAATAGGAAAACCCTTCCTTGCGTAAAATATGAATTGGTGATGACTCCTGTTCTTAAATCTTAGTAAAAAAATAAAATGGATTTCTCTGATTAAAAAAATAAACACACTAAAATATTGAAAAATGACTCATTGTTAAAGATGTCGCTAATAAAAAAACTGATTCAAAGTTCAAACATATAATTTATGACAACTATACCAAATAGGGCCATAATGGTCTTATTTCTACTGATGGGCTTCCAGTCATAACCTTGAGGTTGGGCCTTAGTATAGCCATAAGGTTAGTCCTTTTGACCTGGATGTCACGAGTTCAAGTGTGGAAAAACCTCTCCAGTTGCGGGGGTAAAGCAGTGTGAACCTGACCTTATTAAGAACTCACATTGGCGGGAGGCTCTATTTCTCAACTGTAACCATAATTGATATTGTCCTAGTGGATGAAACTGCGGGGGTTCATGCTAAATTAGAAATTTGGAGAGAAACATTGGAGTCCAAAGGATTTAGGATAGCTAGGAGTAAAATTGAGTATATGCATTGTAAGTTTAGCGACAATAGAAGTACCCATATAGTAGAAATGAGGATTTAGGATCAGGAGATACCAACACCAAAAAGTGAGCATGGTAGGTATTTGGGGTCAATTTTTAGCAAGAATGAAGAGATTATGGATGATGTAACCCATAGGATCCAAGTTGGGTGGCTCAAGTGAAGAGCCGCTTCGGGTATATTCTGTGATTGAAGGATACCTAACAAATTGGAAGGCAAATTCAACAGAACTGCTATCCGACCAGCGATGCTTTACGGGACGGAGTGTTGGCCTATCAAGAAGCAACAAGTGAGTAAGACGAGTGTAGCTGAAATGAAGATGTTGAAGTGGATGTGTGGTAAGACTAGGAGTGAGAGAATTGGAAACAAAACTATTCATGAGACGGTAGCAGTTGTACCAATACAGGATAAGTTGAGAGAAAATAGATTCAAGTGGTTTTGACATATTTATCATCGACCTACAGACGCAGACACAGTAGTCAAGAAGAGTGACATGATAGTAGTGGATAGTCGGGCTAGGGGAAGAGGAAGACCTAAATTGACTTTGGATGCTGTGATACGAAAGGACTTGGGCTTACTAAATCTAAGTGAAGATGTAGTCCTAGATAGAATTCAATGGAAAAATAGGATTGATATAGCCGACCCCAATTGATTGGCACACAAGGCTCTGGTTGGTAAGTAACCATAATTGATGTTTTAAGATAAGGCTTTGTATGATGGAGAATCGGATGTGGGGCTTTTAGAGTTTAGAGCTGGTTTTACTTCTTTACATTATCACTTAGTTGCAGTTTTTGTAGTTGAACAGTTTTTAAAATTTTTATTGATTGTGTGCATAGGTTTAGAGAAAAAAATGCTAGAACGAAGCTCTGAAGCTTTTTCTTGAAAAAGAATATTAATATCAGGACGATGCAATGTGTATTATTCTTGAGGCATTTAAATGACTTTATGGTTCCCCACGATAGGGTTATTATGAGCTTAGGTAGGTTTTTCCCTGGGCAGAGTCTTTTCTTGATGTCCACTGCTCTGTCTCTGTCTGCAGCATTGTGTATGATTTCAGTGATCAATCATTTTGATACATTGTTTTGGTTTGCTGAAGGCATTTTCTTTGGCATGCAATGTCATATCGTTGTTATTTTGCTTCATTGTCCGTGTTTTGGTAACATATTGATGCTTCTGCATAGATTTTTTTACCAAGCAAGGGCAAATTTTTAGCACGTCGGCTTTGTTAATTTTGGTTTAAGAAGGAAATGACCTCTTTGCAGCTCTTGCAAAGAAAAACACAGCTTCAGTTACGTCTTTGGTGAGGAAGTTTTCTCATGGACAGATCAAACTTAAAATCAAATGTCAATTGAACTATTGAAACTATCCTCCAGAGCTATGTAGCACCGACAAGGAAAAATTAGAGGACAGGACGTGTTGGTTTATGGGTTTTAGAAATCATGTATGTATTCTATTACGGGAATAAACCAAAAAAAGTAGGGCGCTGATTAGTGTTCTAAAACTCGGAAATACTTGGCGAGTATTCGGTACTCGGTGCGTAGCCGAGTAGAGTTAGGGCTACTCGGTGGGAATTACTCGGCCAGCCGATTACTCGGTAAAACGAGATTACTCGGAAGTGGGGAGAAAATAAAAAAAAAAAAACTGAAAAAATGGGGTAAAATACATAATATGGAGGGATATGGAGAAGAAGAGGAGGAATAATTGACTACTAATTTCGTACTTCATTTCATTTGGTTTGAACGTTGAACTTTGTAATTGACTATTAATTTTGTACTTAGTTTCATTTGGTTTGAACATTTAACTTTGCAATGGACTCGTAATTTTGTACTTAGTTTCATTTGGTTTGAACTATGAACATTGAACTTCTCGTTATGCATTATGAATATCATTTGGGGAACATATTAAAAAAAAATCCAAGTAATTTCTACTCACTGAGTAATCGCCGAGTACTTGGCTTACAAGGTACAAGGTGGCCGGCTGAGCAAGTACCGAGTACGGAGTTTTAGAACATTGGCGCTGATTGTATATATGCAACACCAGACGTACCTTAAATTATATTTGTCGTTAAGCATTCACAAAAGTATTTCAACAAAAAGCATTTCATCTTTTGTATGCCTTTCTATTGAATAAACCATCATCTGTAAAAAAAATCTACTTCTCTAAGTTTGAATTAGATCCTACTATTTCATTAATCACCCTAACTTGTTTTCCGGGTGTCAGGAGCATTTTTTAAGTGTCCCCAAGTGTCCAAATGGAAAACGTAGAGAAAAAATAGGACACTTTGAATTTGAGTGTCGGATATGTGTCCAGAGAGTGTCGGTGTTCGATAAGTGTCTGACACCTATATGTGACCTCCGACGAAGTGTCCGTGCTACAGAGCTCCCAAGTATTGTAGTCAACATTTTTTGGAGATGGAATTTCCTATATAGCAGAGTGGCTTGATCTTGTTATCGCTGCCTTACTTTTGCATAACCATTTCCTCAGTTGAGCATATATCATGTACGCTTGTCAATACTCACCATTTTTTTAAGTTTTAACTTCGGGGTTCTATTCCACTTTAGCAGAACTCTTCAGCTACCGCATGCCCTACAATATTTGTGGCTAATTTGGGACCAACTTGTACGGAGGAGGAGCTAATTCAAGTATTTTCAAGGTTTGAGGCTGTTAGTTTTGTTCAATATTCCCTTACGAAGCTTTTAGAACTAAGTTATTTGTTTGTTTTTGTTCTTTCTCAGTTTCCCTGGATTTCTGAAATTGAAGATGCAGAGCACCTATGGAGCTCCAGTTGCATTTGTTGACTTTCAGGTACTTAATTTCTGTTTTGGGGCTTAGCAAAAAAAATTTCTATTATGGGACATCAAGAAAATAAGTTTGGTTGAATTTTTGAAAAACTTAACCATGTAGCTTGGTTCTATTATTGTTTACTTAAAAGGTCTGCTTCGTGACCAAAACAATCCATTTGCTTTTTTGAGGCATGTTGTACGTACTTGTATGTTAATATGTTATGAACTTATAATCTGTTTGTGGATTAATGTTACTTTGTAAGTGATCGATGGCTGTTGGTTTGGATGGCAGTGTGGTGTTGTAGCAGTGGAGAAGGGATGTTTCTATAGGCTTGTGGCACTAGGGAGATGTTTGTAGTGGTCTGGGCATAGGTGGTTGGTGATTTTAGACCCCGTTCCGCTTTCTTTCTAAACCTTGTTTTTCAAAAAGAATGTAATTTCAAGCTCAAATATAATGAAAATGAGAAATAATTTTTCAATTTTTTTTGCACCGTATTAAAGATCTCAATGAGATCTATCAAACAAGATCCATATAGGTAGGAAAATTATTTGCGTAAATACATGATTTTTAGCTTGAAATTACATTCCTTTTCTAAGACTTCCTTTTTTGAAAAAGTGGAACACCCTCTTAGTGGCTTTTGTGGAGGTTAGCAGTGGCAATAGTGCGACTGCGAGAGTGAATAGACATTTGAAAAATATGCTGAGAGGTTTGGTCTATGAAGAGGTTGGGGATCATCACGTGGTGAGGGTAGGTGTGTGGACCTTAGTTTTTCAGATGAGTTCTAGAACTAGAAGATTAAAACAAAAATATGATAGATTACCCCCCACCATCCACGAAAATATCGTTAATCGGAGATAAAAAAGTAAAACCGCATTTTGCCAAGGACATCTCCTTTCATGTTATTAGATGCATTTTAGTGTCATAAATTGCTTGCCAATTCCAGTTAGCTAGCATAAGAGAGAAAATATCAAAATACTCTCCAATGGTGTTGCTAACTAACTTGTTAAACTAGCACAACTTCATCTTTTGCTTGGACTGTGCTTAACTGTGAGGATTGTACAGTAGACTCTGCTCAACTGTAACAAAACTTCACAACACCATGGAGCTACTACGTGAAGGAGTTATCTTGGGTCGTAAAATTTTATTATCTGTATGTTGGTTGAACCAGTTTGTGAGTAGTGAGAAGATGCCTTGAAAGGCTTAGAGTGAGAAAGGAAAAGAAGCATCATTTTAGTCCGAACAGTGACTTGTATGTAGTGTATAAGGGCAATCTGGTACTTATAGAATGCATTTGGAGGGAAAGCCGCTGATAAAGTGCTTTTAGATACTTTTTTCGTCTCTTTTAAAGCAACGGTCTCACTGGTGAGTTTAGATGGGGTGTAGTTATTTTAGCTATTTTGTTATGAAGCCCCCTGCATAGATGGGGTATCCGTTTGCTTTATGTGTGTAATTGTTTATTTAATGCACTTTCAACATTCTTAAACACGTTTTAACACCACCATTGGAGCATCCTTCATTCACTAAAGCTGAATGGGTTCTTAACAGATGAATCTGAGTCCCAATTTATCAACTTTTTCTGGTTTTCATGACACATTTGAGTAAACAAATTTAACACTACCGTTGAAGATGGCCTAATGGCTTCATGACAAGGCTTACTATGGAGGCCTGTGCAATAAGAGGGAAACTGGCCTTCGATTGGCTAACTATGGAGGCCTGTGCAATATGAGGGAAACTGGCCTTCTACTCGATCCTACTTTCTGGAAAAGGTGGAAAAATAGGTATCAAAATTGATATTGCGTCATCACAAGAAGTAATCGTCCTAAAACTTGAGGCATTCATAGCTTCTTGTATGTAGTAGTGGCGAAACTGCTCAAGGAATAAGAGTTTTACGTACCCCTTTTATAGTGTTTTGCATGATCATGGAGATGGTCCTTTATCTTACGTCTACTCTCTTTTCATTGCTTTTTCAGTGTTACATGCCATTTTATGTGCAGGATACTGCCTCTTCAACTGAAGCACTGAATCATCTGCAAGGCACCAAGTTGTACTCATCACCACCTGGTGAGGGCATGCGGTTGGAGTATCCTTCAAAAGCTATTGTAGTCTGTTTGGTTTTGTTTTTGTTTTGTTTTCCGTAGTCATTTTTCGTGTTTTTGGGAACAGAAAACAATGATAAGTTTGAGAATAATCATCATTCCCCCCTCCCTCCTTTTGTCCTAGGGAAAACATTTATTTGAAAAATCAAAAGACGTTCTTTAGGATTGGGTTGCTTTGAAAAAATAAAAATAAAAAATCCTTTTAGCAGTTCCGCAAGACAAGTTTTCTTTGCTTTTTGGAAAATGATGCAAAAGAAAAAGCAGAAAGCACACAAATTTGTCATACAAATTTTTTCTCCGTGGCTTTCTTTTGTCATCCAAATTTTTGCTTAATGAGAAATTCAGGTATGCGAAATCACGGATGGGAATGCGCAGTAAGAAGTCAAGGTGAATGCAAGTTTATCAAAGGAAATGTGGTCGATCTTCCTCTTCCATTTTCACTCAAGTGGATGTGCATTGTATGTAGTTTTGGACCTGAGATTTGATTACTGAATGCTTGTTTGATTAACTGTTATGGAGTACTTTTTTTTGGTCCTTTGGAATAATAACTGTTATATGATCATGATCCTATCCCTGAATCACATTGCTCTTGATGACAGTTAACATGTCGAACATAGTTCTCAATGGAGGAATAAGTTTTTTTTTTTTTTTATCCGAATGAAGGAATAAGTTCCAAAACTTGTTTTTATTTCTTTTATGGCTTTTTGCACAATCAATGGCAGAGATCATGTGCCTTCCCTAGCGAGACAAGGTAGGCATGTGGCTTCTAGCATTAGTCCGACACACGGCTATGTGGTGTTCTTGGCGGACTATGTAGAATTGCTCGTGGAGTGGACTTATGAGGCTGAAACATACAATTTGAGGATTGGGAAAAAGTTTTGAAGCCACCGCTAGGCTCCTAGCACTGAAATTGAACTTTGAAATGAACTGGGCTTGTAGAACCTGCAAATGAACTCTATTCTTGTTTTATCCAGTGAACTTGAGATTTTCAAAACTTTACCACAAGTGCCTGAAAATTGTGAAAAATGCACATTACACGCTAGAGCGAGGCTTGAGACAACGGAAAATGCACGAGTGTTAGTTTTGCAATTTCAAGCTTCTCTTAGCTGCACTATGCGGTGAGAAATGCATAATAAGCTAAAAGAGGCTTGGAACATCAAATTGAGCCATTAGTCTATCAGGACAGAATCTTGTGCCCAAATTCTATAGTTTCGAACTTTTGACCCAAGTTGCATAGTTTCTTAATTGTGTCTTTCGCTCTAGCTTTAAAATGCCCCCAATTTCATTGATCGCTCTTGCAAATTTCAATAATTTGATATTCTTCTGAAGATGTCTTTGCACTCGGCTTTTGCTTAAGCTCATGCACTTTTCATCGACTGCCTTCTCCCAAGGCAAAGGACACCATATAGCTCAACAGGTGGTGCAGATTGATGATACTCCCATGATTCGTTCCAGTATTTTTTTTCAGATGTGAACATCAGTTTTTTGTTCATTTTCCAAAAGAACAGGAACGAAAAAAACGAAAACCGAATTTCAGATAAAACAAAAATTGATGGACTGTTAGCTAGAAAATTAACCAACCTTGATGGGGGTTGTGGAGTCAACACCAATTTTGTCCTTTCCCGAAGTTTTCTTCACCTAATTTTTGACTATCAACCACGGTTAATGGTAATAATGGGACCAACAAAAAATCAAAATATACATCAATAATGAGGGTGGCTATAGCTATAGGTACTCCCCCCCCCTCTCTCTCTCTCTCTCTCTCTCTCTCTTGTGTTTGATGATCAGGAATTTCTGAGTAAGTTTATACACATCTCAACTAATTCTATCAACCAACCTCTCTCTCTCTAGTTTGTAAAAGTTGTAAAATGACAAAAATGTGTCATCATCTAGTCCTGAATGCATGTACATGCATGCATGCAAAACGGTCGACACTTAATTAATGCAATATCTTGTTTATTTTCAACATTGATGCATCCTTGTCTTTTCTTTCTCAGTGACAGTCACAATGAGGCCAAGTACAATTAACCTATAAAATTCAATCGCCCATGTGCGCTTTATTATATATATATATATATATATATATATATATATATATCACTCGCACTTCTCTGTTTTCATTACCTAGCTTTGCTTGACCCTCCGAAAACCTTTGGGAAGGGAAGAGTACTACTAGTACTAAACAAGGATCTTTAAATAAATACTCAACCTACGCCATTAAATTGTAACCTCTGTTTTCTCGGCTTTTTGTCCTCCCAGATTAATTGTGACTTGTTTTCATATACTCCCTCTGTCCCAAAATCTAGCTGAGTTCTTTTTGAGAGTGCGTATCATTTCTTAATGGATTACATCTTACAATTTATAATCTTTCAAATAATTTTAAAATTTTTGTATAAAAGATTGAGCTCATCGAGATCTATTAAACAAAATCCATATTTGATACTCCCTCCGTCCCCTTTTTTAGAGTCCGGTATTCCATTTTGGGCTGTCCCTTAATAAGTATCCATTTTATAAAGTTAGTGGGTAAAAATTGGTTCATTGTCTATTTTGTCCCTAAAAGTAGATTCCATTTTGAAAAGTTAGTGAGTAAAAGTGTAATGATGATAGGAAAGTAGGGAAAGTGGAAGAAAAAGTTGATGTGAAAGGTATAATGATGATGGTAGTATTTGGTTGGGATTTTAATTTAGTTTAGTTTTGGTGGTAGGTGGAGAGAGAAATAGAGTAATGATTGAAAATAGGGGTAATGATTGAAGAAAGATGAGAAAGTAATAATTGAAAAAATATGGTAATAATTGGAGAAAGAAATTGGGTAATGATTGGAAAGAAAACTAAAACTAAAACTAAATCAATAACCAAACAAAGCCGATATCTTTTTAATAAGTTGGAATTACGAAGCTAAATACTTAAAAAGGAACAGAAGGAGTATAAAAAATCATTATAAATTAGAAGACATAACCAATCTTTTGAGACTTCCAAAATTGGGACGGAGGGAGTACTTTATAACAAGATATTCCACCGGGAATTTGGCTAGGGTATTACTAGTATATTCACCTTTTACAATTTTAATCACCACACCAATAAATTTTGCCGATAAAAAGCATATCAACGATTGTTTGGCCCATGCCTGCACCCCTATGCCAGCCCCCGACTGTTGTGGTCAATATTTTCACCTCCTACCATTTTAATGACTTTTACGGATTAAACCCTAGATTTTAATTCACATCAAGAATCGACGTGCAACTGCCTTCTAAAGAATTGACCTATGTTTTGCTGCTTCTTTTTTTTGGTTTTGTCTACAGGTATTGGAGAAATTGTATCAGACCAAACCCTCCTAATAAATGCAATTTTTTTTAAAAATAGTTGGGTTTGTATATAATAGGTTAATTTGTGGTGTGTCAATGCATTGCGGGACTATGGTGCACTCTTGTGAGAACCGAGAATTTTATTGTTATGATCCAATGGCGAAGTCACCTAGAGGGGTTGGATACGTGCCACCACCACTTTCAAGCACAATTTTTTTCCTCACACCAACGTGATAAGATTAGTTATGCATGTATGCCAAAAACTTAACAGCAATTTAAAAATGATGGGTTCAGATCAGAAAAATCATACCTCAATGACTTTCATTTGAGTACCAGAAGAGGATTGGACTAGCCATTTGTTTTTGTCACAGAAAATAAAGCTAACCACAAAGTCTATTTAGTGGAGTATATTACTTTACATTTAACTTTCTTATTCACCTTTATGCCACCCAACATAAATACGGAGTAGCTAGATTCTCATTTAACAGTGTCACTCCCGCTTCAAAATTCTGGCTTTGCTATTGTTAGAGCAAGTACACCAGAATTGGTATGCCTCCTTTCAAGCTACTTTACCTAAACAAAACCAGAAAAACCCTCTGCACCAGATTCAGTAAACATGGAGGTATATTACCTCAAACCACTATAGCTCGCTCTATATACCGAGGTACTGTTCACGAGCAAATCATTAATTTATTAATTTCTCCCCCCCCCCCCCCCCCCCCCCTCTCCTAACGATCTACAGTCGACATAAACGGCGAGTTCTGGTGCCCTCCTCACCGACGACATCGGCATAAACGGCAGGTCTGGTGACCTCCTCATTGTCGTTGTCGATGATTTGTGGGTTTTGTTGTCGTCAATTTGTAGGTTTCATCGTCGTGGTCGATTTGTGGGTTTCGTCGTCATCAATTTGTGCGTTTGTGGGTTTCTTCGGTTTCTTCGTCTGCGTATATACATTTTGTATATCTGTACCTATAGGCCTGTACAGTTTTTTCTTTGTATGCATAATATTTTATTGTATTTAATAAGGATAAAGATGAGAATAGAGAAGATTGGTGTAGAGGTGAAAGTGATGTGCTTAGGTAAACACACTGTTCATTAACATTTTTTGCTCAAATATAGCTAATATTGGTGTACATGCTCTTATGGTCTCCACTGTTGAGTCTATAGAGTTCGTTTTCAACACCATGTTGCTGCTCCATCTTTGGTAATGTGGTAATGTTGCTAGTATTAACTTTGGGTAGTGTTTACTGTTGGTGTTGTTGTGGGGTGTTCGGTATGCTTTTTGACTTTTGGCCTTGTTTTCTGGCGTGGCTCTGAATGATGGAATATTTCTTTTTGCCTTTTTTTGTGATGTTTCTTTAATAGGAGAAACATTATCTTAACAAGAAAACTACTATATATATATATAAAACATAATGGCCACAAAAACCAAATTGTTATACGTAAATGTGTTAACAAAAAAGATGAGATTGAACTCGAGATCAATCTTAG
>BPLS01029964.1:19128-40781 GCA_019656275.1 Rhododendron kiyosumense | reverse complement strand
TAGGGGTGGACCCCACACCTACTGCATACCTCCAATGTGTGTGAGTCCCACCTCTATTGTGAATGTGTGTAAATATTTGTGTCTTTCTTTGTGGCTGTAAACTTATTGTTTTTTGTGTTTGTTTTCCAGCTACAAGTTGTGCATGTGATGAACTTTTTCTCCTGCAGGGTTTTTGTTTGTGTTATGATTGAGGAGAGTGGAGACTGATGATCAGTACTAGTCTGGTGCTGGTAGTGGTGGAAACAAAGCTTAAAAAAACAAGAAAGTAAAAGGGTGTGGGGAAGGAAGAGGGAAAGTAATTATTTAGCGTTTTCAGATGATTATTACGTTGCGTTGTCTATGTGGTACTTCTAACTATTTATGAAATGATAAGTTATGTGATAGAGACATTAATATTATTTATTTTTGCCGGATGGTTGGAAGACAATGAATGACACACGTGTACGGTGGTGATCTTTTAATTTATTTGCGAGAATTACCACCTAACAATGTCACGTAATACCTGGCTAGGATTACCCAATAATTGGCTGAGGGAGGGGAAACAGACAGAGGGGCCTACGTTTGTTTTGAGTTGGTGCATGTGGCCATATACTACTGACTAGTACCACTAACTTACTATAAAAAGTGAGGACAAGATTCGGTGTTAGGTATTTTTCTGGTTGTTCACTGGTGGTTTCTGATGATGAATAGATTGTGGACACCACCAACCACCACCCAAGAGAGCAAGATTTATTTTGGTGGTGCTCAACCACCGAAAGAATTTCGATCGTGTAGAATGCGTATTTTGTCACGAATTCTACAAGATTGAATTGTGTGGTTGTTAAAATGTTAGGACGTCATGTGACCATACATGGCTTGATCGAAGACCATAGAATCAATCGATCTCTACAGAAAGAGCTAAAAACAGGAGTGGTGCTGCGCAAATTTAACATTTTAATTTCAGAATTTTTTGACCCAATTTTTGTTTTATGCTTTGAACCAAAAGTAACTTAAAATTTTTTGACCAAGCAATTAGCCTTTGCCACAAGTTCATTTTCGTTTTCTTCTCCTCCAAAACACTACCACGTGCGGATAGAGCACAACACAAAATTAGCTAGTTGGTTAGGCAGTCTATTTGTTTACACAAGCTAGAATATGACACAATACAATAAAATGTAGAGAATTAATTTATTACATACGGATCGAACGAGTATAACCCAAAATAGAAGTGTCAATGAGTTACATATCTATAATGTTGTAATATTCAATAAGGTTTGCTCCAACAAGTGACACCATCCAAATGAATGACGAATATTCCTAATAGACTTCTAATATTAGTATACTAATTTGTGTCACGTTTGAGGCTAATGAGATAGGGTTATAGTATTTTCGAGTTAACCTACCGAATACACAAAAACTTATGAAACATGGTTCATATTTTGGAATGAACAATTTTATGGTGATCACCATGTCCGACTACCATATTTTGGGTACCATGTGAAGTGTTATCATTACATATTTCGGAAGTAGAATTTCTTTGGGTACTTTTATCTGGACGAAATTTCACTCCATCTCTCGATTCATTTGGTTTTACTTAACAACGGTTGGAAAGTTTTGTTACCGTACGATATGACAATGCGAGCCTGAAATTACACGACAGGATAACGCGAAGGACGAAAAAATGCACAAATCAAGTAAAAGTCGAAATATTGGGTCAAAAAAAATAAAAAGAAGTAAAAGTCGAGATATAAGTAAATTTATAATGGTACGACCCGCCGCAAAACAATGTTCACCTCCGAGTTGAGTTGCAATAAATATTTCTTCAGATTATACCATTTCTTATACGGAGTACTACTGTATTTGAGATTTTTTTTTCCCCCAAAACAATAACAGATGATATTATAAATCCAAGAAACAGTACATAAAGAAGAAATTTCATCCCTAACAAGGGATCAAGAAACCAAACATGAGGGAACTACTACACCCAACTCCAACTAAATCCATCGCTTCAAACAGACGGAACACTACAGAAAAAAATTGAAAACGGCCACACAATGGTGATAAAAGCCCCATAAACGGGGAGAAATCTCACACAAGGGACACCAAAAAAGAGAACTAGAAAAAAAAAAAACAGTAATGGAACGACGATCTACAAGGCACTCCCTCCAAAAGCCGCCATACTACATGACAGATGTCACGCCCTCGATTTTTAACATAATTTAATATCATATTTCGATAAAAGATTCTCGCACAAGGTAAATAATACCCAAAATGATTTCCCACCTGTTCAATTTACAAACCAAATTTCCAAGTTCAAAGAATTACAACCTTGGCACCACGACCCAAATTAACTTAAACTCAAGCACGAGTGTTTAGAAAAATTACAAACTTAAGTCAAAAGATAATTCAAAAGTGAATTAGTTACAAAGTCATCTTTAACCGAAAGTAAGTCTATTACATATATGAGAAAGTAATTAGTCAAATTAGCTTCCAAAAATCTTCATTTCGAATCACACCATAGCATGCAATCGACTGCCCGGCATTTAGACCTGAAAAGAAGGATTTTGTTGAGCTACACTAGCCCAGTAGAGAAATCTATATGCAAGTTATAAGGAAACATCATGAGCTATGCATCTAATGTGAATGAATATAGACAGATATGTCCAAGGTTTATATGGCTATCAACAAGCAACTCAATAAGGCTAAAGGATTCTAGACAATCCTACATGCAACACCTATCATCTCACACGTCATACCAGTACCACAAATGTTCTCACATCAATCTCAAATAATTAATTTTTGGTTTCTCAACTGATTCATCACATCACGTGTGTTTCCACATTCATTCCCATTTCACAATTGTTCACATTCCTCGATTCATCAACAAATTTCCTTTCTCATTCCCATTTGTCATCAAAAACTCTTTTTCCCCTTTTAAACAATCCAATTTAGCAAAACCATTCTTTCTTTTGCTTTCCGATAATCTCATCTCATAACATTCAAGGTTTTCGCATGTATCGCTCGTTTTCGGTCATCTCACCGAATGTCCATGGTGATATCCGTTCATTTGCGTGATTTCCTGTTGTCTCACCGAATGTCCATGGTGATACCCGTAGTGTCAATTCCGGTCGTCTCACCACTTCGTGGTGATACCCGTAGTGTCAAGTTTTCGTTGTGTCTGTAACCTCAAGTAGTCATTCATATCTCATTATGCTACAAACCATCAACCGTCACATACACCAACAAATGGATAAGCACACACGTTTCTATTAAGTACATCAACATAACCAACATCGCATTCTAAACTCATATGTAACATTACGACTTGCTAACCACTAGCCTCTTTACTAGAATCTCATAAAAGAGAGCTCAAGGAGTTTAGAGTAATCAACGAGATGAAATCGCAAGGATATGAGTTACTAAGTTACCTTTCGGATCACTAGCCAAACTCACGACTACCCATCACACTCACCACAACGCCTCGTATAACCTACGGTACACCTAAACAACCTTACGGTTCATTTTCCAATTACGACGGTACTAAGATTACCTTTAACGAGTGTCGAAAGGATTAGAACAATCAACGAATCATTGGAACCGGAGTAATTAAGTTTTAAGATGATTAGAATGTGATTGGAGAGTGTTAGAAGTGATCGGGAGCCAATACGATCGATGAATGATCAACAAGATTCAAAAATAATTTTCTGAGTCATTGGTACCAATACCTCAAAAAGTAGGTATCGGTACCTCAAAAATGTGGTATCGGTACCACGACAATCCAGTGAGCAATTAGAGACAGGGTATTGGTACCTCAAAAACTAGGTATCGGTACCAAAGGTATCGGTACCTTAAATATGTGGTATCGGTACCACGACAATCTAGTGAGCAATTAGAGACAGGGTATTGGTACCTCAAAAACTAGGTATCGGTACCAAAGGTACCGGTACCTCAAAAACGTGATATCGGTACCACTGCATTACAGCGCACGATTTTGCAGAAACCAAGAATGAGCACAACTCAAAATCCAATAATCTAAGGCACGATTTAGGCACATAATCATCACATAAACTCATAACAAGAGTAAGAAATTCCTACCTCAAGTCAATGATCGAAACCCACGCGATTTGAGCAAGCCCTAGACTCCGAAAACTTCAAAATCCACCGAATCTCCTTCCCCGAGCTTGACCCACGAAATTTCAAGCTCAACAACGAGAATGGATGAAGGATTGGAGGTTATTTGCCATGAGTTTTGAGTAATGGTTGGAGTTTTGAGTGAGGGAGAGGGAGAGAGATCACCGAGAGAGAGGGAGAGCCGAGAGAGAGGGATAGATCGGGAGATAGAGAGAGAGTGAGATGGGAGAATATAATCTCCTACACACACACACACACCCTTTTATACTAACACCCACACAAATCACACTTGCACTCCCTCAAGAAGCAATTCTAACACATTAACCCCGAATCAAATAAATTCAAGAAATTCATATTTTCCTCAATTTCCAACATTTATATAATTTTTAAATAATATCCGAAAAATACGGGTCCTTACAATAGAAGAGGCGGAGGAGGGGCAACAAATGGTGGTTTGGAGAGGACGAGGATGGAGGTGGAGGAAGGAGAGAAAACTTCCAAAATCTAGGATTGGGAGATGGAAAAACCCCATGAGAGTGCCCTTAAAATCGGGTATGAAATCGGGTGCACCCTTTTGGAAAGGGCGGCGAAACGCTCAATTCAGAGTCGCTACTTGGGTTTTTGTGGTATGCCATCCAAGGAACCGAACTTGAAACGCTTTGTCACTTTGCTTGATTTTGAAAAAGATGTAGAATGGTCCGTTGTCACCTTAAAATATGAGATTCGAAAGCCAGGTTACAAGAATGGAAGGGTTTTAAGGCACCCCTCTCACCCAATTCGAAGATCAGTCTCTACTCAGATATTTTGTAAAACATTTGTGCTTTTCTCTCATTAATCGATTTTTAGCCAATTAGGACGGGAGAACAGTTTAAGGGGATTAAAAAACTGTAACATGCTGACAGAATGTGATAAAGGCATACTTGCTTTATTGAAACAATTAGTATATGATGAAAACAGACTGCTATGAGAGTTTTAAGCAGACTGGAAGGCAACGTTCTGGAATGACGTGAGCAGGAAGAAATCAACATGCATTGATCAAGTCACTGCATGCTGACTATATATGTGTACGCTGCTATAGAACTCGTGCATGCCAGTAAGCTCAAACTCATAGTTCTTATTTTCAACTCTCTGGGCTCTGGAAATGACCAGCTCACATAACAAACCAAGCATTTTAGACAGTTTAATATACAGTTCCAAAGTAGGTGAAAGGGGCTACAAAGCCACAAATAAATAAAACATCCCATAAACAATGTGGGAGTAAAAGCAGAGGCCAAGGCTTAGTTACCATGCAATGGCTAGCCACTGGCCGAGGTACTACCTGCGTGCGCGGGTAAACCATTGCAGCACGCAGGTTGCAACCCTTTGGTCAGTGGTTGGTTTTGCACTTTTTGGATTCTGAGATATGATCAGAAGGACCCCAGTGATATTCCATAGCAGCAGGTAAACACATTGAAATTAAAACAAGTAGTTTTAACTAAATTGTCACGCCATCGATTTTTAACATAAATAATAATCATTTATAATAAATAGAATCTCTACTGAAGTACCGATAATATCCAAATGACATTTTTTCTCTTGTTCACAAATTTAAATTTAAAAGATACAAGTTTGGTTCGAAACCCCAAGTCATCAATACCAAAATAATATTACAGTTTTACATTTGTCATTCTTCCAAATACTACTTTTAAAACAAATGCAAATTTAACTCCTCATTTATACCTTCGAGACACATGATCAACAAGCACGAGATACACGCTAAGCCAACTTTCATGCTCTTTTTTTTAACCTAAAATGATAGGTTGAGCTACACTAGCCCAGTAGAGAAATATATACTCAAGTTATATGCAAATGCGATAAAATATGCACCAAATTAATGTGAATGAGATTCAACAAGCAAACATAAGACACAAGAGGGGCTACCGAAATAAACTAACGAATTTAGAATTTGCTGGATTTTGGGCGTCTTAGAGATAACCCTAATTATTCACACATCAACTAGAAGCAATATTTAATACTCATCAATTTGACAACTTACAACAACTGTGTAACCATCTAATAGCTCTTCGAATGAATGTCATAATCAACGTACTTCCTCATTTCATACCTTTCACCATAGAGTCCCATTTCATACAATTTTCCTTTTTAATTTTCAAAGAAACAATTTAGAGAAAATCAAGACCATTATGGGTCAAGCTTCGTTGATTCCAGCTTGAATGTCGGAGTCCGTTGATTTGTGCCCAAATACCGGATCTATTGATTCACTCAAGGATAAAAATCCTCTTTTCAAAACTCGAATTTCTTTCTTTGAATAAACCTTGAGAGGATCAACCGTTAATTCCTTTTTCTCAACGGCTACAATTTCAAGCAACCAACAGTAAAAATATCAACACAAACTTCTATAGTCAATCATACTTCTTTTCATCACATGAGACATTCAATTGTGTTATCACCCCTTGCTTATATTAAATTCTCTCCACCTGGGTTTCTACATTACCACACCTTGCGTTGTAGGACCCTCAATTAAAAATTATCAACTCAAACACACTCACACACATAATCAATCCGAATACAAGAAGACAACATTTTTCAAATTCATCTTCTTTCATTTATCATCATGCATTGCATTATAAATTCATAAACACGTCCCATCGTATATTGATAAATACCTTAAGTTCACGATATTCTTGAAAGTCTATCATGATGTCCTTTGCCACACACCGAACTCACAATGACTCCACGACGTACCACCCGCTAGGTTCTAAATGAGAATCTTATAGAACGAGTGTCAAGGAACCTATGGAACTCAACAAGACAAGGCACGAGGATACGAGTCACAATATTTACCATCGAATCATTAAACAAGCTCATGTCTATCTATAACACTCAACACATTACCCCTTGTAGCCCACGGTACTCCTATCAACCTTACGCTATATTCTTTACACAACAACACTCGTGTCATACTCTAATGAATGCCAAGAGACAAGATTGAATAATGAATCATTAGGACACAAGCAATCATGCTTGAAAGTGACTTAAACATGTTCTAATTGTATTGGGAGTCATTACACGGAACGAAAACAACTTAGGAATAACCAGTAGACATTGGCAAACTGACACACCTCCACTCAAATAATCAAAACTTTCTATGTACTAAGAGTTTTAAGGCGATTCCGATGGCAATGGAAAGCTGACTTCAAGACCTCTGATTCGATATAAAGTTTGCATGAAACGGACATCGAACAAGGAAGTTAAGGCCATTTGAAGTTGGCTGAAACTCAGAAAACGGGCAGAAATTTCCAGATTCGACCAAAACGCAAAATCCAACCTCAAGCACAAAACAAAACACGATCTAGGTATATAAACATCACATAAACGTATAACAAGAGTAGGAAATCCCTACCAAAATGGGTTTTGAGCAAAATCCTAAGTACACCAAGTAAAGGTCCGTCAAGAACAAGCTTTCCCAAAGCAATACCACAAGATCTACAACTTAGATTATCCAAAAACGTGATTAATGAATGAATCCAAGTTAGGGTTTGAGAAGAGAGAGAAAAAGAGAACCAAAAACCATGAATCTTACCTCCAATAATGAGAAACTCGAAACCCGATTGATATTTAAAAGATTAACCCATAGATCTTGAAGATTTGGTGGTGTTTGAGATGCAAATCCAAGGATTTGGGTGAGAGATTGAAGAGAGAAGGGAGGGACGATTTTTGGGCTGGGTTCATGGTCTTGGAGTGAGAAAATAACATAAGGGGTGTATTTATAGTGTCGAATCGCATGCTGAAAATTCAAGATTTTTGCAGGGTGTACCGTTACTAGGAAACTACGGTACAGGTATATCATGAACAAATTTGAAATTTTTTGTCAACGTTCATCGAATCAAATCCCAATCACTACCAACACTTCCAAACATCATTTCAACACCGAAACTCAAAGTTCAACTATCTACCTAACGTCCCATACATAACGACACGTCAATCTGTGCGATCACATCAATCAAATAACCAAAGTAAGAAGCATAATTTTACTAAAAATGAGATTATTGCACGGGTCTTCACATAAATAAAGTAGTAAACTGGTTTAACATGCTTCACAGTGATGAAAATAGAAAGAAAGACAAAATAACAAGGCACCAATCCCCACGTTGTCCTGCGTACGCAACCAAAGAAAGGCGTATGTGTATTATGGACTGGCGCACGCTGGTCCTTGTCACTGACTGTTTTGAAACCTTGCTAGCTTTAGGGCCAGGATTGGTATTGATTACCAGTTTTGACCCTGCCAGCCCCCCTCAAGGATCAGAACAGATAGTATTTCAAGGGTGATATACCTTTGGTTTTTGAGTTTGGAAAGTGTTTGAAGTTTAAGTAGTGGCTTGGATGATGAATGGGATGTATGTATGGATGAGAGTAGTGTATTTGGTTGCTTGAGAATCGCAAACAATGGCTTGAGAGAACACAAGAGAGGTTGGTAACCTTGTTGAACCAACTTATAACTTGGTGTAACGACCTGGATTTTTGCCCTATTTTTTTTTAATACAAATTTGAAATGTTAAAACTAATTCAATAATTAGTTAGATTTATTAATTAAATTACATTATTATGTGTATATTTGATATTACTAAAAAAAAATTGTATTCGAAACATATTATACTTTAGAGATATACATTCATCCCTTATCCTTCGTATCTAAATGCTAATTAGAATTCTATTGAAACTATATATCTCTCTCCTCCCGAATTCCACCACCTCTATACTCCTCCTCTATAAATACCTCTCTCCCCTCTCACAATACAACACTCCTAGTCCTCTACAAAAATAGAAACAAGAAAAGAGGGATCACCGATTTTCGTCCATATCACGTCCCTCTATTCACGGCCTGTTTCCTCCTAGTTGCTGTCGTTTTTAGGCCTAAGTTTCTTCACGAAAGTTGTAAAGGGCATCGAGAGCTTTGATTTCGACCCAAGAATCGCCCAAAACGGTCAAGAATTGATAGAGTTATCGCCATTCAAAATTGGTTTTCGGGCTTAGATCTCTTCACGAAAGTCGTAGAGCGTTTCAAGATCTTCGCGAGAGACACAAGAATCATCCAAAACGGAAAATGTTTGGTCAAGTTATTCCAGCCCTAAGTTGCTGCTAGAATATCAACCTTTCGCCACCAAACGAAAACCCACCGGACTCCACTGAATCGCCTTGTCCGGATTAAAGGTATTATAATCCTTCTCCTACCTCTCCCTAATTATATTAATGTACTAAGTTGTTAGTTTTTATGATTAGAATCGAAAAGAATCGAAATTGGAATCGAACGAATGAAACCCAGTTTTTCCGAAAATTCACTGTTCACTGTTCATGGGCGTGAACAGTATTCAAGTTTTTTTAACTGTTCACCCAGTGGAAGTTTGAAAAAAAAAATGGCACAACAATTACAGTTATCCCCCTGGACTTCTTAAATTTATAATTTTGGCTCCAAGATATGTGTTTTGTCCTTGGTGGTTTTAACTTACGTGTTGTATATGAATGATAATGAAAATAATTGAGTTCATAATTATGTTACCTTGGTTTAGTGTTAATTGAATATGATACTTATAATAAATAAAAAGAATGATGAAAGATTACTAATTAAATTACTTGTTTGATAAAATTTCTCATTAAGGGCATCGGCTCAATCATAAAACGCTATTTGTTTTACTTACTCGCACAATATCAATTGTTATGTTGGCTTTCACATAGACACGTATCATGTTTACGAATTCATGATTGTTGTATTTGTTGGATCAGACTTTGGTTCGCTTGGTGGTTTCAAATGAGAAATTATACAGACATTGATATGGTTAATGGAAAAGAAAAACAGATGAAAGTTTGTGGGCTTAGCAGGACCTCGAGGGTGGCCTGACAGGACCTCGTGTGATCGGGTGTAGCCTGGTAAGAACTTGAGGGTAGCCTAAAAGACCTGGTGTTGCTAGGGTGGCCAAGCAGGACCTCGGGGGTAGCCTGGCAGGACCTCAAGTATTGAGGGTAGCCTAGCAGGACCTTGAAGGCAGCCTGATGGACCTAGAATTGTGAAGGTGGCCAAGCAGGACCTCAGGTATTGAGGGCAGCCTGATGGACCAAGAATTGTGAGGGTGGCCAAGCAGTACCTCAGGTATTGAGGGCAGCTTGATGGACCAAGAATTGTGATGATGGCCAAGCAGGACCTCAGGGGTAGCCTGGCAGGGCCTTAGGTATTGAGGGTAGTCTAGCAGGACCTTGAGGGCAACCTGATGGACCTGAATTGTGTGGATAGTCTAGTAATATCTCGTGATATTGAAGGTAACAGGTCATTTAAAATATGTTCAATGAAATACTGAGTTCATAAGACGATGGATGCTATGGTACAGGTATGATTATGAAATGTGAGATTCAAAAGAAGGTAATTTAAAGGCTTGCTAATGGATTTACTTATTTAATGCTTGTCGTTCTTTTATTTTCATTTGAATTGTGATAATATTGCTTAGCTGTAAAGTAAGGGGTTGGTAGGGTTAGGATTATTCTACTGAGTGAATTATCACTCACGGATACATTTGTATCCTGGTAAATCGGTTACTTCGGCGATCAATTTGCTAGAGTATGCAGGATTCAATGGTGGAGCAGTTTGACACAGGAAGAATACTAGGGGCGGAGACCGAATATGCTTAGGATCTGTATCAAGACTAGAGTTACTCTGAAGTTATTTCAATAAATTGCTAGATTTTATTAAGGTTAAATAAATATTTTTTTTTAAGTCAGTATCTTCCATGAGAAGTTGGCTCAATGCTTGTCAGACCAATGTTTACTTTTGAATAAAGGTTTTGTATTTTCAATTTGAGTTGAAATAAAGAAATCTCTATGTTGATACTTCCGTGTTTATTTGGTTGACTAAAGAAACCTTTTTCGAAAAATAATAATTTATGCTGCCGATATTCGTTTAAAATATCGAGGCGTTACACTTGGTAACTTGGAGAGAGAACCTTGTAACCCTTTGCATGGGATACAATGGGGGGTACGTATATGGAGGGAAAAAGGGGTGTAACCAGCTGGTTGGATTGGAGTGCAAGCCTCCCTCTCATTAAATGAGGGAGGAAAGGTGATGGGATTGTGTGAGAAAGGGGGAACATCCGCCTGCCACGAGATCAACTTCAAACGAATAAACAGGGTGTTGGGATGCCCCAAAAGTCCTGTGATCATGACTGAATAAAGATGATGGGACTAGGTTTGACTGGCGTACACAAGTAGTTGACCTGCGTGCGCAGGTCCAAGCCTGGTCAATGATCAAAGCTGGCCGATGATTGACACGTGGCAAGTGGACTAGCGCACGATGGTGTGGGACCAGCGTATGCAGGCAGGGTTTGGTTGAGACTTTACAGGTTAGGTTTAAAAGGGATTAACCGCTCAAAACTCAAACACACTAACATTTTCAGGGTGTTCTTGATCTATTTCATCAACGAAAAATCAAATACCGTAAGTAAACTAATCTAGAAAGTTCAAAATAGAATGTCTATAGAGAGGAAGAAATCTCTCCCCTCCCATCACCCATTGGGGCGTAAAATCCTAGGAGGGAGGGTAAGGAGGGAGATGGGGGTGGCGGCTTCTTTAGAGTTATAAAGAGAGAGAAAGGATGTGGTTAGAGATGTAACCTATCCTATATTTGAGATCTTCAAAATAGGGTAAATTCCTTAATTTACAATTTGAAAAAAATTCCATTTTTCCCTTTTGGCCGGAGAACCTCATCTGAGGGGAAAATTGAAGACAGAACAGCAGGGACACGGGGACAGTAGCGTGCTGCTGTCTCGATTTTGGGGCCCACCCCGATCTTGCTCCGATAATCGGAATCGTTCATTTTGTGGAGCTCGTCGAGTAGAACAACTATGCAAAAAATTAGTTTAATTGGATATCATTAAGTGCCTGGTCGGAGCCCATATAACTCTCAGTCCATGAGTTACAGTGGATTTGATCCAGTGTTTCGGATCCATTCTTTTCAAGATAAAAAGGTTCCGATCAAGCACTTAATGATATCCAATTAAGCTGATTTTTTTTATAGTTGTTCTACTTGATGAGCTCTACAAAGTGAACTATTCCGATTATCGAAGCGAAACCGGGGTGGCCCCAAAAATGGGGCACAACAGCATGCTGCTGTCCCAGAAGGGGACAGCAGCCCCCCTCCCTCCGAACAGCAGTACTTCCGTGACATGTACTGTCACGGTGACAGGATGGTTCATGTTACTAATACTTAGGGTATTTGCTACTACTAGCTAGCTAGTACGATGGGATCAGTAATAAGTACGATGGGATCAGTAATAAGCTGGCATGGAGTATTTAGGCTCCGTTCCAGAACACCTTCTTAAAAAATAAATACTTATTTCATATTTTCAAACTCAAAAATAATGTAAATGAAAAATAATTTTTTAATTTTTTTTGCACCGTATTAAAGATCTCGATGAGATCTATCAAATAAGATCCATATTGATAGAAAAATTATTTGTGTAAACACATAAATTTTGAGCTTGAAATTGCCTTCCTAAAAAATAAGTACTTATTCCTCTTTCCGGAACGGAGCCTTATTCCTGTTATGACTTGACAAAGTTGTACTTCCGCTACATCTTGCAACTCTGAAGAGAGAGTACTGCTAGTGGAACAAATGAGGGATATTGTACTATCACGAAGATGGATCATTTCAATTGGTTTCACTTTTGCATGGTTTCCCCTCACCAAAGGAACAGTCTCTTTCTCTCTTTCAAGTCTCATCACAGACAATCCCAAGGATGGCCGAGTTGTCTTGGCATGGAGTTTAGGAGTTTTGCTCATTTCTTAGGCCTCTGGTTTGATTTTTCTTATCATCAACTCTTGAGATCAATTCACTCTTACACGTAAGTGTCTAAAACGGCTGTGGAATGAGTTATATAAATTAGTCTGAAATGCGTGCAAACGGAGTGGAACACCCTGCATTACAAAAAAAAAAGTCTCATCACACACGCACACGAAAATATGCACACAAACAGATCGAGTACGTGCACCATGCTTTGGCCTAGAATTTTTTTCCTATACAAATCTCTATGCAAAATAAACATTTTTTTGGTTGAAAATTCACCAAGCGTAGTTTTTTTTATTTTAAGTTATATTGTTTAATTACTCATAAATGTGTATATGAATGATTTAGTGCTAACAATAGTGATTAAAAAAAAAAAAAAAACCAAACTATATGCTAGAAAAAGTTAAAATTTAAGTTTATTTTTCGAACCCAACGAATTCGCTTGAACCCGCTGGGAATACATTGGAGCCGCCCATGCTCTTGGCTGCAGTCAAAGAGCTGGTGATGGTTTCTCACATTCATTCCCATAGGGAATCCAATTTCCATGTGGCCCACCTCAAATTAACTTGGCACTTCTTGTTGTGGCATGGTTTTTATTTTTATTTTTTTTCCCGTGTACAAGGAAGAAATCTACTCTATCCTAATCTAAGGAGGTAAGGAATAAGACCTCATAGTGAGACTCAAACCCTGGACCTTATCATGTTAAAGGAGCAAGTCACTTTATTATTTGGGCTACTCTTTATTCTCAAGGCATAGTTGATTGGATCCCCAAATTTCGTGCTTCCGATGAAATATGAGGTCAAGCAAGCTTATTCCAGAAAAGCCACATTTTAGTGGGAAATAAATAAGCATTTTCATACACGTTTGTTTTCCATGACACCAAACATCAAGCAAACTAGAAAATATTTTCTGGAAAAATGATTTGATTAAAACAAACAGAGCATATGTGCAGCAAAATAAGGCCATCTAATTTGATCATTACTCAAAATTTTACTGAAATATGAGTAAAAGCTTCATTGGATTGATCGATATCATTCACTCCAATGCAAAACACACCTTTTACACATTTTTAAGAGTCCTAGTTTTAGTTACTCTTTGGAAATTTTGGTTAGCAAGAAACAGAAAGGTCTTTGATGATGTCACTGTTAGTTCAATTGATATTTGTTTTACTAGTGCTAAATTTGCTTATGATATTGTGCAAAACTAAACACAGATGGGACCAGACGAGGCAACCCGGGGCCAGACGAGAGGAGAGAGGGCATTGGGTGCTGGGATTCCTAGGATGTCTGGAAGACTGTACGAGAGTCTTGAGGCTGAACTTTTGGGGATTTTTAGACACCGACTCAACAACCCCGTCGCAATGATAACTGAGGAGTGCCCTGACTACTCCCCGAACAAAGTGTTGATTCAAGAATGCAAAGCTTTACTAGCCTCCACAGGAGGATGTCTTTTCAAGCACGCGTGTTGGAGGGAACCCAAGTGGTGGATAGACTCGCCAATATGGGTGCAAACCAGGAGGAAAAAATGGTGTTGCATATCATCCCGCCAGATGACATTATTTCGTTGTTTGAGGCGGATATGCGGGGCGTGGCTTTTGAGTGTTTCTAACTGTTTCTTTTATTTCCGGTGTTCCCAAAAAGATGTATATTGTACATTTTTTATGGTCCCCAATCCCCATACCATTTCTTATTTTCTTTTACTCCACATGACCATCATCCAGAAGTACAGATTAAAGTCAAAAGTACTTGGGCATTCTCAACAACTTGGATTAACAACAACTACTCCAATTGTCTTTTCGAGGACTTTCGGATAGAACTTTTGAATCTGAATTTTACTGTGGAGAATGTGATTCTGGGGTACCTTTGCTCTACTGAAATGGGCCAGCTGACTGGTTATATTTGAGATAACACTGTTTGGTTTTGCCGACTAGTGTGATATGTTTGGCGATGGGGATGTTTCGTTGCTGCCTTGGTGTGATCTTTTAGATTAGAAGACTAGTTCCATTAAGCTATTTGTACAATATAATCTAGTAGTTAGTTTCTTTAGTGATTCCCATTGAACTGTGTATATTTGTTTGTCCTCCATTTTTCATTATATTGACAAAGGGGATTAGGTTGAAGAAAGGGTTTTTCAACAGGTACTAATCAAAGTTCGTGTTGCCTCTTCAAGGAGGCCAAGGGTAAGAGTATTGCTAGATCTCGAGATATGAAGGTTCCAAAGGGTATTCTGAGGTCTTCATTGTCAATGGACACGATTTCTAAATTGGAGCCTAAGGAAGGAGCTTTAATTTTGGACATGTTTTCAGATGAGTTTGATTGTGATTGGGTATCGGCCTCACGTGCTGCTAAAGTCATGGTCACCGCCAAAGCTATGGTAGGTGAAATATTTAATAAGACGACCGTGGGAAGAAATGCCGTATGATTTGGACGAGTTTGATAGGGAGGTTATTAAATCTTCTTGTGGGAATATCTTGGATTGACACAAATTACCTTAGTTTTCATGTTGGAGATCGGGGTCTGGTACCAATGTGGAGTTATGCGAGGCCTCCAAGATAGATTTTTTGAGTGTCATGCCCTCATTTGCCTCTCTTGTTGATTCAAATTTTTTTTTAATTAAATGCATTTTTTATTTCTTTATCTTACTAAACGAAAAGTTACATAAAAAGCCAATATGATCTTAAAATAGTCAAATATGGAGGCAATATATTTTTTTCCCCATAGCATTTTGGATATTGCAATAAGAAAAAGGAACATTACAAAAGGTTTACCTTCATGTTCCTCCCTCCGTCCCGTAAAATTAATCCCCTTAAAATTACGTGCAAATATTCAAGCTTAAAAAATGTACTTATCGAAATAAATTTTTGTACAATATAGATATTGTTGGATAAATCTCAATGAGGCCTTCCGAATGGTGCAAAAAAATTAAATCAAAAATTTATTTTAGTAAATACATTATTTTAAGTTTGAAAATTGCAAGTAGTTTTGTAGGAAACCAACTTTATGGGACGGAGGGAGCATATTTTATTGGAGGCTACTATGTTTTATGCTTTGTGTTGGGGAAAAAAGGGGATGGTGAGCTAAAAACAGTCCCATTTGATGGTGGGATGAATTTTGTAAGTTGGTAGAGCCAAGGGCAATTAGGATATTCAAAGCATATAACCTTAACGCTCTAACAACTCAAACAAGTTATTACCAAGCCTTTATCCTAGTCCGGAGCAAATCAAACAAGAGGGGTTATCAACCTCTTCACTGTCAATTCCAATCTCAATCCCTCGTGCTACGAATCCCCAAAAAAGCAACGACAGGCATCAAATGAACAGAATAGAATAGTGACCAACATACTTCCTACTGGTCGTATTGACATGACAATGAAACAAATAAAATTTGTACTCGGTATTAAAGATTCCTAGGTCAATGCCGATTAAAAAAAATATATATTGCTAGTTCAACCGAGCATAGAATCCCCTCCATTTTCTCACAAAAAGCTTCTATTATACATGGGATTAGGAGTTTATTAGTTTCTTTAAAAAGTATTTCCCCCCTGTGTCCTCAATAGCTTCATTCCCAACAAGAATTCTATATCAAATTGACCGATGAATGATCTGTGAAGAACCAAAATTTTGCCTTTTCTTCAGACTCTTGATTGATAAAATTGGAAGTATAATCTCTGGTTGCTGAATAGATAATCCAGGAAATCTCACAAGGAGTAGCATTTTCCAGGGAATTTCATGCTTTGGTTTCATTGGCTCGTTTTATTTGTAGGGCAGCTCTCACTACATTTCCCCTTGTGATAATTCCAACCTTCGAATGACAAATTCAGGCGGTCAGAAAACGTAATAGTAAATGAGTTGTAGTGGGGAGGGAGAGTAAACATCGATTTCACTTACCAGCTTTCCCTCACTATCTACGACTGGAAGGCGGCGATACTTTGTTTCAAGCAATATTCTGAGACACCAAATAAAGAAGTCAGATTTAGTTTTTGTTTTGTTTTCTTAAATGGAGTACCTAGATTCACGCTAGTGGGTTTTATTTTGAATATGGACATGAAGGCAGCTGTAGCCACTCCAAGAAAAGAAACAAGAACAGTGTGGTTGGAACCCGAAGACAGAAAGAAAAATAAGAGAGAAGGAACAGAGAAACATGATCCTGCGTTGAACACAAGTATTTGTTTTGTTCTTTGGGTTCCAAACAGGAGGAGCTTTCCTTTCCTTTCCGTTTCTTCGACAGGTTCCAACACCATGGAAGATATAAAAAGAAAGTACGATAACACTATCATAGTAATAACGAGAGAACCTGGCAGCATCCTCGAGATTGGTGGATTCACGAACAACTACTGGTGCAGGTGTCATCAAATCTCCAACCAGTTTTCCATTGGTTTTAGACAGCAATTTCTGTACCTCGTTGAATGTCTGCACGCAGGTAGTTATAAAGACAACAAAACTTGAATTGTCCTATACCAAATATGCTTTCTATGATGAAACAGAAAAAAGAAGCAGCAAAAGGAAACACGAAGCTTTGCTTTTCCAGTCGTTGATGTATGATTCCATCAATGTACCTTAGTAGAGAATGTAGTGCTCAGAATTATCCTATACTTCACGCAGGAAGAAGTACACCAGATGAAGGCAGTGGCGGGACCCAGAAATTCTCACTAGTGGGGGGGCACCTATTATTACACTTAAATAATATTTAGAGTCAAGCACAATTATATCAAACTAGACCCCTTTTTTTATAACCAGGGGTGTGGGCTAGCTCCCGTGGACCTCAACTAATCCCAGGCTCTAAAGTTAACGGACAAACCCTCCAATGGCCCCAAAGGGACTGATAAGACCTAGGAGGTTTCAAACTTGAGACTTTAGGAGAGAGCGAACCCCTAAGTCTCAGGCCTTGAGCACTAGACCAACCCCTTGGGGTTAACATCAAACTAGACTTAACATTCATCATTATGCACAACCTATTATATATAAGCTTCCAAAAATTCCAATGCTATACTGAGTTCATAAACATAAGCACAAAACCTATTATTTTGTTACTGTCCTGTCACAGTTGAACCCTCCAGGTTTTCATAATTGAAAGCGTTGGATGATGCTCTCTCTCTCTCTCTCTCTCTCTCTCTCTCTCTCTCTCTCTCTCTCTCTCTCTCTCTCATCAAACTGTCATTCAACGATTGATCACCACTCTCTCTCTCTCTCTCTGTGTCATCAAACTGTCATTCAACGATTAATCACCATTCTGTTTAGGAATTACCTGATACTTCACAACACTTGTGAAATATGGGTGAAATTGTGAAAATACCCTCTCGACCGTATGACTTGCAACCAGTACCAAAGTAATTACACTAAAGGATATAGTTTCTCTCATCTGGTCTCCACCATTTTTTGGGAAAGAAACGGAAAACAGAGATTGGTGGTGCAAAGCAAACCAAGCACTAGCAAGGTTGAAATTTGTTAGAATAAGGACTTGGGAGTTACGTGTTCTAAACCTCTGCCTCACAAAACGTAATGTGTGGGATATTATTTACTAATTTATTTGGCCACTCCTATTTTGTCTAATGCCAAACTTAAACCCAACCACGCCCTCCCCCCCCCCACACACACACACACTCACACAAAAGAAACACAAAAAAGAAGAAGAGAGGAATTGCGTGGGGCCACATGCCCCAAGGTGTGTCCGCCCCTTGGATGAAGGTGCAGAGATGAGAAATTCAACACACAGCTCCCATATGCAGTTGAACCATCTTTCCAATACTGAGGTGCTGTTTATGCACCATAAAACAGTTCAGCCTACAGCCTGAACTTCTTATTGTCTTCTAACTGGCTAGTGTCTACAAATAGACACCTTCCCAATGTAAGCAAGAAGTATTCTTCCATATTTAGCTTCCAATTGTTTGGGTGCCGCCCAATTGGGGCCAACCCTTTAATGTGGCTCTTTGTTTTGGCAAGATATGGAGTGTGGATGTGAGAATGCAAAAAAAGGCGTACTCTGACATAGGAGCAGCCACAATTTTTTCATTTGAACCGAAAAAGGAACAACATTTGGCAAAGCCTTCAGCATCTTAAATAGCTGAGGCTTTCTAGTTTTGAAAGCAGAGAAAGAGAGAGCAGGGAAAAGAATAAATAAACAGATATAGACGAATACCTGTGTAGTCAGAGTGTGGAGCAGTGTGCCTAGAACTTATCAAGACAACACAGACATTTGAAAAGCTGAAAATTTTTCTTCGCTCATTCAAGACTGGTAGTTGAAAACAATTAAGCTTGCCAAGGGTCAGGTGAGGCAGGATTGCAGTCAAAGTCCTCAAATTTGTTTTGTTATCTTGGATCGTACATACAGTGGAAAAATGGTAGACGAGAGTGTTTTCCAAGGTTTTCAGGAGATACAGTTCCTATTGGTATAGTCAACATATACAAAATCTGAGCAGATTGACGGTATCCTGCATATCGACAGAGCTTGGTGTCGATCGGGTGTGATCAAGAGCGATCAGGAGCAATCAGGTTCAATCAGAGGCAATTGTTGGTGCAAGTGACAAGGTGCTTACATGTATGATAGTGCGACGGTGCAGATAGTGCAGCGTTGTCACACAGAAAGTTAATGGCATCAAAGAATTCAAGTTTCAGAGTTGATCCTTCAACGAGTACATTTTACCTTACAGCAGCAAATAGTGAAGAATGCATTGACGCAGGAGGGACTGATCATGGCTCTCAAAAAGAAGTCTGCAACACCGGAGAAAATGAAAAATGAGAAGTGGAGGGAAATGCGGGACTTGGCGAATAGTACGATCTACCTGTATCTCTAGAATAGCACTCTTTGGGAAGTCATCAACAAGATAGATCCAACAAAGTTATTGATTATCAACTAAGTTGGAGAGTAGATATTGTGGGTACATGGTACCGAATTTTAAGGACTGAAGGAAAGAGCACAACCTCAGGAGTGAAGGCTGTCACAGCTGAAGGAGAACCCAAGTCGCTCTGAACCGAAGGAGGATCGTCCAATGGAGGCTTGAACTCCAAGGATCTTCTGCTCCCCTCAATAGTTGGATCTCAGACCAATCTTGGAGAGACAGATTTACTCACAGAGAGATGGAATTACTGACCAAAGGTCAACCTTCATCGAGATTTGTATCATACCTACCTTAGACTGAATAGTCAGCCCTCACCTCCCACCTGACACTCATGCAGCCCCTGATATCGCTTAATACAAAGTCCCACATATCACTGATTTCTCATCAGTAGGCACTTCGGCCTCGCATGATTGTTCTGTACCTTCTGCCTAACCACTAAGGGCCCTCCATCTGGCCCTTGTCACCTGATCTCAGCCCCAACAACCTTTGACCTGTGACACTTAGCCATCATACGTACCTCGCCATAGGCGTTGACCTTCAACCTGGCAGCAAATTGGGGGTGTAACGTGTCCTCCACCCCACCTGTATAAGAGCATTTATACCACCGCGAGGCAGGTTGTTCATTACCCGCATACTTTTTTTGTTAAGCATATCTCACAAAACTCTCTCTCTCTCTAAGGTCCGCCTTGGGTTCTCTCCTCAGCCAGCTTTGGCAATCCGAGCCTTCAGCATCTAGTTGGTATCCCGGATCACCTTCAGGACTCCTTAGCCCTTCAATTTAGCACACAGCTATGAGTCCAAGATGCAGACAAATCGGTTTTTGAAAAATGTTGCATGCACTTCAGATAACACCAGGAATGTAATTCACAGAGCATTTGGACAAGTTCAACAGGATACTGACGGAATCGGAATCTATATCCTCATCATCATACTTTTGGTCTCTTTATTCTCATCGTAAAAGCATCCAAAGTCGACGATAATGAAACGAACATCAAAGGACCACACTGATGTATGGAAGGAATTCCCTTGGGTCACCGGAGGTTATTGCTACTCTCATGTCCCACGAGACATTGAGGAAGAGGGAGAAATTTGGAAGGCGGTGAACTTTATGCAATCTGCCATAGGGTGGAGATGGCTACGCTAATGGGCATTTAGAACCTTTCTTTGGGTAGAGTCTCACTCATGCAGTCAACTGATGAACTCCTTGAAATTTCAGTTGTGGTTTTGATTGTAGGCGTATGACTGCCTGCCACATGTCCTACAACAAAGTAGGGTTTCCATTGAATGGCAACGCACACACAGTTTATAACAGCGTAACGTCATCCCTAACAGTATCTAAAGTTCTCAGGAGTTTTTGTTACTCAAGCTTCAGAATATATGAGGAGTCCACTGCCCCTCTCACTGGCTGGGCTGTTTTGTCTCTCAATCCCCCTAAAGTGTTTGTTTCAACTCTGTTTCGAGGCTACATTGTATAACCAACACTGATTTATGTCATTCTCAGATTGAAAAGACGTTTGCCAATCCCACGTCACACAGCCAAAGTCTCGTCATTTCCAAATTCTTGACAAGCAATTCTGGGTTTCATGTACAACCGCTAAGCAACAAATATGAAAGGAGGGTATACAAAGAAAAACAACAGTTAACTGAACAATGTCACTAGACCAAAGAATAAGTATGTAAAGTAATTGACAAGAAGCAAGAGTCGGACAGGTCTTTAAGTGGAAGGAATACTTATCAAAAGTTTCTGTTCAAACTTGTTTAAGATTGTGACCTCTAAAGATTCTAATACTGCTCGTATACTCAAACACATGCAAAAGCTAAGTTGCCTCAATCAAGAACAGATGGAAAACTTGAGCCAGTTAAGCAACAAGCGTAAAACTTT
>BPLS01029961.1:0-17942 GCA_019656275.1 Rhododendron kiyosumense | reverse complement strand
TGTTCGAACGGTCCCAATTCACATAGCTAAAACGTTGTAGCCGAGCCTTTAGATGTTGCATTTGAGTTCTTCCAGCTTTCTCTATCACTCCGTGCTTATGTCGTGCATTGTACACATGTCTGATTGTCGTGACGTTCGAAGGATCATTGCCCTTTAACTGACTTAGAATTTGTTTGGGTTTAACCATAGAGACTGACAAATCCACCAACATGGCAGTTTGCTCCGTTGACAACCTTCCAGGATACGAATGCCCCTCCAAGTACACTGCTGGGGGATGATTGTGAGTGCCATTGTGGACAGAGAGAGTCCAGCCATCATTGCCCTTTACACCTTTCAATAGAAATGGACATTCAATTTTCTTTGTGCCCGTGGAACGCGTCGCCCTTTTCTTCACAGCCACCTCCTCCCCCAAAGACTTCTTCACAAACTTCCTATACTTCCCGCTCCTTTCGCATGAAAACCTCATCCTTGGTTTGCGATTCTTAATAAACTTCTCCGAGGCCTTAATGATAATGACAAAGCCATATCGTTTACCTGTAGATCTAGTCCACTCTACCAATTCTTTCTCGGACAAAAATACCTGTAGAAAGGTAAAAAAAATAATCGTAACCCGCACTATAAGGTTGCACATGAAAAAAAACTTCATTGTTTGAAACAATCACCTTGTCCGTTCTGAAATGCTCTGTATAATCATATAGTGTAGGAGTGGGAGTAGGATTAGTTGCGGGTCCTACATAACTACCAAATGTTGAAGTGTCACCCTAGAACACCAAAAGAAAAACCAATTAAACACACTCTGCACAATATTTGAACTCTAAAGTTTAAAAGTTTGACAGCATTTAAAGTTTTAGAATATGATATTATCAGCAAGTTTCGAACTCTAGAGTTTGAAATTTTGTGATAAGTTCAAGATTTAGAATATGATACAAGTTTCAAACTTTATAATTTGCAAATTTAGCATAATTTTGAATTTTAGAATTTGAACACATTGGGACAGAACCAGCTTAAAAATTGGGGAGTGAATATTGTCTACAAATTCAAACTCTAGAGTTTGAAATTTTTGCAAAATTTAGAGTTTTAGAATATGATATTATCTACAATTTTCAAACTCTACAATTTGAAATGTTGGCCTAATTTCAAGTTTTATAATCTGACAATGTCGTGCAAGAACCAGATTTAAAATAGAGGAGTGATTATTATCGACAAGTTTCGAACTCTAGAATTTGAAATTTTGGCAGAATTCCGAGTTTTAGAATATGATATTGTTTACAATTTTCAAACTCTAGAATCTGAAATTGTGGCGTAATTTCAATTTTTAGAATATGACAATGTCGGGCCAGAATCAGGCTAAAAATGGAGGAGTGATGAGTTACCTCGTGCTGTGATTTTGGCTCTGAAACTGCAACATCCATGGCTCCCTCTTCCTTGTCAACTTCCATTTCCATTGCACAACCTTCCAATCCCCAATCAAAATACACATTGCTCTCATGTGTTGGGTTCAAGACTTCTTCCTTACCAATGGAGGGAGATGAAGCAATGGAAGTTTCCATTGAGAGTTAGGAGGTGTGAGGCGCGAGTTCGAAGGCAGATGTTGACTGGGTTTATGGTGGGAGGTGTGAGCTCAACAATGGTGGTTTGGAATGGAACCAGAGAACCAGACTTTCCTCTAGAAGGAGCTGGAAAAAAAATGGAGGGAAACGCGGGTGGGTTTAGGGGGTGTATGTATTTTTGACGTGGTTGTATGTTTGTGGTTGTATGTAATAAAAGTAAGGGTATTTTTGTCCATTTTATAAGGGCATTTTTGTCCGAATATTATTACTTAAAAACAAGTTACATGCAGTAAATTCGCAGTTGTATTTATAAACTCCCAAACGCAAAAGATTAGTGGCTTGTCTTACTTGGCACAAACGGTGCCGTTTGTTGTGGCTGCCGTTTGCAGCGCTTTGAGAGCACTGCAGGGACTCGCCCTCCCGTTGGTAACACCCTAGTCCTCCTGTTCTCGAGAGAGAGAGACAGAGGGAGAGAGAGAGAGAGACAGAGAGAGAAGGAAAGAGAATGCCGTTCATAAGCAAGATACAGAGGCAATCAGATTACAGTCTTTTCCCGTCGAGTTGTCCGATCGTCATCGACAACGGCGCCTCCTACTTCCGACTCGGGTACAACACTAGAATTCCTAATTGACTAATACATTTTACACTTATATGCATACTCGTGTCTGTATATGCAATTTTTATTCGGTCATGACTTTGCAGATGGGCAGGAGAAACTGATCCTCGCATTATCGTCCGGAATATCGTTCAGAGGCCACGCCTTAAAACTACCGGTAAAATGTCTTTACTTATTTGTGAAGCGTTATTGGTTTAGAGACTTGATGATTTAGATTCTATGTGATGTTTGGGAGTAGTAAATCCTTGAAATGACGGTCGAAAACCACAATTGCTGCCAACTCTTGGGTGCATAGAAAGGGACTTCAGATTACTTCTTTTTTTTTTGTTGGTAAACGATGCATTTTATAGCCAACGAAACAAAAACTCCGGGGAGGAAAACCCCACTATAATCAAACTTTACAAAGAAAGCCTACAACAAACTACTAAATGTCAAAACCCCTAAGGGACAGAATTCCCCAACATTTTAGAAGAGATTTGCCAAAGATTACAAATTTTTTGGTTCTCAACTGTGTTGGGGATATTCTTCCAAGTACAGATTCTAAGCCTCAGATTATCTTGAATGCAAGCCAAGATTTCATTAGGACTCTTAGAGCCCCCACCAAAAACTCGAGAGTTCCTTTCGAGCCAAATAAAGTACACCCCAGTTGCAAAAGCTAGCTTGAATGTAAGAGCCCGAAAGGCTATCCCTTTATTGAAATTGAGAGCCCAGTCTAGTTCATCCTCCCATTTACTAGCTGGCCTATGAATCTGAAACTTGTGAAGAATAGATTCCCAAATCTGCCTAGAAAAATGGCAGTCAAAGAAAATATGAGCTGCAGAGTCCTCAGTCTGAGAGTAGAGAATGCAGGGGGAATCAATTTGCATACCCCACCTCTTGAGCCTGTCTCTCGGAGCAAGCTCTTAAGGCAAGCAATCCAAAGAATAAGCCCATTTCGGAACATTTTGGGAATACCAGACAAAGGAAGACCATCGTACCTTTGGGCTTTTGTTCCATATAGCTTCCCATGTATGTTTGGTAGAATAAAGACCAGTAGAAGAGATGGACCAAGTAATCAGATCATCTCCATCCAACAAAGATAAAATAGGGGTTGAGGCTTGAATCTGCTGAATTGTCCTGTTTCTGGCCCTAGGCCACTGCCACTCACCATTCACAATATAAGAACTAGCTTTATCATATAAAGAGGAACCAAGTCTAGATAAAAACCTGTCATTGAAGAGTTTGTAGAGAGGACCATTTGGATGCCAATTATCAAGCCAAATGAAGGTGGCTTGCCCATTTCCGATAGAATGTTTAGCAAAGTTTTGCCCCAAATTTCTTAGTTTCATCAATTTTCTAACTGTCCAAGATCAATCATTTGGGATAGGCATATGCCAGAAGTTGCTGCTTTTAATAATGTAACTATGAATCCATTGGACCCAAAGAGTTTCCTCCTTTTTGCTCAAGGCCCATAGGTGTCTTAGCATTGTAGTCTTGTTCCATAACTTCAAGGACTTGAAACCTAGTCCTCCTTCAGATTTAGGGGTACAGACTTCCAACCACTTCACCTTTGCCCCAGTTTTTTAAGTAATAGTCCTCACCAAAGGAAAGCACTCAGTAATGCCTCCACTTCCTTTAAGATTTTCTGGGGAAGAATGAACAAAGAGCACCAGTATGCTAAAGAGAACTGACTGAATCAACAAAGCTCGTCAACCAAATGAAAGAGTTTTATTAGACCAACTCTCTATTCGTTGTTGGGTTCTTTATTTGAGGATGACACAATCCTCATACCTCAATGTGGTGGATATAAGAGGCACTCCAAGATACTTGACTGGCAAAGATCCCTCAGGGATAGGTAGGATATTTAAGATAGCAGTTTTCAGCTCTGCACCAACCCCAGAGAAGAAGAACTGACTTTTTTGGAGATTAGGTTTTAATCCTGAAGAATGATAGAATTCATCTAAGGCCTCTTTAATAATCTCAATAGAGCTGCAATCTGCACCAGCTAGAAGAAAAAGATCATCTGCAAAAGCCAGGTAGGAGATGGAAAGATCATTGCATTTTGGGTGGAAAGTGAAGTGGCCCTAGGATATTCTTCTTTGTAAGATGGCATACAGCCCTTCCATAACCAAGAGAAGGAGGTAAGGGGAGATTGGGTCTCCTTGTCTGAGACCTTTTTCACCCTTGAAAAATCCTTCTAATTCTCCATTGATAACCACTGAATACATAGCAGAAGAGATACAAGACTTGATCCATTTAATAAACTGCTGAGGAAACTCCATAGCTGTCATGACTTCAAAAAGGAATTCCCAATCAACTGAATCAAAGGCTTTCATTAAATCAATCTTTATTGGACACCTTGGATAACCACTATTTCTTTGATAGTTCCTAACCAGCTCTTGCATTAGGAGAATATTATCTAATATTGATCTGCCTTTAACAAAGGCTGCTTGTGCTTTATTGATAATGAGAGGTAGAATGGGCTGGATTCTTTTAGCTAACACCTTGGTAATTGTTTTGTAAAGAACATTGCAACAGGCAATAGGCCTAAATTCCTTCATGGATTGAGGGCAGCTAGTTTTGGGAAGAAGGGTAAGAGCTGTAGCATTAACATCTTTAAGGAAATAACCAGTTTGAAAGAAATGGAGGACAGCGGCAGTTACCTCTTGGCCAACTATATTCCAATTTTTCTGAAAAAAGCTGGCATTATAACCATCAGGGCCAGGAGATTTGTCACCATTGATAGAAAAAATGGGAAGTCTGACCTCCTCAGAAGTAACTGGAGAGACCAACTGGGCTTGAAAAGAAGAAGGAACTGTGTTGGTGAAAGACAATCTCTCCCCTTGACGTTTCTGATCAAATTTAGAACCAAGCATCTTAATTTCTCCCTTGATAGCAGTAGGTTCTTCCAACCTAATGCCTCCCTCATCACAAATAGACAAGATTTTATTCCTCATGCGATGACTTATCAGTTTATTATGAAAAAATCTATTGTTATTATCCCCCAACTCAAGCCATTTGATTCTAGACTTCTGCCTGCACCAAGCTTCTTCTGCAGCACTAAGCTCATTGAATTTAAGAAGGCAAAGCTTTTCATATTCTAGAAGGATAGGATCACCTGAAGAGTTCGCAATGCGGGTTTGGATAGAGAGAAGATCCTCCGTAGCAGTCAAGACTTGCTTTTGAATGTCGCCATAGAACTCTTTATTGAAGGCTCTCAAGCAAGGTTTGAGTCTTCTTAACTTCTTGTACAGAATCAGCATTGGGGAGGCTAGATCTTCCATTGGCTGCCCCCAAGAATGAAGGAGAGGAGAAAACCCCTTATGATTCATCCAGAAATTAAAAAAATTAAAAGGTTTTCTCCCACCCTTATAAGGAAAAATAGAAACTACCACTGGACAATGATCGGAGAAACCTGGAGCAAGAAATGCAGCTTTAGATTCTGTTAATTTGCTTTGCCAGTGAGAGTTAACAAGAGCTCTATCAATCCTGCTACTACTATGATCCAAGCCAACTCTTCTATTACACCAAGTGAACCACAGACCTTTAGCATTCAAATCTTCCACTTCCACATCATTCAAACAACTATTAAATTCAGCGGCAGCACTAGCATCAAAATGACTAGGGTTTGATTTTTCATTCTGCCATCGAACGGAGTTAAAATCTCCAACAAGAATCCAAGGTTGAGATCCCACAATCCCATGACAAGACCGCAGATCTACCCAAAGCTGACGCCTAGAAGTAGCTTGGTTGAAACCATAGATGACTGAGAAAAGAAAAGTCGTCATATCAATTTCAACAGAGATAAGAATTACTTGATCAGATTTGAAAATCTCTCTGATAACAGAGCCTTGTTTTCTCCATGCCACAATGATTCTAGCAACAGGCCCGACATCACCATTATGAATAAACTCCCACCCAGAAGGAAGACAGCACAACATAGAAGTGGACATATTTTTCTTCCTAACTTTGGATTCAACTATCCCAACAAGGGATAAACTATTAGCATGAATGAATTTTCTAAGAGCAACCTGCTTAGTGGGGTTATTTAAACCCCTAACATTCCATGAAGCTAATTTGATCATTTCTTCTTAGAATTCCTGCGCTTCCTACCAGCCCCAAGGTTCAGCCCTCCCTTGGTCTTTTTAGAGTTAGAGGCTTCCATAACAGTCAAGGCTTCAAAAACAACATCAGGATCAAGATCATGAGGGAGGAAGTCAGAAACTGTAGGAACCTCTAGAACAGGAGGGACTAGAGTTGAGATTCCAGCCTCATCTAACTTGTGATTATCATCAACTAAATGCTCAAGGCCAACATCAATCAAAGGCTCAGAATTTCCCAAAAGAGCAGCAGCACACCCAGTTAGACCACCATTAAGAGCAGTAATAGCCCTTTGTTCAATTACCGCTTGATCATTACTCAGGACCTCACCCCTTTGCAAGGCTGAAAACTGATTAGAACAAGGAAGATTGACATCAGCTGCCATTGGAGACTTCTGAATCCTAGAAGTTTCAGGATTATAATTAAGATCCTCACTGCCTTTCCACTTTTAACAACCCAAACTTTGGTCTGAGGAAGACTCTGAGTGTTTCCTAAAAAATACAGGTTGAACAGGCACCTTATTTTGTGACTACATTCAGAGTGGCCAAAGACATGACAAGAAACACATCGCAAAGGCCTCCATGGGTATTTCACCCTAATCTTGACCACCCTACCAGTAGAGGTAAGAAGATCAATAGAGTGAGGCAAAGGAGAATGAACATCAACTTCCACACAAATTTTTGCATAGCTAATCCTCCTAGCAGATTCAGTCATTTTGTCAGCATATAGAGGTTTACCAACTGCACTGGCAATATAAGACAAGCCCTCCTCTGACCAGTATTGAAGTGGAACATTATAGAGTTGAATCCATAAAGGCAATTTAGACAGCCCTTCTTTTCAAACACTAAATCAGGGTGCCATTCCTGGAAAACCATCAATCTACCACCAAAGTGCCAAGCACCAACCTCAGAGATTTGGCGATAAGCCCCTTCAATCCCAAATTGAAAAAAGAAGAAACTATTCTCATTTGCAAGCACCTCCTTTAAACCATATTTACCCCAATTATTAAAAGCAATAGATCGGACAGATAAGAAAGGGAGTTTTTTGTCAACGAAGTGCCCAACTATGCAGTTCTTCCATTGTTCAGCTCCATGAATCTCAACATGCTGAGGAGGAGAAACCCTGATGGTTTCCCCTTCCGCAGCAGGGGGAAAGAATTGTAACTTCATCCTAGAGTGAGACACACTTGGAGGAGACACCTTATCTTTCCACGAGGCCCCAACACCCTGGCCTGTAACAGGAACTTGATCTTTCGCAGTTTAAGGCTCAATCAGTTTTTGCTTTGCAATCAAATCATTACGAAGAACAGACACCTCCTTAGTTAAGCCTTTAATCTGTTGAACTGTAGGAGAATCGCCCTCATGAATCTCAAGATGTTCATTAGAAGAGATAGTTACAGAGTCTAGGATATCATACACCTTCCCAAAAGATTGTTCAATAGGATTCACAGGGATAGAACCAGCTACAACGCTAGGGATCACAGAAATAGGAGCAGCTAGCGCACATTTCAACAAATTCGGAATACCAGAAGTAGGAAACCCTAACTTCGAATCAGAAGTACTCATACCTAAAGGAGGAAAACAGGAATTGAAGTCATTACCAGAGATTACAGTTGCCATTGGGGGAGAATGCACAGAGGTCACCAGGAAACGAGGATGCTACCAGAGATCGTTGTCACCTTCTCTCTCAATCCTCAGATTACGTCTTGTTTTGAACTTGAGCACCTTCTTTACATATTCTCTCAAATAGTCAAAAAGATTTAACCAAATAGGCCAATGGGCGACGGTGCTTTTTTTTTTATAAATACTGTGCCCTAATCTTTTGTTTTCTGAGACCAGTTGAATGTTTTCAATTCTTGATGTTATTGTAGTCTTATACGTAATTTGGAAATTGGAAAAAAGGATTAGCAATAAGAAGACATGTTCTCTAATTTTGTGCCTTAAGTTGGAATTTTATGCAATTATCCGCCAGAACGTCTCTTATTTTCCCTTTGTTTATTGCATTCAGTAGGTAATTCTCTTGTTAGCATTAATCATGTGCTTTTTCTTTCAATCTTTTATTGGCGTAAACTGTAAAGTTAGTGTCAGGTGACTGGGCGGGACACTTGACCCTTGGGTAATGGTAAGGTGTATGTGGCAAACATTTGTGTAGGTGTATAATAATTTGAGTATGGATAAAACTATGCTAGAAAACTTGTATTTATGAATGAAATACTTCATGATTCTAGTAAAGAATTTGTAAGTTAAACAGGTATATTGAGAAATATTCTATTTGTTTGTGCCCATTGGCCTTGATATTGGAATTTCATGAATTTGATGCTTAGACACATACCCACAGTCCCACGCCTGACACTTGCACCCCAATCCATATGACATAGATGGCATGTGCCAAGAGGTAGCTGGGGTCTGGGGTATTGTGGGCTGTGCGGGGGGAGTTACAGAATGGGGTTTGATAATTTACTTCTTTTGGGAGAAAATATCTATGGTTTCCCACTAAAAGAAGAAACAAAACAAAAAACAATGCATTTGTTAGATTGTGACTTATGTAGAATCATCTTGTGGTTGTGTTCTCATTTGTGAACAGGTGAAACTGTCACAATTGTCGGAGACCATGATCCTGCATTGATGAAATACTTTGATTGCACACGGTCAGGACCTCGTTCAGCCTTTGAAAGCAATGTTGTCTTCCAGTTTGAGATAATGGAATATGTAAGCTTGAGGTTTTAGTTGTGCTAAATGCTGCCATACTTGATTCCGCATTTTCAACAGTATCATCTGTATAATTAATAGGCATGCATATGTAGTCAATGCTAAATTATGTTGCTCTCCTCTCACCTTTCAACGCATGTATGTTATCTTTCATTTACTTTTATTCTTATGTTGGAAAAGGCCTAGTTTTACTCTTCCTCTTTCACAATGATAAATGCCTAGTGACCTACTCTATAATCAAGAAAATTCTTCTTTTGTTGCTTCTTGTGTCAAGTTGAACCATGAAAATGTTAGAGAATGACTGAGGATAGTTAATGGTCTACTGCACAGTATCTGAATTTGCTGTGTAAGATTGATTTCCAATTTGAAGCATGAAATGTTCTTTCTTCGTTGCTTAGATTCACTGTAATTTTTTTCCCCCATTACTAGGGATTTGTTCCAATTCATAGGTGGACTCAATGTCAGGCTTGCAATGTCACATATAATATCTTAATATCATATTGCTAGATTGTCAAATAATAGTATGAAAACTTCATGAAGTTTTTTTATTTAGCAAGGTACTTCATGAAGTAGTTGTGTGTATCAAATTTGTTACTGAATTTTAGCTTTGTATCCTGATTCTCGTTTCTTATATCTTGCATTTGTAGATTCTTGACTTTGGGTTCGATAGGTTGGGTGCAGATCAAGCAGAGGTGCGTTAAAATTGTGCACAGAGTTTATGTATCAATGATTAATCTACACAAGAAGGAAAAGAAAGAAAGAGAAAGAAAAGGGGAATGGGAATGAGAAAAAGGAGAAAACAACATTGACTTTGGGTTTTCCATACACCATTTGTTCCCTTTAGTGCTTCCTAGTCACATTAAAGTGGTTTTTCATACTGTAACAATTGTATCTATCCTGAGCGACATCTATGTTATACATTGTAATTTCTTGTAGTTTCTAGTTATTTAGTTTGAACTCGTAGGCTCCGTGCATATTGTTGGTGTTTATGGTGCTCTAGTTGTCTAGAACTATCAGATGTTTCATTTGATGGTTTCAAGCACTTGGAGATTGTGTCACAGAATTGATGTTACTTATCATCTCATTAAAATAGACAAGCATGAATTCTGATGGGAAATCATCACCATATGAATGGCAACACATATGAAAGGTTGTTGGAAGGACATATACATTTGTAAATGGTGAAAAATGAAACCCGTATCTTTCAAATGCAATGGACAGCAAAATACAAGCATTTTAATTTCTCTTCAAATGCCTCAGCCTTCATGCAACACTTGGAACTGATGATATTCATTTGCTTACTTCGTTATTTGTGCACATCTGCAAAGTATCTTTATATAATTTCACTTTCTCAAGGCTTGATATTGATACATATTAACATAAATTTGTGTTGTTTTTTGAGGGCAAACAGATTGACCATCCTGTCCTAATTACAGAATGTGCGTGCAACCCAGTACAATCTCGCAGTAAAATGGCAGAACTTCTGTTCGAGTCTTACGGAGTTCCTTCTGTTGGTATGGACGCTATCTATTACTTCGGGTTCAACACTTTTCATGCATCTATGAACTTCTCAGTCAAAAAATTGATGCTTAGGCTGGATTATTACCAAGCACATTAGTGGTCTACCACTGTTTTAGTATGCCATATGTTGGTGTTTATGATGTTCTCTTTGGTGTTCCACTCCCTGCGGGTATTCGTATGCCCATGCATTTGGTGCTTTAGGCTTTGTTTGGAACATGGGGAAAGGAAAGAAAGTTAAAAAAATTTCCTTGCCCTTGTTTGGTTTTGAGAGAAAGGGAAGAGAAAATGGCAAAATAGAGTTATGGGAATAGTAAAATTCTCTCCTTCCTTTTCTCCCATTTTACTTCTTAATTATTGTCCCTCCTCTTCCCTTTCTTCCACAATTTCCAAACAGAGCCTTACTTTTGCTTAACTTTCTGTAATTAAAGGTGCATTGTTACCTTTGTTTTGCCTAATTAACTTGTCTATCTTTTATGTGATTACAGCATTTGGTGTGGATGCTGCATTTAGCTACAAGTATAATCAGCAACTTGGGGTTTGCAATAAAGATGGTCTTGTCATCTCCACAGGATTTTCCACAAGCCATGCCATCCCAGTATGGTTACAACCTTTTAATTTTCTAAAATTCTTCAATAAAAGGGCATGCTACCGGTTATATTTTAAGAACTGAGCGTTTCAACTTTTAATGTTACCGCCTATATTAGAATATAGAGAGTTACTTCTCAATTTGAAGGATTTGGACCGGCTATATATTATGCTGCAATTTCTTCCTGAAGTCTTGTGTTCGGTTTGAAGTGTTTGTTATAGTAACAAGAACCGTTAGATATGTGGTGAGTACTTGTGTGTCAGATAATAGTTCCAACATTAGCTGTGTGTGCACATTCAGGTGTGCATGAAAACACATCATGTGTTACTCTATGCGTGCCATATTTTCTCATCATTGTTACCACTACTGCAACCTTGATCATCATATATTACATTTGTCATGTCCAATTTTCTGAAATTCCAGTTGAGATCTGCCTTTCGTCGTGATATATAATGATAATGTGGACGGGCGTAGCCTATATCAGGCTTCAGCTTTCATTGTGAGTCTGTTGATGATGACCGCAGCCATGACATTTGCATGTGCTTATTTCATTTTCAGTTTGTCAATGGAGAACCAGTTTATGAAGCGTGCTGCCGAACAAATGTTGGTGGATACCATGTCACTGATTACTTGAAGCAACTTCTTTCACTTAAATATCCTCATCACATGTAAGCATAATTCTTCTTGTTGCTTCTCATAACACAAGAACTTCTTCTTGGTTAACTGCAACAGGTTTTTTTTTTTTTTTTTACAAACAGGTCTAGGCTTACATGGGAGAAGGTTGAAGACCTGAAAATGGAGCACTGTTATATTGCGCCCGATTATTTATCAGAAGCTCGATTATTTCAGGTACACCTTCTTTGTTCTCCCTTAATCCATCTTTTTTCTCTGAATTTCAGTTTTGGTAAAAACTGTGACAGAAAGGGACCAAGGAAGCCGAAGAGAAGACCAAGTGTTGGCAACTCCCATGGACACCATCACCCATTGAAGAGCCGCCATCAGAAGAGGAGATTGCTAGAAAGGCTGCTCTTAAGGAGAAACAAGGTCAGAGATTGCGCGAAATGGCTGAGGCAAAAAGGACTTCTAGGATAAATGAACTAGAGAATGAATGCAAGGGTCTGGAATTTCTACTACAGCAGCTGGAACATGTCAAAGATAGTGACATTCCATCTTTCCTGTCGGAGACTGGGTATGTCTCTAAGCAAGAAATAGAAGCTGCTCTTGTGAAAGTTACACAATCTTTACGGAAGGCAAAAGGCGAACAAGCTGATACAGAGGAAAAGACAGATCCTACCTCAACTGAAAAGTATTCGATGGTTGATATACCTGACAATTTGCTGTCGCCTGAGCAGGTATCCATTTATAGTACTTGAGTGGATAATCAGTAGGCTTTTCATTATAAAGTTTCTGTTTTTTTGGATTCGGCACAAGCACTTACGTCATACTTTCAGCCAATAACTGAGTGGTGATAGCTGTGTAACTGAAATGAGGATCATTCTGTACGAGGGATGAGAATGTGGTACATCACATAGGCTAAATTGTGGTACAATAGGATAAGGATTCTATAGTTCTAACTACTAGAACGAACATGTTTCAACTTAGTAAACATCCAGTAGTATCATTTTTCAAAGTTATTCATGTGACACTCATTTCTAGAAAGTAATGAACATGTCTCTAGTTCTTAGTCTAATTCTTCTTACATGGCTTGCAGCTCCACTCATACTAATTTGTAGTTTATTACATGTGATTTTTTAGCCTTGGCAAAATATTGTTAAATAAATAGGAGAAACTTTAGGGATCACTTTGGATCGCTAAATTTACCATTTTGGAACTTAGGTGTACCATGTGCCAGAACATGCGTTCCAGAACATAGTTGACTAGGGTACTAGTTGAGGATGGTGACACTCATGGATAGAACAATACAGTATCTTTTTCCACCTCTCTTGTATCCCTACTATTTTTCGTTTCTCTTCTGGTTACTATTGATGATAACTAGGATGATTGTGTTCTCCATGACAGCTCAAGGAGAAGAGGAAGCAGGTGTTTATCAAAACCACATCTGAGGCCCGACAACGAGCTAAACAGAAACGCTTAGAAGAGGAATTAGAACGGGAAAGACAAAACAAACAAGATGAAGAAAAAAGATTGTAAGTTGCTTGACTCATTTAGTTTTTCATCTCCAGGTCAGGTTTTCAAGGAATAGAAGCATCCAGTACATTACCTAAAGCTAATATAGCACTTCGCTTTGTGTAATGCTTTCTTAGTACAATTGGAATATGGTAAATTTCAACAGATGGTATTTGTTCTTCTGGAAGAGTGCAAGTCAAGGTGTTATATCTTGTTTTGCATGGTTACTGTATCTTTCTTTACTCATTTGTAGAGAGAACCCGGAGCTTTATCGGGAGCAACTGCGCACTAAGCACAGAGAGCTTTCTGAGAAAGTTGAGCAACGAAAACGACTCAAGACAAATGGTGGCCACACGAATGGAAATAATAATGGGACCGGTGGTGTTGGCCGTGGAGAAAGATTAAATGCTGCCCAGAAGGAAAGGATGCGTCTCTTGACAACTGCGGCATTTGATCGGGGGAAGGGTGAGGATACTTTTGGTATTAAAGATGAAGATTGGCAACTGTACAAACTGATGAGCAAAGATAATGATGATGATGATGAGGGACCAGATGAGGATGAAGCTGAGTTGGCTCGCATGTCGGCTAGGCTCAAGGTTAGTCACTCTTTATGTATTTGCCCGGCAAAAAGTACAAGATTTGCAGGAATCTTATTTTTAAACTGGTTTCATAGAAGCTAAATCCTAAACGTTCAAATTATATTATTTTGTCAAATGAACACGTGCTTGGTATATTTCATTATCCTTTGGTTTACTTCACTGTAGTTTTGTCCAGAATGATTTTCTTGAATCAAGTTTTTGACAACTGAATGGAGCCTGAGTGGATATCTGCAATTTTGACTTACCCTTTGCCGGATCTCACTTTTGCACAGGAAATAGACCCAACTTTTCTTCCCAAGTTGGAATCAGTGTCGTCTTCCGCTGAGGTTCCACGATTACGTCCTCTTACTAAGGAAGATTTCCAAATCGTCCTTGGGGTAGAAAGATTCCGGTGCCCTGAAATCCTGTTTAATCCAAACTTAGTCGGGATTGACCAAGCGGGGTTGGATGAAATGGCTGGAGTCTCAATGAGGAGGCTGCCAACAAGGGGTCAAAGTGTGGATGAGAGAATCACCAATTCGATCCTGATGTCAGGTGGCAGCTGTCTGTTCCCTGGAATGGTTGAGCGTTTAGAAGCTGGAATCCGGATGATCCGGCCATGTGGCACACCGATACGGGTTGTCCAAGCATCCGATCCGATCCTCGATGCGTGGCGCGGAGCTGCTGCTTATGCTGCTGCCATGCAATTCCCTCAACAAACATTCACTAGGATGGATTATTATGAGAAGGGTGAGGATTGGCTACGGGGATATCAAATGAGGTATACCATATGACTTGATGGTGGCCATTTGCACAGCCGGGAGTAGTTTTTTGACCACCCGGAATGAGTGAGGATGGTAAATTGCAATTTAAACGAACATTTGTAGTAGAGCGGGGATTTGTCCCTCTTGAATTTGTCGAATTATGATGTTAGGGAAATGCTAACCACTGTCCTAAAGACAACGTATAATTTGTAAAAGGTGTTTCGATATTCATGGAAAATATGTTGATAACATGTATTGACATGTGTATTACAATTCTAACTGCCTTTTTCTTTTTGGCAATTCTAACTTCTCTGTCTTTTGATGAAATTATATACGGCCTAATGGACGGTAGCTAGTACTTAAAATGAATTATTAACTTATAAGAATGTGTATATTTGTTGGTATCATGAAAATCTAAACCTAGAGCACGTATACTTTCTTCATATTAATTACATTGGTATTCATGAGTGCCACCTCCAATTAACTTAAGAACCTAGCTCCGCCACGGGCCATAATTGACCTATTGCAAACGATGGTAAGGTTCTTTCGTCGTGCTAGGAATCGTTCCTTCATCTTTTACTTTTTTCCCTCCAAAATCTATAGGAATTTCATGCCCTAGAACATCGTAAGAGGCAGTATAGATTAGGAATGTTCACCACTAGTTTTTTTGGAAAGCTTTAGAAATGGAAAACAGCAAAAGGGTGCAGAGTCTTTCAGAAAAAGGTGCATTAATTATTAAAGAATATTTGTTATTTAATTCATCTTAACTTGTGCCCAGGGGCATTAGTTAGCATTTGTCTTTGATTTTATAATATTTCCAATGTCAATATCAACATGAAGAAACATTTGCCAAAAATAACCCAACAAGGTGCCCAAAAGTTAGGTTATCGAATCAGAAACAACAAATGCAATCACAGTAACATGATTGAAGACAGATGTCCCAGACTAGGCTCCGTTCCGCAACTCAATTTAAGTCCTTATTTTTTAAGAAGGCAATTTCAAACTCAAAAATAATGTATTTACGCAAATAATTTTCCTACTAATATGGACCTTGTTTGATAGATCCCATCAAGACCTTTTATACGGTGCAAAAAAAATTAAAAAATTAATTTTCATTTACATTATTTTTGAGGTTGAAATGTGAAATAAGCTACTTATTTTTTAAGAAGGATTCTGGAACAGGGCCTAAATACAATCCAGGTCGGAAGTATACAATTAATTTAATGAAAAAACAGTCAACATATGATGGTTGATGAGACATACAGACAAGAAGGAGAAAGATAAGGAAGTACACCTGAAAGCATAACATATGATGAATCAAATTACAGTCGGAAATTAATGAAATTTTTTTTGCCGTTCAAAAAAATATTTATTGTTGGAAATCCCTCGATGTATTTGAAAGGAGTGAATCGGAAAGCAGGAGAGATCAGAGAGTGGAAACGAAGAATGCCATTGTACAAAAGCTTTGGAAATGAAGAACGCCATTGTACTAATAAGTGCCACAATATCTGCGAAAGCAATTTTTTGTAATCGAGTTTTCATTTTTCAAAGGCCATTAAAAGTATCAAATAGCTGCATTTTATTGTAGTGTCGCAAGAAAGAGCTGGTTAAGTTCATGTTTAAACTATGAAAGATACTTATTCACGGAGCTCCGTGAATAAGTTAAAAATGGAACCCGCACGATCTCACCTGTCGTTCTCGGCAATCAATGGTCCGGATTTTTAAAAAACTTTAACCTCTTTCCTAAAGAGTTTTTTTAAAATCCGAACCGTCCAAAACACTTTTAGACTCACGGAATTGAGTGCCGTAAAGTTAATTTTATGGAAAGCTCACACTATATTTTCAAAGAATAGGATGCATTTCTTCCGTTACCATATGTGGTTGGAATTATCTGAGAGTTGATACCATTACATTACACAAAAAGATTTCAAAATTAGACTATGAATGGTATGGTATGAGATTTCTTTCCATATATGCCACTTCTAGAAGGTCATAATACTTGTCTCTTTCTAAAGACTAGACCCCGTTCCGCATTTTCTAAAAACCTTCTTTTTCAAAAAGAGGGTAATTTCAAACTCAAATATAACGAAAATGAAAAATAATTTTTAATTTTTTTTGCACCGTTTAAAAGATCTCAATGAGATCTATCAAACAAGATCCATATTAGTAGGAAAATTATTTGCGTAAACACATAATTTTTGACCTTAAAATTTACCTTCTTTTTCAAAAACCCACTTTTTATAAAAGCGGAATGCCCAGAGCATCCATAGTGGAATAACCAAAAGCATAAGGTTGTTAAAGTTAACAATGTTCTCTCAAAAAAGTACTCACAATGGCATAACCAAATTTAACAATCTCTTAGCAACTCATCAAATTTTGGCCATTGGATAATCAAAACTAGCAACTTTTTGCCAATAACCAAAACATTCTCTCTTTCTCCCTCTCTCTCAACAATGTTTCTAGAAAAAATATTTTTGAAAGTTCCTTTTTCTTACAAAAACAGTGACCGTTTTTCAAAAACTATTTTTTTATCATTAAAACTGTTTTTTTTTTTCAAAAACTGTTTTTTTTTTAAACTTTTTTGGAAAAGTGTTTTCCATAATAAAATTTTTCAAAAAATTATTTTCTATTTCTAATAACATGTTTTTATTAGTTTGAAAACTATTTTAAGAAAAATATTTTATATGGTGACAATTTTTAAAGTTTTACAGGTTGAAAAGATGATGTGGTAAGTTTTTATTATTCAATGTTCGATTATGCCACTGTGGACATGTACATTGCTAATCTTAGCAGTCCCTTAAATGGATAATCAAAAGGTGATGTGGCAACTTTTGATTATCTAAATTTGATTAGTCCATTGTGGATGCTCTAAGGGTATCCACAATGCTATAATAAAAAATGGATAACCAAAAGTTGCCACATCAGCTTTTGATTATCCATTTAAGAGATTGTTAAGATTAATAATATAGAGGTCCACAATGACATAATCAAAATTAAATAACCAAAAGTTGCCACATCACCTTTTTAAATTACAAAAAAACTAAAAATTGTGAACATAGGAAATAGTTTTTCCTAAAATAATTTTGAGACTAATAAAAACTATTTAAAATGGAAAATAATTTTTGAACTTTTTTCAAAACTAAAAAAAAAAAAAAAACAGTTTAAAGAAAAATAGCGTTTGTGTAACTTCGGTTTTTGAAAAAATAGTTTTTATATAAGAAAAGATTTTGAAAAAATATATTTTCTTGGCTAAACAATTTTTTGAAAAAAGAAAATTTTGTTTTGTATGAAATGTTTTTTTAAAAAACAGTTAAAAACAAATTTTGGGGAAAACTGTTTTTTAAAAACAATTTAAAAAAAACAGTGAAATATTTTTTTTGAAAACATTGTTGAAAAAGAAAAAGGGGGGGGG
>BPLS01029959.1:0-31150 GCA_019656275.1 Rhododendron kiyosumense | reverse complement strand
TTTCTGGGTCTGATTTGGGCATCATTCTCTCTCTCTCTCTCTCTCTCTCTCTCTCTCTCTCTCATAAATCCCAGATTAAAAATCAATAGACCGAAAGTTGTTCCATTTCCCTCTAATACACTCCTAATAACTTTCTTTGCCTCCTTTTCTTCCTTCGAACTTCACCTGAAAAACCCCTCTCTGTTCCTCTTTACATCTCCCCTCCATCTCTCTCTCGCTCTGTTCTCTCTCTGTCCCCTGTTTCAGAAGCCATGGTGAATCACCTGAGATACAGCCCCTTGAAAAAGGGTGTAGAGCATGCAACTGAAAACGAGGAATTCCAAAATAGCCTTGGTTTCAACAAGATAACAACAAGGCCCAGATTTCTCTATCTCCTTTTCCTCTCTCTCTTCTCCTGCAGCTTGCTTTTAGCCCCTCACTTCTTCTGCTTTCCAAACAACTTCTCTTTCTTATGTAAGCTTCCTTTTTTTTCTTTTTTCTTTTTCAAAATGGGTTCCTTTTTTCTTGAATCGATATTTTCCTTCCTGTTTGCTTGATTTTTATGCTTCTCTAATTATCATCTGGGTTTTTTTTCCCCTGCAGGTTCATTTGGATGCGAAAATGGAAGACTTTCTGCTGAGATTGATGTGAATACTCCCATTTGCTCTTCAATCTCTGATGGTTGCTACTCTCTCTCTCTCTCTCTCTCTCTCTCTCTCTCTCTCTCTAACATTTTTGGAATATGCAATCTCGTCGATGTGCATATGATAAATATAAATATGTATTGTAACCTTTGTTCATCAACATCTGGCTTCGATTTGTATTTCTATGTATGTTATTTTGTAGTTGTACTGTTTAGGCTGGTGGTTTTCTAATCGACAGCGCAAGATAAAAAGAAAAAATAAAAGAAAAGAAAAGAAGAAGAAGCATGACACAGTGATTTTAGGTGGTTTTCTCAATTGGGTCCACTTTTCACCATGTAACGAATTGAGAAGAATGTATAGTTACATCGATTGCGTAAAGCATATTATATATGAATCGGCCTAACACCCTTGTTTAGGCCCCTCATCACCTCTGCCGTAGGCGCTGCCCTGTCCCCACGTTTTGACTGTCTGCCTGTATGGTCAGCGAGCCAAATTAAGATTAAATCAAGCTTCACAAACCCATGATTTGACCATATGGTCAGTGAGGCCAACTAAGACCGAATCAAGCTTCAGAAACTTAATTTACATAAAGGATACCCTTTCTTAAATCACAAATGATTCCTTTCGTGCTCTTATGTGTAGAAAGATGGTATATTGAAACATACCCCTATTCTATTCTTTAACCTTATTTTGACTATGCAAATTCCATTTTGTTCTTAAATCTGAATTAATTTAGATTTGCTTTGTTTTTTCTTGGTCATTTAGCTTGATTTGTAGTCATGCGGTGATGAAAAGTGAATAGAATCAATAATCAATACCTTTTTTTTTTTTTTGGTAAATTAGCTTGAAATTAAAAAAGGTTAACCGAATGTATAGCCTAAAAGGAGACATACCCCAGGAGGAAAAGAAAAGGAAAAAAAGAAGACTGAAAAAATTGCAATAACCCATACGCAACCCGCATAGAGAGTAAGGTAGAGTAAGCGAAATAACAAAGTGCCATGAGTTTTGTCTTCTTACCCCCGTTGCACTATCCATCTGTGATACGAGCAGTAATTTCAATAATCAATACCCTTCCTCATGTATCCATTTTTTTCTCTTACTGTTTGATTATTTTGCTAGCATGATAAATATGCTTCCATTCACATCTCTATTGCTTACAAGTATCTGATTTTGATTCCATTTTCTGATTTTTAGTCATGAATCTTGATGACATGAACACAAAGAGAAAATGACTTATGTTTGGTTCTTTTTCCTTGTTTTGTGATTTAACTTCTAGTCATGCTGGGGCTTGTGGAATAACCAATACCCTTTTGTCCCTCAACTCCAATTTTGTGTCTTTTATGTGTTCAACATGCTGAAATGGGACATACATGCTCCCTTTTGTTAGCAAGTAGTGCGACAGAGGACAAAATATAACAGATGTATCTAGAATCGTTTGCTGCATGTGGATCCCACACGATACACGTGGGACCAAAGCATTTACTTTTGTTCGTTCAATTCACAACTCTCTCCCGCTATCTCTCTTACAAACTGGGAATTTTGTCTAATTTGAAGAATTTGTTCTATATGCAGGAACTATATGTTGTGACAGGAGCAGTATTCGATCCGATATATGTATGATGAAAGGGGATGTTAGAACTCACTCTATTTCCTCTTCTATCTACCTTTATACCTCAAGAAGCTCTACTGACCTAATGGATTATGTTTCGGGTCCCAATGAAGAAGGTGAAGATGATGAAGAAAACATGGAAGAGGAAATCCAACATGAAAACATTAAGCCCTATACCCGAAAATGGGAGAAAAATTCTATGGACTCTGTAGGCGAATTGCACCTTATTTCAAAGAGAAAGAACACGGGTATTAGACATCAGTGCGATGTCAAGCATGACGTCCCGGCCATTTTCTTCTCCACCTCGGGATATACGGGTAACATTTATCATGAATTTAACGATGGAATATTGCCTTTGTACATAACTTCACAACATTTCAACAAGAGGGTTGTGTTTGTTATTTCTGAGTATCACAAATGGTGGAAAAGTAAGTACGGTGACATCCTTTCGCTTCTCTCGGATTATCCACCGGTAGATTTTAGTGGAGATAATCGGACTCATTGCTTCCCTGAAGCCATTGTTGGTTTGAGAATTCATGATGAGCTCACCGTTGATCCTTCACTTATGGAAGGGGGGAAATCCATAAAGGATTTCCATGACCTCTTAGACCGTGCTTATTGGCCACGAATCAACGGTTTAATCAAGGATGAGGAAAGGAAAGCCACACAGAGTTCAAAAGACCCCTCACCACGATCTTCAGAGAATGAAGCAAAAGGAGAGCAAAAGCGGGAACTGATCAAGAAACCGAAACTTGCCATCTTGTCTAGAAAGGAGTCTAGAGCGATAACAAACGAAGATTTGTTGGTGAAAATGGCCGAAGAAATAGGGTTTGAAGTGGAAGTTTTGAAGCCTAACCAGAGAACTGAACTGGCAAAGATCTACAGGGTGCTTAACTCAAGCGATGTTTTGGTTGGGGTCCACGGAGCTGCCATGACTCATCTTTTGTTTGTAAGGCCTAGCAAGGTATTTATTCAAATTATTCCCCTCGGAACCGAATGGGCGGCTGAGACTTACTATGGGGAGCCGGCTGTGAAGCTTGGTTTGAAGTACATTGGTTACAAGATTCTCCCGAGAGAGAGCTCGTTGTATGATGAATATAAGAAAGATGATCCCGTTTTGATTGATCCAGACAGCGTGCACAAGAAAGGCTGGGAATTCACCAAGAAGACATATCTTGATCATCAGAATGTGAGGTTGAATCTTGAGAGGTTTCGAAAGCGGTTAGTTCGGGCTTATAATTACTCCATTGCTAAGAAGAACAGGCACGATAATCCCCAATCAGAGTAATCTCAATTTTTGGTTCTCCTATACTATACTTTTCATTCCTTATTCTGTAAATGAACCAGCAAAACAAATGTGCTTCTTTTTGGTATATACTTTCAAAACATCTATTCTTGTATTGTTGTAGAATTTAGCTGATTTCAGGGTGAACTGGAATCAAAGTGTATATTGTTACTAAGCCTTGTTGCTTCTGTGAAATAGAGGAATAAACTCGAATCAAATGATGTTCTAAAGGTTCGCCGATGGTTTCTCTCAATTTCTGTTTTTTGTTTCATTTCATCTTAATGCGTTGAAATCTCAAATGAACTTACTGGTACATGATGTTACTGGCATGTTGTATGAATTCATTCGTTGAGTTTGAGAGCTCATCAGTATAAGGTACTAAAACGATAACCAGATCTGGTTGTGGATTTTGTTAAAGTGGACTCTTGACTTCAAATGAATTCTTGGATGGAATGAAAGACATGGAGCTGCTCCATTAAATGCAAAATTGGACACTTTAACTATGGTCTCAACTTTTGCATTCTGGGTAAGAAAGAAATGGATATGGAGATGGATTGCTTAACATATTTGCCTGAAAATTTTGATTTGCTTCAGTTTTACGATGTCTTGTCATTTTTTTTCTATAAAATGATGATTCACTTGGAACTAGTATTGTACCATGTGCTGGGAATAGGCTTGTCAATGGACCGGATCTAATCCGAAAAATCCGATCCAAATCCGATAACGTCGATCTGATAATCCGAATCCGGTAATCCAAATATGGATTGGATCGGATCGGATTAAATCCATTATCAATCCAATCCGAAATTTTATTTAATTTTTTTTAAAAAAATTGTAATTTTTTTGTTTTGAAAAAAAAATGTTTAAGAAGTTGTATTTTTATTTTAAATTTTTTTATGGAATTTTTTTTTGCTAAAATTTTTGAAGTAAAAAAGTTTTCGGATCGGATCCAAATTTTTCGGATTCGGATTACCACTATCGGATTTGGATTGGATTCAAGTCTTATCGGATCCGACCCATTGACAGGCCTAACTGGAAACAGTTTGGAAACCTCAAAATATTGTAACATGTCCAGGAAATCGTATGAAAACCTTCAAAGCCATGACAGATCGTGGAGCTCGATAGTACCGTACATATATGTTATTGTGCTTTCAATTTTGTTTCAGAACGTCACAAATTCTTAACAAAAGCTTACCCTTCGATTGGCCTGTTTCATTGGCTAGACTACGAAGGGGGGTCCCAGGTAGCAAATATGTAATTCGTGCCCATAGATTTTATAGCCAATTCATCATCCTCTTGAATCATTTCCCACCATATGTTCAGACCAACTGATTTTTTTCCAATACTATCAACTCAGAAAGCAAGTAGGTGGACAACGAAAGCAAACAACCCCTGATTGAACTGAGGAGGAGATTAGTTAAGGTGCGCGTAAGCTGACCCGAATATACCCTGATTGTCGAACAAAAAAAGATGAAGAAAGCAAACATATTGTGATGCCACGCTAAAACATAACGCAAAGAGGATCCACAGGATTCCAAATTGTGGCCTATATTTGAAGTCAAGCATGAAAAGTGACTTTTGTTTTGGGCCTTTCCAGTTTGGATTTGACACTTTTTTGCAGCCGCACTTACATATGTAAATGGAGATTAAACCCTCTGTGTACAGGCCAATTCCTTCCTACCCAATAAGAAAATGCCACCTCATTCATAAGTGGGGAAAGGTACAAGCCATCTCATTCATAAGTGGGGAACTCATTCATAAGTGGGGAAAGGTTTCTCCGAGTTCCCCACTTATGAATGAGGTGGCTTGTTCTTATTGGTTTTCTCCCTTATGAATGAGGTGGCTTGTTCTTATTGGGTAGGAGGGAATTGACTTATACACGGACCCTCCGTGTACAATTTACGTAATCTCTTTGTTATTAAGAGAGAAAAATAGAGGCTCGGGAGAACGCTGTTGCCTACTAGCTCAATGCTGGAATGGTGTGGGTTTGTAGTCCACAACAAGGACTTTATCCAAAACATGTAGGAAAATGTTCGAAAATTCAGCACGGGCTTGGAGGGGAAATGTACTCTGCAATAGTGCAATGCCTTCTACGCTCTCAAAGGTTGATTCGAAAACATGAGTGAACCTTGCTGCATGTTCTCAACGCTGACATCCTTTCATTGCCCGAGGCAAAAAATGGGCCCAATAGTGAGAACGAAATTGTGTTCGTAAAGACTATGTGTAAAGTCTATTGTCTTGATTTACACAATGGCACAACAGTTCAAGGCATTGCGTCCACTGATCAGTCAGTAAATGCGATAGGCTCTCACAAGGGATGGTTTGAGGCCAAAAGCTACCTACTCCCACACAGGGAATTTCCTTTTGAACTCTCTTTAGGTTTTGCATTACATTTGCATAGTCTGGCCAGTGAATTTCTTTCATGTGGGGATTGTAAGGCCATGTTCCGGAATGGATAATAAGTACTTATTTTTTAAGAAGGCAATTTCGAGTTCAAAAATAAATGGCTTAATGAAATCTAAAAATATGTAATATGGATTTTATTTGAAAGATCTTGATGAGATCTTTAATACAGTGCAAAAAAAATTAAAAAATTATTTTTCATTTACATTATTTTTGAATTTGAAAATATAAAATAAGTACTTATTTTTTAAGAAGGTATTCTGGAACGGAGCTTAGAATAATGATTTTCTTAGAAATATTTTTTTGCAATCTTTTGGACATAAAATCTTTGGGGCCGAGTTGGAAAATATTCTTTGATATTAGGAGATAAAGATTGAACATATTGAGTATTTACTTGGACAAAACCATTTTAAGATGCAAAAGAAATTGGGTCTTAAAGATGGTCATATGTAATGAAAAGGAAGAAATATGGGGAGAGGGCATGTATAAAGTGGGCCTTGGCCCATTTACCCCATGTGCGCAGCTGCCGCCTGCCTGTTCGGGCCGACTCTGGCTTAGGCTTTGATTAGTTTCTTCTTTTTTTTTTTTATAAAATGGCGAAAATTATATTAATAAATGCCCGACATTTACATAACAAAATTTATTACAAATATTTTAGACAAAACCAAACTAGTCATCTAAATATAAAACGAAAACGCATATAGTAGTCGATATCTTTAACCCCAACACAGACATAGTCTGACGCAAACAACACTCACTATCTGTCATGGATTTATACCTAAAATCATCGATCTTAAAAGAGATGCTAGTTAAAGATAAAAGTTGGGACTTGTTTTGTATGGGGAAAAATTCAAAATACCTCCGGCCTTTACTCTAAATTTCAATTAGACTCCCAAACTTTCAAAAAAATTAATTTTACTTCCAACATTATCTTCTGTTATTAAACACGCCTCATTCCTTCCGAATGACTAACAAATTTCGTTAATTTGAGCCATTCAATGTATTTAAAACATTATTTTAAGGGTACCCTCGAGAAATCAGAAGAAAAAAAAACTGGAAAGGGTTTGATTTAAGCAATTTTTTATTGAACAATTCAATAAAAAACTGTTCGGATGAAACCCCAGTCATTTTTTTTGCTGATTTCTCATGAGTACCCTTAAATCACGTTCTGAACATCAGCGGCTCGAATTATCAAAATTTGATCGAAAATTATGACATTGAAATTTGGAGTGTCTTTTAGATGTTTAAGCGGTTCCCGGAACCACCGCGAGTATATAGCTACAAAACTTGTCAAAATTCAAAATCCAAAATCAACTGTGTACAGTGCGACACCGGAAAAATTCAAAATACCTCCCAACCTTTACACCCAAATTCAATTAGACTCTCAACCTTTTAAAAAATTCAAATTTACTCCCAACATTATATTCCGTAAATCAAAATGCCCCATTCCGTTAGAATTACTAACGGATTCCGTTAAAGGCTCCGTTAAATAGTATTCCGATCGAATTTCATCGAATTTCGATGATCCGAGCCATTCAATGTGTTCAAAACTTGATTTTAAGGGTACCCATGAAAAATCAACAAAAAAAATAACTGAAAATGGCTTCATCTGAACAATTTTTTATTGAATCATTCAATAAAAACTGTTCAGATGAACCCTTTCCGATCATTTTTTTTGTTGATTTCTCGCAGGTACCCTTAAAATCACGTTTATATTATATTGAGCGGCTCGGATCATTGAAATTCGATTGGGAAAAGGGAGGTGCAGATCGATCCGAATTTTGTTCAAGTCCGGACGTCAGGATTTTGCTTCGGTCTGCACCTGTTTGGGCTGAATTAGCTCAATCAAATGGCAAATGATTGTATGCCGGCGTGCCAGAAAAGAAATAACTTCAAAAAGGAAATTATTCTTTCCAAATTGATTTGAAACAACTAATTTAAATCAGGCAACTGTTTTATCCGTTCGATTACCTCAATTAAGAGGATTTTTCCGTAAGGTATCAACCAAATAAAAGATTGACGCATTTCGAATTAGAAAAGATAATTGAACACAAACAAACCTGAATTTAATCAAAGGTAAGTTTGTATGCAAACACTCTTAAAATTCTATCAAGAATAATGCAGAAATATAAGCACACTGAATTCAATCAAAAGTGAACTTACAAACGACTATTCTTTGTAAGAAAAAAAAACTTAAAAGAAAGTAAGAAAACTTGAATTTAATCAAAAGTAATCTTACATGCAAATAAACCTTCAACTTACAAAAAGATTCTATTCTAAACTAAATTAAATACTAATCTACTAATCATTTGTATGAATTGTCAGATGATATGAATTTTTGCGGGGGTTTCTCTCTTTACTTTACTCTTCTATTTATAGACGCTGGGTCTGCTTTCGATCTTTTATCCACACGTTTTCAATTGATACCCACGTTTCCCACATAAATCGGCTGAGAGGGGCCTTCAAACGGTTACATTGATATTTCCAGAATTCCTTCTCTCCCTTCATGCTTCGATAATGGTGTTCGTGGCCATTTTTTTGGATCGTGGTTCTCCTATTTTTAAGCAACGTGAATTGATACAACACGTCTGGCTTCCCAAATGATTCCCTGTAATTGCATCTAATTTCAGTTATAAACTAAGGCAGTAATGGCACCGTTTGATGATCATACGGTTTTAATCAACGGCTGAATCCAATCACTTTCCAAACCATCATTAATTGTTATCCAAACGATATCGGTTTTAACCAAAACGATACCGTTTATTATTAAAATAGCATTCTCTTTAATCTCCGTAATCCTCTATAATTAGTACCCAATTTGGACATGCTCTGTATGACCAACGCATCATTCGGTGCCACGTGTAATTTTCTCGTTGGTGGCACATTTTAGGATGTTAACAGCACCTCCCCTTTTCCGATAGAATTTTAATGATTCGAACCGTTCAATATGATTAGAATGTGATTTTAAGGGTACCCGCTAGAATTCAGCAAAAAAAAATAATCGGGAAAGACTTTACCTGTACAATTTTTTATTGAACTATTCAATAGAAAACTATTCAGATCAAGCATTTTTCAATCATTTTTTTTTGTTGATTTCTCACGGATACCCTTAAAATCACGTTTTGAACACATTAAATGGCTCAGATCGTCAAAATTCCATCGGGACAATATTTAACGGAGCCTTTAACGGAATCCGTTAGTAATTCGGACGGAATGGGACATTTTGATTAACGGAATATAACGTTGGGAGTAAAATTGAAGTTTTTAAAAGGTTGAGAGTCTTATTGAATTTGGGTGTAAAGGTTGGGGGTATTTTGAATTTTTCCCGGGCGACACCGTCCTTCCACTACACGTGACCGCCGGCCACTCGTAGGGAACTGACAGAGGACTGCCTTCTCTGTCTCTACGTTTTCAGCTGCTCCGTCACTCGCGTAGATTTGAACGAGAAGCGGCACTTTTTGAAAGTTACGAACGATCTCCGCTGTCGAATCTCTCATCCACTCATCGAGCGTTTGGGAAAACAGGACGCCGTCGTTTACGGAACACGGCGCAAGTACAGAGGAATTCGACGCCGTTGTTGCAGCGGAGATTCAAGGTGGTGTTCCGGACAGTGTCGTTTTCCGATCGTGGATTGATGGAACACGGCATCATTCTTGGCTATGAAGATGGATTGAACGTAGATAAAACAGAACTCACGTAGTAGGGAATGCTGCTGATGGGGGCCATTGAGACACGGTGGTTTTTGAAAAAATCGTTAAGCGACTTTTTTTTTTTGGGTTTTGTTAATGTATGCTCCTAAAGCATATGTTAGTGCTCAATAAATTAGTTCAACTAACTCTACTCACTTAAGAAATAGTAATATTAGTTGGCACATTGGATGAACCGAAATATTTTCTATAATTTTGACTCAAATATCCTTTTACTTCCTCTCCTTTGCTTTCATTTTCCCTCCATCTTTTTGCCTTTTCACATTTCCTAAATTTTTTATTTCTCTAATTGTACTATCAGTTAATGACTTTCTCTAATATTGTACTATCAGTTAATGGATTTATTAGTCTATGTTTTGATTATTTTTTTTATTAATCTACATTTTGATGTTGTCCGTAACTGGGGACCTTTTTTTAGGCCGACAGAGCACGAATGTGAAAAAATATTCTACTAGTATGGATGGTAACCATTTGGTTCGGTCATAGGTAAAACAAAAACCACAATTACCGCAACTAAAATCGGCAGTTTTCTTTTTTTCTAAACTATAACCCAAATTGTCAATTACCGGTTTGGTTTGATTTATTACTGAAGTCAGTGGTCAACATTTTTAATCACTCCATCTTAATTGACCAAGGGCAACAAAAAAAATTGTAAATAATAGTAAGTGCAATTAAATAAGATCCATCTTCAAAATATAGACAAAATGACCATAGAGTTCACAAAGACAAGAAGAGAGTGAATCCATAAAATTCAAATATACTAAAAATATCCAACAACAAAATAACATAAAATGTCAACATAAAAATAATTAAGTAGTATATGTATAATAGAGTGGAATTTACTGCAATTGGTGCAATTTTTTTCAATTATTTATATTTCTATATGAATTCGGAAAAGTGAAATAGGTGGAAATGAATGACAAATCTCGGAGGGAAGAGAATTTTATAGGCTATGGGTGCATCAGTGAGTTTCTTAAGAGTAAATGTTACAGTAGGGGTTTTTTGGTCCGGTACGTAAAAGTTAATCTCTTCAAATAATCATAATTTATGACACTATTTTTAGTCTTGCATTCCCTATAAAAGTGAGCCAAAAGAGAGAGTTATTATGTTCTTAACATATGCCCTAGCGGCATACATTAACAAAACCTTTTTTTTTTTTGAGATATTGTTAACCGACGTTGGGAATAGTAAAATTGCAGATGGGGTGGGTGTGAATTTGGAGGTGAATTTTGAAAAAAAAAAAAAATTTCATACACGACAAAATTCATATCCTCAAGAATTCACAAATCCCAAAAATGAAACGAGGTGTGAATTTTAGAGGGTGTAAATTCTGAAGAGTGTGAATTTTATGGGGTGTAAATTCTTAAAAGGAGCGTAAAAAGTAATAAGAGCAAAATAATAAAAACATCTTTAAAAAGGGTATTGACAAGATAACATAACAAAATAAGGTTGACATGAAATCCCCCAAAAAAAAATGGGACCGACTTGTCATTTTCCGTAACTAATTTTTTGCGTACTCTTGTACACTATTGTATCGATGAGTATAAATTAAAAAATTGATGTGATATCGATATCTTCAACCATTCATCATAACTAATAAAAGAAAATGGACGATCATGGATGACCGTCTGCTTCGATCTATATAACTCGAATGCGTTTACTAATGTCCAATCAATAAGGATGACATGAAGTATTTTCTTCCCTTTTTTATTAATAATTTTTTGCAAAAAATGTCGGGAAGTATTATTTAGACAGCCTATTTTACTTTTATTTTATTGTAATTAACAGCTGTTACTCTACCAATCCAAAGAAGCATATTAATACCACACCAAAATCCCAAGCCCAAGGTATCCTTTGGCTTGGCCCTTAATTAGATTGTCCCCACTGATGAGCTCCTAATTTAGGGATTCTAATCAAGCCAAAAAGTCAAACACAATAGTATTCTCAAACTTCTTATTACACATGTTTAAGTTTAGTTCAAGTTTGAGTATTTTTGAAGAATATTTAATTGTTCAAGCTCGGCTCATCTTTAAAAGTTTTATGATCATAATAAACGCGAGTTGGCTCATGTAATATGTAAGTCAATCTCGAATTTTCTAGTATGAGCTTCTCATGAAATTTGGAGCCATCAAGCCTAAGCTTAAGCTCCTGACATTTAAATGACAAAAGTTAGGGGAAAAGAAACTATACATATGTACGGAAAATACTGAATGGTTCAGCTTTTTACTATAACTTCTCAACACTAGAAAAACAATTTTTAACCCATACACTTAATTCATATTTGAGATACTTATTGATTTACATATTTCTTACAGTAATTAATCTATCTCTATCTCTAAAATATCTACAGAATTACCCTATTCACAAACCTATAAAGCCAAACACTCACATGCTTAAGTTTTGCTTGAAGTTATAACGAAATGATAATTAAAAAGTGATTGAAAGCTTGACTTAGTGTTTGGCTAAATAATTCATCATTTGTCCTTATTGAATTTTTTTTGCATTTGTTAGTTTTTCATCAATTTTTTTTTAGGATTATTGATTCATCATGACGAAAAAAAATCTAAAAAGTAAAAAATTATGACGAAAACTCAGTTTTTTTTTAAATAAAAATAAAAATAAGCCAATAAGTCAAATTTTGTCTTTATTCAAAAAAATTTGAATTTTGGTCGTAATTTTTAACCTTTTAGATTCCTTTCGTCATGATGAAACAATAATTCTAAAAAAATTGACGAAAACTAACAAATGAGAAAAAAATTTAAATAAGAACAAAAAATAATTCATGATGGATTATTTAGCCGAACAATTACTTATTCTTTTTAAACGAGTTTGAATAAATCAAAAAGTCAAGCCAAGTTCAAATTGTTTGGTTTATTTAGCAGCCCTACGGCTGCCTTAAGAGTTGCGTGATTACACACCATTGCCAGTTATATTGGCAGTCAACTCACTATCAGTGCCGAGCAATGCTATATACACCCCCACCAACAACACCTCCAACATATAGGTATATGGACCCACGTATACAATTAGGAGACCCACCTAGAATGAGTTCCACTCATAGACGAGAGGGGTGTGGTCAGAGGTCCCGCACAAGATGAAATCCACACATAAGTGAAAGTAGTGTTGTTGGAGGTGTGTTCCCATCATTTTGGAGCAATGCCATTATCTTGGAGCAATGCTATATAGCTAGCCATCCAACTTTTTCCGATCTAGACCATTGATTTCAATTCGGAATAATTTCGGATTAAGTTGGATGGATACATCGAGTTATTGATCATTTTGCATACCAGAACAGCTATTCTGGTTCCTTATTTCACGCCATTTGACTTCAAAATTCACTCATTAAAAAAAAGTCGTCTCTGATTTCTTCACTTAATAATAAAAAAGAAGTCTTCTCATTGACAGCTCCTTTGATTCTCTCTCTCTCTCTCCATACCATTCCACTAGAAACACCTTCCTCTCAAAGAACCCATTTCTTCCCTGGGGAAGTCTAGCGACACTCTCGTTGACATCACAGAACACGTTGAAAATATTAAGGATATAAAAAAATAATGTTTATAGAATATCGATAAATCAATTATCATAACAGAGAACAAATTAACTCACATAATAGCTAAATATGTTACGATCATGCATTTATCGAAATGAGATAAAATGTGAATTTTTTCATGACTACTATTTTCAACCTGCTCGGTGAGGTGAACATTTTCGTTCATCTCGAAATGATGGATCGTACATGCTAATGTGACAAATCGGTTGTAAGTTTAGTTGTGAAAATGGAAGTGTGTGAATAGACTTTCCCTTCTTCTTTTTCCTCTCTTCCTCATATTTCTCTCCCTCTCTCTCTCTCTCTCTCTCTCTCTCTCTCTCTCTCTCTCTCCTGTTTCAGTAGCCATGGTGCAATACCAGAGATATAACCCGTGGAAAAAGGGTGCAGAGTATGCAACTGAAGACGAGGAATCACAAAATAGCCTTGGTTTTAACAAGATAACCACAAGGCCCAGATTTCTCCATCTCCTTTTCCTCTTTCTTTTCTCCTGCAGCTTGCTTTTAGTCCCTCAGTCCTTCTTTCCATCCAGCTTCCTCTTATGTAAGCTTGGTATAATTAGTAGTATTTTTTTTTTGGGGGGGGGGAGTGCAGCCTCTCTAGTAACTGTCCCGGATAGTTGCGTGAGTTGTCTCACAAATGCGGTTCTTACAAACACATCTTCTCGGGAAGATATTCCTGCGTTGTGAGAAAATATTGGAATGTCCGGGACAGCTACTGAAGAGTATTCCATCCCTCTTTTTGAATGGGTTAAGTATTTTTGAATCGATTTTTTCCTTCCTGTTTTCTGGATTTTTATGCTTCTCTATATGTCTTCTGGGTATTTTTCTTTTTTCAGATTCATTTGGATACGAAAATGGAACACTTTCTGCAGAGATGCATGTGAATACTCCCATTTGCTCTTCAATCTCTAATGGTCTCTCTCTCTCTCTCTCTCTCTCTCTCTCTCTCTCTCTCCTTTTTTCCCCTTCAAACTCAACATTAATTTTTCGAACATGCAAAGGTGTCGATGGAGATATCAATGTATTGCAACCTCTGTTCATCAACTTCTGGCTTCGATTTGTTTTTCTACATATATATTTGGGATCAGCTCCTCTCCAATCCATTTTCATGGATTGGCCCGTCCAGTTTCCAAGTTTTTGGGCTCACACCGGGCCCCTTTTTATAATGAAAGTTGTTCACATTTTAGATCTCGTCCTGAACATTAACTACGCCAAAAATCACGTTGATTGTCAATGCAAAAATCACATTGATTAGATACTGGTTGATAAAATTTCAAAACACATTTATTATTAAGATATAAATGAGTTATATGAGCTTTGATCTGTTGTAAACTTCTTTTTTTTCAACATAAATGCTTTTCGAAACCATATCAACTAGCATTCAATCAACTTGATTTCTAATATGGTTATTGTTCCCGACGGAGTCTAAAAAATGAACGAAGCGGATAATTGAAGTGGGCCCAGAAAGAGCCCGAAACGGGCCGAAATTGAACCGTCCAGTCCATGAAAATGGACTATATATTTTGTAGTTGTACTTTAGACATGGTGTGGAACTGTGGAATTGCATAATAGAACGAAGAATAAAAAGCACACAAGCAAAAAAGCACGACACATAGATTTTAGGAGGTTTTCGGTCCAATTTTCACCATGTATTGAATTAAGAAGAATGTATGGTTATATCGGCTGCATAGTTTAGGCCGCCCAGGCCCCCCCACCCTGCCGTGGACCCTGCCTCTGACCCGACGACCTGACCGACATTGTCATATATAGACAAGGACGCAAACTAATCAGCCTAGTAGCCTTGTTTAGGCCTCTCAACCCTGCTGTGGGTGTTGTGCTTCCCTGACCCGATAACCTGACCGACATAGTCATAGTCGAGGCAAACTAAGATTGAATCAAGCTTCACAAACCTAATATATACAAATAATACCCGTCTTAAATCACAAATGATTCTTTCCGTGGTCTTATGTGTCATTTTTTTTCTGTTATTGTTTGATTATTCTGATATGACTCCTATGCTTCCAGTCACATCTCTATTTCTCACAAAAATCTTATTTTGATTTCCTTTTTTCTGATATTTAGTCATGAACATGATGATGACATGAACACAAGGAGGAAATGACTTCTAATTGTTCAGCAATTTCCTTGTTTTGTGATTTAACTCCTAATCATGGTGGGTTAGGTGGAATAACCAATACCCTTTTGTCCCTCAACTCCAATTATGTGTCTTTTCTGTGTTAACCATGCTGAAACGGGACAATTTTTTTTTTTTTTTTGTCAATCGGAAATTCAATTAACTACGAAGCGACAAACCACAAAACGGGTTCAAGTTCAGATAAATTCATTACAAACCACAAAAGTATCAAACAAGAAACTAATCTAACACCTGCCTCCTAAATGTTTAGGCTCTCCCTAATGACAAATTCCCTGGCAGAAATGGGACATACATGCGCCCTTTTGTTCGTGTCTTTTCCTTTGTTGGTTTAACTCACATCTCTCTTACCACCTAGGAATGTTGTTAAGTAGTCAAAAATTGTAGTCTAATTTCAAGAACTTGTTCTAAATGCAGGAACTATATGTTGTGATAGAAGCAGTATTCGATTCGATATATGTTTCATGAAAGGGGATGTGAGAACTCACTCTCTTTCCTCTTCAATCTACCTTTATACCTCAAGAAACTCTAATGGCCTAATGGATTATGTTCCCGGCCCCAACAAAGAAAAAGAAGAAAACAAGGAAGAGGAAATCCAACACGAAAAGATTAGGCCTTATTCCCGGAAATGGGAGAAAAGTACTATGGACACTGTAAGCGAATTGCACCTCATTTCAAAGAGGAAGGATTCGGGTGCTCGACATCAGTGCGATGTCAAGCATGGCGTCCCAGCCGTTTTCTTCTCCACCGAGGGATTTACTGGTAACGCTTTTCACGATTTTAACGATGTTATATTGCCTTTGTACATCACTTCGCAACATTTTAACAAGAGGGTGGTGTTCGTTGTTGCTGACTATCACGACTGGTGGTATAGTAAGTTCGGTGACATCATTTCGGTTCTCTCAGATTATCCGCCGGTAGATTTTAGCGGTGATGATCGGACTCATTGCTTCCCAGAAGCCATTGTTGGTTTGAGAATTCACGATATGCTCACCATTGATCCTTCACTTATGGAAGGGGGAAAATCCATAAAGGATTTCCATGACCTCTTAGACCGTGCTTATAGGCCGCGAATCAAGGGTATAATCGAGGAGGAGGAGAAGCGGGAAGCCCGGCGGAAATCAAAAGGGAAGCACCCCAAAGGGAAGCACCCCTCACCACGATCCTCAGAGAATAAAGCAAAAAGAGAGCAAAAGTGGGATCTAATCAAGAAACCGAAACTAGCCATCATGTCTAGAAAAGGGTCTAGAGCAATAACTAACGAAGGTTTGTTGGTGAAAATGGCCGAAGAAATAGGGTTTGAAGTAGAAGTCTTGAGGCCTGACCGGACAACCGAACTGGCAAGGATTTATAGGGTGCTAAACTCAAGCGATGTTTTTTTTGGCGTCCACGGAGCTGCCATAGTTCATCTTTTGTTTCTAAGGCCTAGCATGGTGTTTATTCAGGTGATTCCCCTCGGAGCCGAATGGGCGGCTGAGACTTACTATGGGGAGCCTTCCGCGAAGCTTGGTCTTAAGTACATTGGTTACAAGATTCTCCCAAGTGAGAGCTCGTTGTACGATGAATATGAGAAAGACGATCCAGTTTTGAATGATCCATACAGTGTGCACAAGAAAGGCTGGGAATTCACTAAGAAGATATATCTTGATCATCAGAATGTGAGGTTGAATCTCGAGAGGTTTCGAAAGCGGTTAGTTCAGGCTTATGACTACTCCTTTGCTAAGAAGAATCAGCACGACAATCCGCAATCATAGTAATCCCAATTTTTGGTTATTTATACTTTTCTTAAACTCATTGGCTGATATAGATTCTAAACAACAAATCTTTCATTTCTTCTTCTGTAAGATGGAATATGGAAAGGGAAGTTATAATTCTTTTTCTTCAGTACTTGCCAATACATGTGACTTTCACTTTCTCTTTCCTTGGAAACTAAGCATGAGAAACTATCATCCCTCTCACTCACTTTCAGACCAAAGAAACCTAACTACTTTCCCTGCAAATCTCTCTGTCACTTTATATTCCTTTCTTTTTCTGCAAGATCCAACCATAAGACTTGTCTGCTTATTAAGTAGGCCAATTTTGTGTCTGGCAGTGAAGGGAAATTAGTGGGAGAGAAGGAATAGAGAAGACAAGAACAGGAGGAAAAAGGAGGATAAAAATTTCCCTTCCCTGTTTTCTTTTTTTTCCCTCTAACTAAACAGAATACAAGGCAAATAAAACAGGAGTAAACAAAAGCAGAAAAGGAAAAGACAAAAACGAAGATAGCTTTTAAACATTGAAATGGATGGGTTTTATAATTCCCTCCATCTTCCCTTCCCTCTCTGCATTTTTTACACATACCGAACAGAAATCATGACTACTCTGAAATCAGTTGTTCTCGTCATCACTTAAGCATCTGGATAGTTGCCAAAATTTGTCCTAAATCAAATGCCGATGTGTCAGTTTGCTTTGAGTCAAAGCACCTCTAGTATCCTCTAAGCTTACTGCTAAATGCTCTATAGCCACCGGTTTGTGGCCTTGGCCGATGGGTGGACTGGGGGCGGTGTCCTGGAAATCATAATTTCACTTGTACCTATAAAAGAAACAAAGAGATGATTGTCATGCGACAAGAAACAGAAAAAATGAGGCTCCTATACTAACTGAACATGGTAGGAGAGCAAACAAAGAAATAGAGAACACTGGTTTAGCGCACATGTAGGGGAAATGAGGCTCTTTTCTGCTTATTTTACTTACAGGAATCAGTTGACTTCCCTCCAAGAGAAGATCTCCGGGATACTTGAATGCCACCAGTGAGAGACTGTCTCCTGAGTGCCCTTGCATTAACCGAAACTGGAGACCTAGCGTCTTGAATGTGATGCACACCGGTCTTAGCTGATGCTTCAACTAATTTTTGTTGGTTCCTGAAATTTTGCATTGAAATCTTCATGAAGCAGCAGTGCAGCACTTGACGAAGATAAATTGATTCATGGAAAAAACTATTTAAACTTTTAACATGTAGGCTGCATTTGAATGATGGATGTGTGGAGAAAAGATGATAGATAATGCAACACAAGTGGCAGGGTAGATGGACAAATGTAACTCCTAAATCTCACAATTTTTCGCCATTGACAAAGTGAAGTATGCACACGCAGCACACCACAGTGAAACCAAAGTAAGCTATAGAGCTTTGTAACTACCTTTTATCAGAGCCATTAATCAGCTTCCCAATCGTCCGCAGCGATTTCCTTATCTGAGATCCTTTCCCATTTGTACTACTGGTCATGATCTGAACCTCATTTCTAGCTACTTTTGACGGTGGCTCAGGTGTTTTTGGTAGTTCAAGGGGTCGTATTTTTGCTCTACCATCTGTTTTTGACACTTTGCTTGTATATGCAGCACTTGTTGGACTCCGAGGAGCCCTTTGTTCACATGGCTTTGACCCTGCTTCAGGTAGTTTTGGACCCTCTAAACTTAGTCTCCGTGAACGAGTTGGCATAGAAGGGGTTTTGGTTCCCCTTTTTTCTTCGGCGTTCATCGTTGATTTCTCCTTTTTCTCTGTGTTGCAATTTTCAATGCTCAACCTCCGGGAGCGTGGTGGAGGAGTACGTTCCGGTGTTGATCGTGGTTTCTCCTTTTCCATTGTGCGGCAATTTTCAATGCTTAGCGTTCGGGAGCGTGGAGGAGTACGTTCATTCATTGCTTGTTTCTCAAGTGGAGATCTTGGCTCATTTGGTTGTCCACTCAGTGCTTCCTTGTTAGCCAATGCCTTCTTTAGGCTCTCAATCTGCAAATGCGCAAGCAGATCAACTACCGCCTAGTATTTTGCTGGATTATAAATAGGGAAAAGGAACTATGCTTCATATTCTTATGTGCAACTATAGCAGATTGACAGAAAATACAAATGTTTATGAAATAGCTCAAGGAGTCATGTAAGTATAAACCAAGATACGGCACATAATTGAGTGCAAAAAAGGAACTGTACTCCACATAGTTGTTTTCTGTCAAAACCAACCTCAGAACATGAAAGAGGTGCTGAGCTTAAAACAGTGTTCGTTAAACATCGCTGCAGGTGTGTATCCTACATAGGAGAGAATATGCAGAAACGGTAATGTCCTTGTTGTATAACACTGGATTATGTTTTTCCACGAAGTTGTGGATAGCAAACATGTGTCGACTCAACCAATCCAATGGAAGGAGTATTATACCGAAATACACCCCAAAAGTGGTTGATGTCAGGGATCTCCATTGGAGATGATATATTGGGCCTCATTATTGTCTAATAAATCAGCACTTATCAGTAGGTTTTGGCCCAATATTTGGTCCAAATACCGGTGCTGTATCAAAATTTCCATGGCACGCAATGTTATACTGATTTCAGTAGAAATTTATTCACCTGTTCTTTGAGTGCCTTAACCTCAGTGCTCTCCTTGTTCATACGAGCTGCACCAAGTTCCACGGTTGAGGCTCTCTGAGCAAACTTCAAAGTACTGATTGTCTCCCCAAAAGAATCTGCTTCGGGACTCACGTGAGCAAACATCAATGTTTTCGCATGTCCCCCTGCACCATACAGAAACTTTGCCATTAAATTTTTTGCACAATATGCCAACCGAACAAGTTTTTGAAAAGTGTTCTGCATAATGATTCTAAAACAACCACCAAGAACGGGATACACATGTTTTAGATCTCCGCCACTATGACTGATAGTGATATGGAAAAGCCTATAATGCAAGTCATGTAGGGATTTGAACAATCACGCCAAGTAATAAAGAGCTTGTCCATTAAAAAAACAGTGTTTAAATTGCATATAACAACCTAAAGAGTTCTGCAAGAGTAGCGTAAGCTTGCTGTTTCTGTAAGGAATATAGGAACTCTTCTGAGCCAAGGCCGCGATCACATCTCCCAAACATGAAAGAGATTTATTAATGTACTGTGCCTCCTTAAGCCCATCTCCTGTAACTTCCGACTTGGCAACCCTTTCACTTCCCGCAAGGTCCACCAAATGAAGGCAACTGCGAAGTGTACTTCCAGATACGTCTTTACCATGCACAAGAACTGTCAAGATACTGCACATAAAATAGATATTTTGTTATTTTACTTCCTAAGGCAACAGTCAAATTTCCGGAAATGACAGTAGTTCTTGATATCTGACCTGTGGGAACGACTACTTTGGTTGTTGATGGCAGTGGAACTGACAATGCGATTCACCTCACCTAGTTTCATTAGACTGAGAACATCACTGGTGGATTTCACAGAATGTATTGTGGCATCAGGAACACTAGGGCCATTTTCACTATCGCAGCTCCGAATTTCTAATTTGTTGACAGTCAAGAATCCAAAATTCGGACAACAGATGACAATGAAATGAAACAATCTTGTCTTTGAACTTCTTTTAAGCTTCATTTTTTCAGAACAAGGCAAATAATATGATCAAAGTACTGCCAATAGAAAAGGATATTTTGTCATTGTGGAATCTTCTGCAAGAAGATCTCGTACTTGCTCATTGTATATCTCAACCATCTGGACATGAATATCATACTTCACTATGTCTGTCCTTTTATTAGACAGCTGAAAGAGATCATTGAGAGCTAGATAATTGATTCCCATGTCCTTAGTAGATCCACCCGAAGGGCCACACTGTCACAGATGGAATTTGTTTCTTGATATTAGTATTCCATGTCCATTTGGTTCCAGCACCATTCTTATACTTAACATGGTTTGGCAATAAACAACATTCAAATCATGCCGTAAATCAAGAAAGTAACAAAAGATTGTGCAGCTGAATCCAAACGAGACAAGAACCTAACCATGGTATGTGTTTTCCCAGATCCAGTTTGACCATAAGCGAAAATGCAGACGTTGTAACCATCCATCACAGACCTAATTACCGCTTCAGTGTCCTTAAAAATCTCCTCTGCCAAAAATGAAAGTAACTATAAGACTAACGCAAAAGGTAGATACTTCAGAATTACTGTAAAATATTAGCAACTTATGTTTATTACCTTGAGTAGCAGTAGGTCCAAACACGCGATTGAATTGAAAAACTTTCCTCCCATCCTTTTGGGGTTTCAACGGGTCTAGAACCGCTAATGAACCATCTTCTCCAATAAAATCTACCACATTTCTTGCTTCAGCACTGAAGGCAGGTCTAATTCTGCAATAAACTCGAATATTCCCTGCAGAAAATTTTCAACTTTGTTTTTATGCTTTGCAACTAACTTTTGAAAGACATAAACAAGCCAGGTGAATGACACACATCAAACTGTAAAGTGTAAAACTCTCTAATCAGAAATTACCAACCTTTTAAATCCTGAACCATGTTGTAGAGCTTCCTATTCTCTTTCACAACCTTATGATACCCAAGGGCAGCAGAAGACATCTCTTCCACCTGACTACCTGAGCACATGAAAATATGAATAATGTTAATGAATTAACATCAATAAAGTTGTAATTCGTATTAGAACTTATCAAGCCAAGCGATTTAACCGAAACTTACCAAGTTGTTTCAAATCTCTTTGCAACTGCGATTGTAAGTATTCAAACTCGCTTTTCGTTTTGGACAACAATTTCTTGAGATTCTGAAGATGAGTCACCAAAACATGTATATGGATAGTTAAGTACGCAATGCTTAAATTCAAGGACATAATAGAACATCATTCTTTACTTTCCTCCTTCCTCAAGGATTTTACAGCATTTGAATGAATTTTGGTTAATGATCCTACTCCGTTTGATGTGGACTTCTTATCACATACTTAGATTGTATGAGAAGACAAAGGAAGTGCGAATGATGGGCTCACAGAAAGCTTACTGAAAGTTCTTTTTCTTGCATTCGAAATAGGTTCCAGTGGTTGCAGCTTCCCTTTTTCAAGCAAGCTCTGCAATGCTGTAAGAAGATAGAGTATTATTAACCAAACTTTAAGAGAGAGAGATTATCCATGAAACCACTCAACTACGTATGAGAAAAGCAAGAATAAAACTATGCCTATTTAAAGCAAGAGATACCTTGTTATCCAGATTCCCCAGAGGCGTAGACGTTGAATGAGCAAGTGGGCTCACTCCTCCCAAAAGATCATTGAAGATTGGTTTCAACTGTATCAGGACAATAGTAGGTCAATGTAGTTATGCTCATGAATACTTCAAACAACAAGCACAAAGGAAATCAGAGAGATCACAACACGACAACTTAACTCTCAAAGTCGAGACAAGAACTATTCCTCCACTCGACATAACTAGGCATCAAACAGAAGTGCTTAAGCTGAGATTTTGAAGTTGAAAAGTTAATGTTGGTAATTAAAACTAATTTGAGAAAGGTACCATGTTTTATTTTGAATAGTTAGAAACACATGTAGGTCTTTCAATGATTAACAAAATGATTGTGCACAAGAGAATAGGTTAATCATAGGGTACCATTCCAAAGATCCACATTATGTGGCAGTGAAATTTGTATGGTACGCACAACAAAATTGCGATATCTGCAGATTGGTCATTTATCTGCAAATTTGATAATAGCTTTGATTTTGCCTTTTGTTTTTGTTTTTGGTCTCTTATGGACGGTATTCCTTTGAACACTTGAGAAACACAAAAGAATGCTGTGATGTGCTGTGACGGAGTCATGTATTAAAAATAGGGCAGTACCCATTTGCTTCTTAGAAGCTCTGCATGAATCCTGGCGCCAAACACCAGGTTACTATCGCCAAATGTAGGCAAAACCTGGAAAACTTTTAATTGATTTTCTCATCAATCATGTGGTTTAAACTCGCACTCTAATTAGCTTCATATACCGGTGGAGGATTTGGGCAGCAATATTTAACTAACACTCAAATAGAAATGAAAGGACAATCTCCAAGACTTGAAGCCCAATTCACCTCAGGTAACTTGTTTTGAACTTGTTGGCCCAAACAATTTGACAAGATACTGCCAAATAACTTGATTGGATCCTGTAAAACAAAAACTGTAGCTGTAGTCCAATAGGTTTAAAATTGAAAGTGAAGTGAACTTCATCTATCAAACTAGCATTTACCTTACTGCCATTACGAAGAGAAATAAGAAGATTGTCATCAATGTTTTCCTTTGAGTCGACCATGCATTCAGCAATAGCCTTGGCAATGGAATCTACAAGATCAAATGCATGAGCAAAAGTAAGAACAAAATAAAAAATGATCCAGTCTGAAATGCGGTATCAAAGGATGCCACATGATCAATTGACAGTTCTTTAAATATGATATCTGCTAACTAGTATTTTTCTGTAATTTGTACGAGACTGATTAATTTTAAGGCGTGAACTTAGCTGATAAAGGCATAAAACCACAATGCAGTATCTGACTCGATCTACTATGTCTAAGAGAAACTTATCAGACTATGATCCTTGATTCAGGTTTAGGAGTTCCAAGAGACAAATGTAAAATAATTGAAACTAGGCCTGTCCAACAATTCTCACAGGTATACACAAGGCACTATCTTCAGGATTCATTAGTGAAATAACATGCAATATGGTTAAGTAAATTACAAACATTGCTTGACCATAAAACCACCTGCATTAGTTGCTTCATTTTGTTCGATTTTTTCTAGGTCCTCCTTAAACTCATTTATTTCTATGTATAATCATTTGGTGTTAAAACATTTTCCATACATGAATGACAAATTCCTTATGCTAGCATGCACAAGCCCGTGTACTTAGGAAAGAGAGACAAACAGAACCTTCAAGATTCCGAGTTCCACTTTCAGGGGGTGGAAAGCTGTTGCAGGCTGTAGACATGTCTAATTTTCGGCAAGGGTCTTTGGAGATTGCTCCCGAAGCTTGTGAGTGGACTCTACTTGCCGAATGCATTACCATGGGAGATCTTGGGGGCTTAAAACACCCATGTCCTCCACTAATCTGCTTCCACTCATGATAAGCTTTAAGCCCTAGAATGCAATCAACTACCTTCACCGAGGACCCGACTTCCAAGTTATCCTACGGAATCATTCAAAATAAGAAAAAACCCGATTAAGAATAAGTACACAAGCGCATTAACCTATTGGAACAAATGGAAATCTATAACGGGGTTCTTGATGTACTCTTTCAAGATCAGATGCTTCAAAAGCAGGTAGTTTCAGCTCTTCAACAGCTACCAAAAAGTTTCGAACATTTTCAAAATATTGATACGCAGGCAACGGCTGAGAATCCCATGTTGGGACTTCCGAAGGCGAGTGAATCTCCACAACCTTCAATAATTTTGAAACAAAATGAGCACAAAAGTCAACCGCGGGACAAAAACAAAGTATAGGTATAGAAAGGTATGCAACCTACGTACTCCTATGTGGATATATATGTACACAAATATATCAGAAGTTAGCAACGTTGATTACCTTTGGGACTGACCCTGGTTGGATCTTGTTAATTACATTACACAGCACCATACCATTTCTCAAGCAAGAAATGAATTCTCTCTCTGTTGGTTGAGTTGATATACCAAGTGATCCAACTAAGCTATCTAGCCACCGCGAAGCTTGGAAACGCCTCCATGCTGAACAATCGTACACAAATTACTCAAGTAAATTTATAAACAGAAAAGCTGTATAGAACCCTGTTTGACAGCCACAAAACTAATTGGGAAAACTGAAAAAAAAAAAAATCAGAACCATTGATATAGATCATAATTCTTTGTGTCTCAGTGACTGAAAAATCTATCCAATCAAGACTAGGAACTCAATCAAGCACGGCTTCTGCTTTTGCAATTCGTAAGAAAGCATCAAGATTCAAAGTTGAACACTAAGTAAATTCTTTTACAGTCAGATAGCCGGAGAAAACTTTATGGGATGATTTTCTTGAACATAATAAGTTGTTATTGCCCTGTTTGGTAATCAACAAACTGGTAGGAAGTGAAGGAAAAGAACGTTTAAAATACGGTCAGGGCAGCCCTCCACTTGGGTTTGATTGATTTCTTATTACTGGCTTCTCTGATTTAGAGAAAGGATCAAGATTCAAAATATACAATCTTGTCTTTGATTAGAAATATAAAATCTTTTCTTCCCTCCTAGATTTTCTCAGCAACCAAACAGAGAAAGAAAGTTAAAAAAAGGAATGGAAAATCGCAGTGAACCTGCTTCTTCCGCTTTTCTTGAAGCCAAATTCAACTCATGCCTCCCATTTGTTGTTGGATCCTCCATTAATAACCCAATCCCACTCTATAATCCGTTTCAAGAAACAGAATATTAGAAACCCAGATGCAAAGAGTACTATACGATATAAATTCACAACTGTACGAACACATACTTCACTTCTGGCGAATCTTTCTCCCGTTGAGAGTGATTTTACAGGAAATGCCCCCAAACCCACCAGCGGTTTGAGAGAGAGAGAGAGAGAGAGAGAGAGAGAGAGAGAGAGAGAGAGAGAGAGAATCTGAGTCTTGTACTACTATTTGTGGTATATAAAAGTTCGATTCTTTCTCAGTTGAAATGAGACAATGGGATTGGTTAACGTACACTACTGTATAGATTTGCAGTTTTTTTCTTTTGTTACTTTAGCAACGTTTTCTTTGCTTCGGGAGGCTAGGTTAGGTGCCGAACCTTAGGCTCGGAAATCAGAACGTTAGAGATGTTTTCGAATTCGAATAGGGGTGGGATGTCCTGATCTCGGCCGTCCATCGCTCCTTAACAGATGGATCAATTTGAGAGGGCAATTTTACCCCCTTTTAGGTATAGGAAACTTATTTTAGTGTGACTCATTTTGATTACCAAATCTTTCATTTTCAATCATTTTGTGAAGATCATGCAAAAATTTGGCTTCAATCAGATATTGATTAATTGTCAATCAAAAAATATAATTCTACTTAATCCAGTTCTATGTTCAATAATTGAACTTTGTACTAAAAAAATTATCGATATCTAATTTGGCTGAGTTTATTATAATGTCACCACTTAATTCATATTAATTGAGTAATTTTGATCATCGAAATGAGACCCAACGTGGACATCACAAATAAGGTGGGTAAAAAATACTCACAATAAGGGTGGGCAAAAAATCTGCTCAATTATCTGTGTATTCAAATGGAATGTATTTGTGCTTGAATTGTTTGAAATGATGGGATATGCTACACAATTTTTAATAATTGGATGTTCAAATCAACTTACAGCACCTCAATTAATTCTAGGATCCTGAAGTTAATAATTGGACAAATCCTCTAGTGGCCCCAACGAAGGGGTGGGCATTGTGTTGTGTTGTGTCATCTCGTGTTCGTGTTAGAATTCTCTCAACCCTAACGCGACCTGTTTAACTTTTCGTGTTATCGTATTGTGTCATATTTGTGTTTCGTACCAGGAATAGCCAACTCTAACCCGCTAACTTTGTGTCGTGTTCTCGTGTCCTTTCATAAATTCTCTTGTCGTGTCGTGTTCATCTCCAAATTTTTTCAACTCTAACCCAATCTGTTTAGCTTTTTGTGTTATTGCGTGGTGCCATATTCGTGTTTCGTGACAAAAATAGTTGACCTTAACTCGCTAACTTCGTGTCATGTTCTGGTGTGGTGTCGAAAATTCCTATTCCTACTCCAACGTTTGAAATGTTTAACCTCCGCGTAATTAGAACAAGAGATGTCATAAAGACAAACTTATTTTACGTTTCCTAATGCCACTTTTAACCAAATCCTATGTAGGTGCCGCACGGTGGCCTTAATACCAGGATAGAAAGTGCAGCCTATAAGGTCATGTGTCGAACCTACAATTCCTACATTCCCCTTTTTCTGTCAATTCTGGTAGTGTACATAAACATTGAAGAAATATTTACTCCTTAAATCATGGATACTTTTTCTCATCTCAGAGCTAAAAAAGGGATCTTTGGAATGTGTCAAAACTAATGATTCGATGCAAATTCATTTGTTTAGAATTATCTATCCATTCAATGCAAAACTCATGGTTCAATGCAATTCAATAAGGAATTAGTATATGCCAAATCTAGATTTTACGGCTCGAAATGATAATACTAATCAAACATAATTAAAGGTTTCCATAAATAAATAAACAAAGTAGGGCCAAGAGTTTGTATGTGAAAAAGTGGCTCACAAAAGGTTTCCAAAGCCAAGTGGTGCCAACAGTTTGTAAGTGAAAAACTGGTTCACTTAGAATCTATGGATTGTATTCCGCCGGAATTAGAATCTACTGCTTAAGGACTCTTCTTAATTATGTTTGTTTTTTCTTTGTATTCCAGTGACGTAATCAAAAATAGATAAAAATTGTGAACGCGTTGCTTCATTTTAGATTTCTTACTTTTTTTCATCATAGAATAAAACACCTACGGATTGATGCTTCAATTGAGAAATTGACATCTCTTTATTGAGAAAAAGGGAACCGAGAGTTATTTTTTTTGTTGAAAGAATAAAGAAAACCGGATTTTGGCTCAAACATTATGGAAAAATTCTGTTAAAAAAATAGGTCTTCCATATGGTAGTTCTTTTGGAGTTTGATAATATTCGTCAGGTTGTCTGAAATAAGATAGACTACAAATGGAGAAATGGTCTAAAATTTACTGTTCTATCAAGTAAAATGTCCTCTTCAAATATGTATATGTATCGACTTAATCTCATATACATTTTCATTTTTGAGGTAACTATGGTCAATTATCGGGTGTGCTTCATGTATTAACAAGAGCCAATAACAAAATGAGCAGTGGTCATCCACTTTTAAGAGTGTAAACAAAATTGCACTCTAGGTCCTGCTAGTAACTTTTCTTACTAGTATTTTTGCCACTAATAATGAAAAATTTTAATTATCTTGCCACCAACATGATTTTGTATCTTCCCTATGGATTCGATAATCAAGTGTCCAAACCAAGTTATGTGCACCTCAACTTGTAATCTAGATTCCAGAAGTCTTGAAGTTAACGGTCAAACAAACCTCGAGCTCGACCATAATCCAAGAGCTTTTAAAGTAATGATAATACAAACCTCTAGTGAATGATAAACAAGCAAAATTGAATTTATTGTGATCAAGAATTATTGATTTATGAGAATAAATTCTATCCACCACCGGTGTAAAACCTCATTTTTCCACTACCGTCCATTATGGGCTCCATCGAGCGTCTATTATTGTAATCTGAACTGTTTATGTTATAAGACCTGTAATATAGTATTGTCATGCAAAAAACCAGCTTTATCGAAAGTTGATAGATATATCAAAACTTAGATTTTGGCTTATAAAACGGACGATCTGATTTCTGTCAATAATAATAAAGATAAACTGTCCAGTTTACAAAGCAAAATTCAATTTTTGATACTCCTACTGATGTTCGATCAAGTTTATTTTTTGCATGGATACACTATGATGTGAGATCTACAAGATAAACGGTTCAGATTAACAACAAACACATGGTAGGACCGAAAAAATAGTGGTGAAAAAGTGGGATTTTTGACCACCGATGGAAAGAATTTAATCTCTTAATCCAATTTAAAGATATAACTATTTTTTTTAACCAATTAGAATAGAACTGAGATATGTAAATTAGGACGGATAGAGCATATCAATAACGAAATTATATCATTTGCATTTAATACTACTCCGTACTAAAAAAGATCTATTGCACCATAGTTTTCAATGCCACTTGTTTGGGCTCAATTTCCAGATTGCTCAATGTGGGTATTGGCATCGAGAGCTATTCATGGGCTTGTCTAGATTGGTTCTAAATTCTAGGCCTATTGGACTCACTATTGGGGCCCGTCTTGCTAGTACCCTCTCTCTCTTTCTCTCGTTTCTGCTTCCGCAGCCACCACCTGCTAGTTGCCATGGCTGCCACTTCTCTCTCTTCCTCCACACTTAAAACCCCACCCAAAAATCCAAACTCCTCAAAACCCAAATCCCCCCTTACCAAACCCCAAACCGCAAGAGCATGACGCTCTTCTCCTTCCACCATGAAGCTCCACGACCTCCTCCTCAGAAAAATCTCACGACTCAACTCCTCAACCCCCAAACCCCATCACATCCACATCCCTCCCCTCTCCACCGCCAAGCTCCTCGATATCATCACCACCTCAAACCCCATGGAACCCGCCCTCGAAACGGTAGCCCCCGTCCTCCTCCCCGCCGTAGTCAACTCCGTCCTCAAAGAAATAAAAAACCCTCAACTGGGTTTTCGTTTCTTCGTGTGGGCGGCCAGGAGAAGGAACTTCCGTTTATGGGTTTCGTTTGATTTTATTGTGGATATGCTTGTTGAGGAAAATGGGTTTGAGTTGTATTGGAAAACCCTTGAGCAGCTCAAGGGGTGTGGGATTTCGATCCCGTCGGACGCGTTCACGGTTTTGATTGCCGGGTACCGGAAGCTGAAGATGGGTGAGAAGGCCGTTGAGGCTTTCGGTAGGATGTATAAGGATTTTGACTGTAAGCCTGATTTGCATGCTTATAATGTGGTTTTGCACGTCATGGTTGAAAAGGAAGTGATTTTGTTGGCTTTAGCTATATATAGTGAGATGTTGAAGTCGAATTGCGCTCCTAATTGTGTTACTTATACTACTTTGATTGATGGGTTGTGTAAGAGTGGAAAGACTGAAGACGCGCTAAGAGTGTTTGATGAGATGACCTTAAGAGGTATACAGCCTAACAGGATAACTTATACTGCTATCCTTTCAGGTTTGTGTCAAGCAAAGAGGGCTGATGAAGCAGGTAGATTGTTTAATACAATGATAAGTAGTGGGTGTTCACCTGATCAGATTACTTATTATGCTTTGCTTGATGGGTTTTGCAAGTTGGGTGAATTTGACAAAGCTTTTACGCTTTCTAGGTTTCTTAAGAAGGATGGGTGCGTTCTTGGGATAAAGGCATATAGTAGTTTGATTGACGGTTTGTTTAGAGCCCGGATGTTTAAGGAGGCACATGAATTGTTCCAGAAAATGTCCGAAGAGAACATCATGCCCGATCTTATTTTGTACACTATTATGATTCGTGGTTTATCTGATGCGGGCAGGGTCAAGGATGCTTGGAATTTGTTGAGGCTCATGACAGAGAGAGGAGTCGCACCAGATACTTACTGTTACAATACTCTTATCAAAGGGTTCTGTGATATGGGTCTGTTGGCCAAGGCTAGGTCTCTTAAACTTGAAATTTCCAAGCGTGACTGTTTCCCGGATACTTTCACCCACACAATTCTTATTTGTGGTATGTGTAAGAATGGTCTGGTTGGGGAGGCAAGAGAAATATTCAATGAGATGGAGAAGGTTGGATGCCTCCCTTCTGTTGTGACCTTCAATGCTCTTATTGATGGGCTCTGTAAGGTTGGTGAGCTTGAGGAAGCTCACCTTTTGTTTTACAAAATGGAGGTTGGAAGAAACCCGTCGTTGTTCCTTCGCCTTTCTCAAGGCCAAAATCGGGTTCTTGACAGTGCAAGCCTCCAAACAATGGTTGAGAGATTGTGTGACTCAGGAGCAGTTCTTAAAGCGTATAAGCTTCTAAAGCAGCTTGCTGATAGCGGGGTCCTTCCAAATATCTCGACATACAACATTCTGATCAATTGTTTCAGCAAAGCAGGAAATATTAATGGTGCTTTTAAGATGTTCAAGGAGCTCCAAGTCAAGGGCCATCTCCCTGATTCAGTTACATATGCCACTCTCATTGATGGGCTTCAAAGAGTTGACAGGGAGGAGGATGCTTTTGTGGTTTTTGAACAAATGATGAAAAAAGGTTGTACACCTAGCTCAGCAGTTTACAAGTCGCTTATGACTTGGTCTTGTCGTAGGAAGAAAGTCTCTGTTGCCTGTAGTATTTGGATGAAGTATTTGATGAGCCTTCCAGGGCGCGAAGAGGAAGCAATTAAAGCAGCAGAGGAGTATTTTGAGAGAGGAGAACTGGATAAGGCAGTTAGAGGATTACTTGAATGGGAATCCA
>BPLS01029958.1:0-41501 GCA_019656275.1 Rhododendron kiyosumense | reverse complement strand
AAAAAAAAAAAAATCATATCTTGCCTCTTATCTTAAGCCTGTATCAAGTAACCTTCTTACTAACATAAATATTATTTTTATTTTATTTTTTCAGGTGTCAATGATTTTGGAGATGAAGCTATTGGGTTCTTTGTTGGACAGCTGAGGTCAATAGTAAAATAGAATAGTTGGTTTAGGTTGGTACGAGTCATAACACATGCAATTATACAGTTTCTTTGATTTGTATTCCCTAACTTAAACAAAATTGGTTGATTGTTTGCACTAAATTTTGATGATCCTATGTAGAATTTTTGAAAATTGAATGAGTCAGGACCGTTGGTCAATGCTTTTGAATTAGTGTCTTCATGCATAGGCTCACTTGCTATTAGAATTATATCTTAGTTAGCATTCTCTGGAGGGGTTTGATGAAATGTGCAAATTTTTTGTATCTAACTTAATTGATGAATTGTTCGAACTGCTCAATACATATTTTGCGGAGATTAGGGAGGTTGAAAGAACATATCGTTATGCAATAATTAAATTTGCTTAGGTTATGATTTTATTTTTTTGTGGAACTTAGGCAGCTTTTTTTTGTTGACAATTTGAAATTCACTTACTGGAAATTGATTAAATGTACTATGTTTGAAGCTTATTTAAAAAATCTTTTCCTGAAAAAGACAGGTTTGCTATCGGGTTGGTTAGAAGCATAGAATGATAATTCAATTTAATTGTTCTCAAAATGTGTTGCGCCGTGCCTTCAGGCACGGGCTCATCCGCTAGTCTAATATATAACACATATGTTTAACATGAAAATATATTTCAAATGTAATTTTGAACCTTTAAACATTAAAATTAGCAATTTTGATAAACATAAAAGTTGTAGGCAATTGAGTTATTGTTCAAACCCAATTTGAATTATCTTAATCGGAGATTTTAGTAAAGAGTTATGTCCCAAATACATTTAGTGACAAAACGCAATTAATAAATTTCGTCACAAAAGGTACCCATTTGACGATGAAATATATTTTTCATCGCTGAAAGCGTTAAAATGGTCACAAAATTATTTTTCGTCACCAAAGTTAAGCATTTTTCATTACTAAATTGCTCTCATTTGGCGACGAAAAATAATTTCGTCACATTTTTTAAGTTTTCAGCGACAAAAAATGTATTTTGTCTCCAAATGGGTACCTTTGATAACGAAAATATTTTTTTCGTCGCTAAACAGGTATAATTGGTGACAAAATTATTTCGTCATGAAAGTTGTCAAAACAATGACGAATTTATTTTTTTCGTCACCAAATATACTCATTTAGTGACGAAATTAAATTTCGCCGCCACTTTTTTGTCACCAATTTTTATTTTTCTTGTATTGGTAGTCTCCCCTCATATCTAATGTAAAAATGATCTCTTCTATCAATTGACAAACAAAAAAAAGTCCAAATATCTCTTAATTTTACAAAATATTAAGAACAACATCCAGCTATACCCCTCTCACATCCATGATGGGGGTGTATTAACTCATCATCCGGCCTAATGAATCAACTAATCTGTGACAAACCCAACATGTTGGGGGTGTATTAACTTCAATATCCGGCCTAATGAACCAACTAATCTGTGACAAACCCAACAACACCCCCCCCCCCCCCCCCAAAAAAAAACAAAACAAAACAAAAAAACCCACATGTATGTAGCATTTTGGTTCAGAATTTAACAGATTTTACGTGATAGTTTGACATGTGAAATTCAACATTTTCAAGAAGCTCACTCCAATCAACATCATGTCAAATTTATTATTTTAGGAAGTTTTGGAGAGTAAAGTAGTGAAAGATAAATTTTGACATTAATGTCAAATTTGACACAAGAGAGGGGATGTCAAATGCCACGTAAGTATTTGATATTTCGGTTGAAGTTCCTTCACATACTAATTCTTTCACTTGGCATGTCATGTTAAATTTTACATCATTGGTAGAGATACTCTAATTTGGCATAGCAAAACAGATGGCTGATCTATTGATTTTTACATCATTGGTTAGAGATACTCTAATTTGGCATTGTTCTTAATATCTTAACAATAATGAATGGTCTGAATCATCTTTGTGATATCCGAAATATGCTCACCAAAATAAAAAAACCAGTAATCTATTTTGCTATGCCAAACGGTAGCAACCAATGGAGGGGACCCTAAACCCATGAAATGCCGCTGTTTTATAGATTGAAAAGGGTGTCATCTCAAAGGGAGGGTAGAGTCGCCCAATCCATGAATATATAGTAGTTTATTAAGGGAATTGATTTTGCCACTCCCATTTTTGTTAATGTCACCTCTATTCTCTCACAAAATAAATCATCATCTAATAAAGACATAAAATGGAGTAGTATTAACAGAAAGAAGAGTGGCAAAATCACTCCCCTTTATTCGGCAAGTATGGGGAGTGTGGATCGAACACCATGGGAAAAATATATTTGTTGGGTAAAAAATAGAATTTGCCCTAATCATAGCCTACAATTTATTTTATTAGTTTAGTTGACCCATAAAAATATTTCGGTGAACCCACTGCCGAAACAATAATTTTTTAACCACCCACAATTACAAAAATTCTCACACATCAAACATAGGGCCCACACACTTAGTATGTGTGTAATGTGTGTGGGTTCCATGTTTGATGTGGGAAAGTTTGTGTGATTATATATGTAAGTGTATGTGGTAGTGGCATAATTGTTACCGAAACATGCAGAATTGGCCTTCGTCGTCTCTCTTCTCCTTTTCACCAGTTTATCACCAAAGATTGCAAAAAAATGGAGTATGTGTGTGTGTGTATACACACACACACACACTTTTTTGGGGTTCTGAAATAACGACCGGGCAAACCCTCCAGCAACCCAAGGTTTGAATGTTTAGTTTCCGTGAGATTCGAACATGCAACCTTATGGAGAATAAACACTTATTGTTTTTCTCATTTCCACTTGGCCAAACCCCTTAGGCTCAGTTTGCATGACAAGAACCTTGAGAAGGAATGAGAATGTGATACTATGCTTCCATGATTCCGACGTTTGGAAGGAACAGAGAAACACACTCTTAGGATTCCCATGTTTGGGAGAGAGAAGAATATAATTGTGATTTCTGACGACACATCCGACCAAGAATCACATTACCAAATTGAGTGGGAATCTGATCCCTCTCTTACCCCATGAGAATCTTAAATTCCTGGCTCAATCAATAATAGAAAGAAAATATTGAATTTGATAAATTTTTTAAGAAAATTGATTTTCGCGCTCCACATTTTACTGATGGCACTCCAATTTTAACGTGAAGTTTGAACAAAGTGGAGCGCCATCAGTAAAAAGTGGAGCGAGAATATCAATTTCTATTTCCAAAATATTTGATTTCTGCATAAGATTACTGAATTAATCCAAACACTGGAATGAAATTACGCCAAGTATTGCATGTATTCCTAGGAATGATCCATCTCAATTATATTCCTACAAATTTGATTCCTAATAATCACGTTCCTATTCCTACTGAAGATTTCGATCAATCAAACTAAGCCTTAGGCTTACGATTGCAAATTTTTAGATATTGGGTCCTACATAAGTTTCATTCTTCAACCTTTAAGATATTATTCAGCAAGTAATGCTTTCTTAATTTATACTCCTACAAAACTTAGGAATTAGGTAGAAAATAATAATGCTTGGTCATATTGATTACTACAGATCATCAGATCATATAACAATCTCTTAACATTAAATATTCGTGAATGCAATTGGATAAGTGTTGGTGTTTTATGAGGGAAAACCTACGGTACATAGGGTATACCGTATGTCTAAATTACGACAATTTGTGATTTTCATCATGTCGATTTTTAGTTTTCTAATGCATATTTATGATCCTAAGTAGGATTTGTACTTTAAAATTTACCCGTTGAACAAGTCATTAGTAGGTTATTAATAATAAAAAAATATTGTTATTATATAACCATAATTATTCGTACCAAAATCCATAATACTTGTATCCCAACCAAATATATACGTACAATATCAAAAATTAAATAATGCTACCCATAAATGTTATAACAATACCATAAATTGGTATTATCTTACCACAATGAGTCGTACCAAAATTTTTTTGACTCGTATGATATTCCGTAGCAAAATCAAAAATTGACGTACCAGAATCAACAATTGTTATACCCAAGCCAAAAATATTTGTAAAATACCACAAATTTAATAAAATAAACAATTGTTATGACAACACCTAAAATTGTCATTTTCTTACCACAACGTGTCGTATCAAAAGAAAACATATTTAAATACCACAAATTATATAACAAACCACAATTGTTATGACAATACCTTAAATTGACGTTTTCTTATCACAATATGTCGTACCAAAGGAAATTGATTAAAATATTCCATAATAAGACATGTCTAAAATACCACAAATTCGGTAATATAACCAAATTTGTTATGACAACACTATAAATTGACGTTTTCATACCCATAACGTGTCGTATAAAAAAAATTCAATTAGCTTATTCAGTTAACGATAGTTATAATCTGCAAAATACCATACCATAATTAAATAATATAACCAAAATTGTTATAATAAAATCATAAAGTGGCGTTACCTTACCACAACTTGTCGTATATTTTTTTTTTGTGATGATATATTCCATAACAAATTAAAAATATGTTGTAAAAATTTCTCAATAGTTATACCGAAGCAAAATATATATGTAAATTAAATACCAAATATTGAATAAAATAATCAGAAATACATACACTTTCAACACTACAATTAAGTACCAAAAAAATTATATTACTAATTGGCAAAATTAATTATATTACTCCCCTTTTATAATTGGTGAAATTAATTATATTACTACCCAATCTTATCAATATTCTGGGCGGTGCACTTAACAATTGGCACTATATATTTGACAAGTGGATTGGGGGAAAAATTCAAAAAAATCCCTGAACTTTGAACCCAATGTCAAATAGGCACCTGAACTTAAATAAATTTCAATTGAACACCTGAACTTTCACTCCGTTATTCAATTTACCCCCTTCCGTCTCAATCCGTGACTTTCCTAACGGCAATCGCTGAGCTGGACACTAACAGACAGAACAAAATGTTAGAGGGAGAAATTAGAGGGAAACAACAGCGATTTGGCACCTTTTTAGGCCCATTCGGCTAAATAAGCCTATTGGCTTATTTTTTGTCCTTATTCAATATCTTTTTCATCAATTTTTTGGGGATTATTACATCGTCATAACGAGAAGAATCGAAAAAATAAAAATTATGATCAAAATCCATTTTTTTAATAAAAACGAAAAAATTGGCTTATTTTTGTCTTTATTCAAAAAATTATGTTTTGATCATAATTTGTTACTTTTTAGATTCCTTTAGTTATGACGATGCAATAATTCCAAAAAAATTGATGAAAAACTTGCAATGTTTGGATTTGTTTTTGAATTTTTTTGTGAAAAATAGTAGGGGTAATAAGTGGAAAAAGATAGAGAGAGAAATATTGGAAGTATGGAGAATCTAGAGGGAATTTTTTGAAAAATTCTTTTTGAATTGTAAAGAGAACAATAAAAAATACAAAAAAAATATGCCAGTAGGCTTATTTAGCCAAACGGGGCCTTAAAAAGGTGTCAGATCACTGTTGTTTTCCTCTAATTTCTCCCTCTAACGTTTGTATTGTTTGTTAGTGTCCAGTTCAGCAGTTGCTGTAAAAAAAGTCACAGATTGAGACGGAAGGGGATAAATTGAATAACGGAGTGAAAGTTCAGGTGTTCAATTGAAATTTATTTAAGTTCAGGTGCCTATTTGACATTGAGTTCAAAGTTCAGGGGTTTGTTTGAATTTTTCCCCGTGGATTGGTGTCAAACCTTCACCCTATGCATACCAATCCAAATTTAATGGTGCTCCCTAAACCTAGCTAGGTCGTGGAAGTACAATCTAAATAATTTGGGAAAAATTCAAAATACTCCACAACCTTTGCATCAAAATTCAATTAAACTCCCAACCTCTTAAAAACTTTAATTTTACTCCCAACATTATATTCCTTTAATCAAAATGCCCCATTCTGTCCGAATTACTAACGGATTCCGTTAAAGACTCCGTTAAATAGTGTCCTGATGGAATTTCGATGATCCGAGCCGCTCAATGTGTTCAAAACGTGATTTTAAGGGTACCCGCGTGAAATCAACAAAAAAAATTACTGAAAAGGGCTCATCTGAACAGTTTTTTATTAAACTATTCAATAAAAAACTATTCAGATGAAGCCATTCCCAGTCATTGTTTTTGCTTATTTATCTCGGGTACCCTTAAAATCACATTCTAATCATATTGAGCGGCTTGGATCATCGAAATTCGATCAGAAAAAGGGGAGGTATAGACCGAAGCAAAATCCAGATGTCCGGACTTGAACAGAATTCGGATCGATCCGTACCTCCCCTTTCCCAATCAAATTTCGATAATTCGAGCCGCTCAATATGATTCAAACGTGATTTTAAGGGTACTCGCGAGAAATCAACAAAAAAAATGATCGAGAAGGGCTTCATCTGAACAGTTTTTAATTGAACTATTCAATAAAAAACTGTTTAGATGAAGCCCTTTTCGGTCATTTTTTTTGTTGATTTCACGCGGGTACCCTTAAAATTACGTTTTGAATACATTGAGTGGCTCGGATTATCAAAATTCCATCGGGACACTATTTAATGGAGCCTTTAACGAAATCCGTTAGTAATTCGGACGGAAGGAGGCATTTTGATTAACGGAATATAACGTTGGGAGTAAAATTGAAGTTTTTAAAAGGTTGGAAGTCTAATTGAATTTTGGTGTAAAGGTTGGGGGTATTTTGAATTATTCTACAGACGAAGAAAACAAGTCACACACCATCTCACCTAAAATATAAGAACAAACCGGTTTGTTAGGGATAGGTCAACCAACACATCTTATCAAAATTCAGTTTAGTACATCCTTTGTGACCAATTTGTCATTGTAATTTCTTTCAAAACAAATTATTATAGTCGACATATTGATCTACACGAATGACATAGGCTATAATATGATCTACAAGTGCAGACCCAACACTAAGACGGAGGCATTTGAGGTCACTATCTTCTCAAATTTTCAATCGGAAAATAGGGCTCCTACGTACAAGAAAATATTATATAATTAATAGCCTTTAGAATTATAAATTCTCAATTGTGTACCATAGTGATAAGGTGTTAGAGTTTGGATATTTATCTAAAAAATCAGAGATTCAAGTCTTGCACCCTTCATTACTATTTTTTTTTTAAAAAGGTTGTTATTTTTTAGGATAAATTACATAGTTAGTCCTTGAAGTTTCATATTTCAACAAATCTCGTCGCTGAATTTCAATACAACATTAAAATCTAATAATGCACCATGTGAGACCCACGTAAGGTTTTTTTTTTTTTTGAAATCGATCTATCTTTTACAATTTACATAATATCAATTAGTTCATTCGTACAAAGAATGAAGTTGATGGCTTAATTGGATGAAAAATATCATTATATTATTCAATCTGCGTGCCGACGATGGAGTTTCCTAAACCTGATCGAGGCAAAAAATTACGTAGGTGACTTAATCAACAAACATAAATAATATAACGGATTTAATTGTCATTATTGTGTCATGGTTGCTTTTCTACCTTACATTCAACTACAATATATAGAGGAATAGGTTTCATATCAAATATAAATTGAATGTATAATCCAAATGTCGTTAGTGAGTGTATTTTTAGAATGATCGATCAGGGCTGTTAAGATGTCAAGTTATACGATATTTAATTTGGGATATTTTTGACATGTATCTTGCTTAAGTATAATAATTATTGATTGTGCAACGACATATTTTGGTCTTGTATCTAGTATCTTTTGATTGATTTTTTTGGTACGACACATTGTGGTAAGAAAGTGCCAATTTTTTGTGTTGTCATAACAATTGTGGTTATGTTAGATAATTGGAGAACTTAATTAGCCATCCTTTTTACCTTAATTATTTAGGTGCTTATCCTAATGTGTTTAAATACTTATTTTTCCATCCTCAAATTCAATTAAATCCTAAGCTACCCTTTCTTTCTCCTAATTTTTCAAATATTTCTCTCTTTTTTTAAAATCTTTTCTAATTATCTCAATTCTCTCTCTTCTTTCAAACATTTCTCTCACCTAATCTTTTAAATTTTTCCTCTCTCCTAATCTTCTCTCCTATATTTTCATTCCCCCAAAATCTAAAAAGAAAATTCGACTCTTACAAAAAACGAATGTGTAAGCCGAAAAACATGGCAAAATATGATCAATTCACAAAACATGACAAAACCTGATCGAGGTAGACAAACAAAATAAGATCAATTAAAAAACATAACAAAATCGAAAAACATGGCAAGCTTTGAGACATGTAGGCTTCGATTGAGATAGATGAACAAAATATGATCAAATAAAAAACATGACAAAAATCAGAAAACATTGACAAGTTTCGAAAAGTGTAGGTTTCGATCGAGGTAAATGAATAAAATATGATCAAATAAAAAATATGACAAAAATAAAAAAACATGATCAAATAAAAAACGTGACAAATTTTGAGAAGTGTAGGTTTCAATCAAGTTAGATAAACAAAATATTATTACTAATTCACAAACATGACAAAACTCCCTATCCAATTTTAGCCCCGGGGTGTATGTCAACTGCGAACACGTTGGCAATCTGTGGACCCAGTGCCTCTTGTTGTTCATCTAATACTCCCTCCGTCCCATTTTTATAGTCCATTTTCGTTTTTCATGCCGTTTTTTCAACGTTTATATCTTCCATTATGAATCTTCAAAAATATGAAATATGAATTTTGTTTGATAGTTCTCGATTAGATCTATAATACAAAATTTTCAAAATTATGAAAAACATTGTAAATTGAGAGATATAAGTATTGAAAGAACGGCACGAAAAACGAAAATGAACAATAAAAATGGAACGGAGGGAGTACTTTGTTGTACACAGTAGCGGATTAAAAAAAAAAGAAAAAGTTAGTACACAGTACACACACCTTTACAATATCCACTCTCTTGCTTGCCTCACATTCAGCCATATCAGATTGTAACCAACGGCTTTCTATTCTGGGTCCACAAGTAGTGCGCCACGCGGTGGGCCTGGATGGACAAGAACCCCTTGTAGTTCAAGAGGCAATGGGAGAAGGAGGTGCAGCCGGGGTAGTGCTCGCGGGTGGCGCGGAGGTCGGCGACGGTGGAGGAGAGGGTGTGGAGGAAGAGGTCGTAGAGGAGGGTGGAGGAGCAGAGCTTGTTGCCGAGGTGGAAGGAGAGGGAGCGGGAAAGGGAGGAGCGGGAGATGATGGTGGAGTAGAGGTAGCTCTGGCCAGGGCCGGCTCTGACTTGGCGTCGCGGCGGGCATCGGCCTTGATTGGGCCCATACCCAGGCCTCGTCTTCGACTTCGCTGCTCTCAACGGTGCCGTTTCGTGCGCCGGCATCGAGCAGAGGTGTGAGATCTTGGACGGGCATTTTTGCGGCAGCTGTAGGGGGTGGGATTGGGGTAAATTGGGTAGGGTTTTTTTCTGGAGAGGATTTTAATAGGCTGTGTATTTACTTTGGGCATGGAATCCCTGATTTTGGGAGGATGGAAATCCTAAATCCCCTATTTTAAGGAGGACTGAAAAACATCCCTAAAAATATGGGAAAATCAAAAATCAATATATAATATCTATATCTATGTTAATATATAACTAAGGGTGTAATGGGAAATAATGCATTTTCAGGATGAGAACATAAGTATTTAAAACCTCTAGGATGGACACTTAAATAAGTCTAGTGAATATGATGTCTATTTAATTTTCTCTAGATAATTTGTAGTATTTTACATATAAGGGAGAGAGAGAGAAAGTCAACGAGGAGAGAACAACTTGTTACCTGCAAAGCTCTTTTTTTATTTTATTAATTGATTTAATAAATGAGTGATCCGGATTATTCATTTTGAAATCTAATGGTTTAAAATCATGGTGCGTACGGTACACCCCCTAATAAGGGGTGTGTACCATAGGATTACCCGTTTTATGATTGAAAAATTAAATTGAATTTACAATTTTTTAACCAGTACATAGCTAAAGGTTAATTTTGAAAATCCATAAATTTTGAAGACTAATGATGGTATTGCCTTAAATGGTTCGAAAATTGTAACCACTTTCTGAAATTTGAATATAGGGAGGAAGGAAAAAAAATGAAAATTAATTTTTTCTCATTGACAAGTTAAAATAATGGACAAATAATATGAAATGCATACAAAATACATGGACCAATTAATTAAAATTTTGGGAGGGAAGGAGTATTAAATATTGTCATGTGTTTGATTTATCGTGTTAATTGATCTTTGAAACATACGAATGACCCCATCGTGCGAAATTCTTAGAGTCGTTACAAAGTATGTGGCGTAAGAAATATATTCTCAAAAAAAGTAAAATAAAAGAAGTGAAATTCATTTTCTTTGTGTTCCTTTTTTTTTTTTGAATGACAAAAGAGAATTTATTAATCTTTGAATACAAAGATTAAAAGAATTAACGAGTAAGAGGCATCACAATGATAAGGAAGCATTCCAACAACGTTAGCACCCAACCTATCGACACTCATATGCCACTCCTCCATGTTCTTTTTTGGATATACAACAATTTTGTTAGAAAACTGAAATTCTATGTATGCAGCTAAAAGAGGTTGCTATCTTACTCTTGCGATGCTGCAGAAAGCGACTAAGCAGTCCTCTAATCGACGATCACGATCCCCCTACACATAGGAAACAAAAGCGAAATACCCACGAAGACAGCAGCACATAGGAGTATAGGACCATATGCATGAAAAATCAGAGGAAATGAGATTAAGCTTCATCGTTTGATCGGCAAGGATCGATGCAGCTGATAAGAACAAAGCCAACGAAGGTATTGACAAAATACATATTCAAACCAAGTTTTAGTGACGAAACCAGAAAATCTGGTGCATTAATTGCTTTCTCGTTTGGTGAAAGATCAACAATTACAAACTGATATGAATCCTTCTAAAAGGGGAGAATACATGCAGGATTATTACCAGTTGGAACGAAGTTGAAGACTAATTGTGCGGTCTCTGCATGAAAGAACGACAGCATATTTATAGCCTCAATGGCACTAGCTTGTAGGGTACCCCATGTCCACCCACAGGCGAAATGGTCAGCTAGCGCGTCAAAAACTTAGGGGGCATTCAGGAGGAACGTTAAAAAACACTGCTACAATACGTCACTAGGAGCAACTTGATAATAAGTGAGCGCAGTTTCCAAGCCATTGAGGCCAGGTCAACTTAGGCTCCGTTCCAGAAATGGAATAAGTACTTATTTTTTGTTGAATAAGAACCCCTGTTCCTGAAAAATAAGAAGACTTCGACTTATTTGGAAGAATAAAGATAGGTGCCAATGGGAGACGGGAGTGAAATCGCACCGGCGGCCGAGCCAGACAGTCTCCGGCCACCGGACGGCCGATCCGAGCCGTCCAAAAATTCTAAAAAAAAAAATCAAGGGGGCCGGCGCAGGAATCAACGGCATCCGAGGTGCTCGGATCAAACCCCCTACACACCTCGGATGCCGTTGATTCCTGCGCCGGCCCCCTTGATTTTTTTTTTTAGAATTTTTGGACGGCTCGGATCGGCCGTCCGGTGGCCGGAGACTGTCTGGCTCGGCCGCCGGTGCGATTTCCCTCCACCGGCGCCCATTATCATAGCAATAGTCTTATTTTTTGTATAAGGCAACTTCAAGCTCAAAAATCATGTGTTTATGCAAATAATTTTCCTATCACTATGGATCTTGTTTGATAGATCTTATTGAGATCTTTAATACGGTGCAAAAAAAATTGATTTTTTTTTTTTCATTTATAATATTTTTGAGTTTGAAAATGTGAAAAGAACTTTTGATTTGAATTTTGTGGAATGGCCCTTATTATGTTTGAATGAGAAGTTGTAAAATAAGAGCATCTCCAACCCATGGCTTCATATTGGAGATGTCAAACATTTTTTGAAGGCTGACGTGGCATTTTGACATCTCCAATTTGATATCAAAGCCTTCCTTTCCAACCCTTTATGTCAAATTCTATTTATTTGACATCAAATTATCCCTCTCCAACCCTTAAGCCAATATAAAAATGGTCATTTTTTGAAATTTGGCATGGAGGAGGGAGGTTGTCAACTTTGACAACTTTGTTATTCCCTTCAAATCCACGTAGGATTGGCATCAAAGAAGGCTGTTGGGTTGGATTGAATTTTAGTATCAAATGTTACCGTTAATATGTCTACGTAGGATTTGACATCTCCCATTGGAGATACTCTAAGTACTTATTTTTTAAGAAGCGTTCTGGAACGGAGCCTTACTCCACATTTTTTAATCGACAAAAATAATATTCACTACAAGAAAAAATACCATCGGTGACATGCAAAAATGTCTCCAAATGTCCAAATTTTGTCATCTATTATCTTTGGTGACACAAGAAGAGGTGCCATTATATCCATGACACTGAAAGTCAAATGTGACAAAATTGTGTAGTTGTCACTGAATGTTGTCAACAATGACAAAAATTTGATGTCACCGAAGATAAATTTTCCATGACATAGTTGTGTTTGGGCTGAATTATCTCAATCAAATGGCAAATGATTGTATGCGGATGTGCAGAAAAGAACTAACTTCAAAAAAAATTTATTCTTTTCAATTTGATTTGAAACAACTAATTTGGATCAGACAACTGTGTTATCCGTTCGATTACCTCAATTAAGAGAATTTTTCCTTAAGGTATCAACCAAATAAAAGATTGACGCTCTTCGAATAAAAAAAGATGATTGAACACAAACAAACTTGAATCTAATCAAAGGTAAGTTTGTATGCAAACACTCTTAAGATTTTATCAAGAATAATGCAGAAATATAAGCACACTAAATTTAATCGAAAGTGGACTTACAAACGACTATTCTTTGATAAGAAAAAACTTAAAAGAAAATAAGAGAACTTGAATTTAATCGAAAGTAATCTTACATGCAAATAAGCCTTCAAATTACAAAAAAGATCATATTCTAAACTAATCTAAACACTAATCTATGGTAAATCTCTGAGCAATAATTTTGTATGAATTGTCAGATGATATGAATTTTGTCGGGGTTTCTCTCTTTGCTTTACTCTTTTATTTATAGACGCTGGGCCTGCCTTCGATCTTCTATCTCCACGTCATCGGTTGGTACCTACGTTTACCACATAAACCGGTTGAGATGGACCTTCGAACGGTTATTTCGATATTTACAGAGTTCTTCTCTCTCTCCATGCTTTGATAATGGTGTTCGTGGCTATTTTCTGGATCGTGGTACTCCTGTTTTTATGCAACGTGAATTAGTGTCACATGTCTGGCTTCCCAAATGATTCCCTACAATCGCGTCCAAATTCCGTTATAAATTAAGGCAGCAATGACACCGTTCGATGATCCTAAGGATTAATCAACGGTTGAATTCAATCTCTTTTAAAATCATCCCTAATTATTAACCAAACGTCGCCGGTTCTAATCAAAACGATAATGTTTAGTATTAAAATAGCTTCACCAACAAACCCCATAATTCTCTGTATTTCAGGCCTAACTGGGACATGTTCCGTATGGCTAATGCATCATTCTGTGCCACGTGTAATTTTTTCATTGGGTGGCACATTTTAGGATGTAAACACACCCCCCGCATTAACATTTTATTTAAGCTAAATAAATGTTAATGGCCCACGTACTCTGCCCATGTCCCATCAAATACGGATGCATGAAGCATGATAGAAATTTATTTCCATGCACGTCTATTGTGTAACGACCCTGATTTTTTGTCGTTAAAAATTTCGTTAAATATTTGAATTTTATTGTAATTGCTATTAATTTCCAATGTTTGTCATAATTACGTTTTTGCCCTTCAAATTTTGTTCTTGGTATTAAACCCTATTTGGCAAGCCTAGTTAGTTTCTAACCGACGTGTTAGAGAAACCGAGCTAGCAAGCCACCGAATTGCTTTTCCCTAAACCGCAAAATGACCATTTTGCCCCTCTTGAAACTTTTGAACCCTAGACTAAGAATTTAATATTCTTTTTCATTTAATTATTTTGGTTTTAATCTTTGTCCATTGGACAATAAATGTTAGGGAAACTATTATCCATGGGATAATAGAAACCCCATTTGTTTATATTAAATGTTTACTTGATTAAAGTACTATGAATAGTAAAAAGTGACTTTTTGATTACTTTAAAGTACCTTTTTGGATTATTTTAATGTTTAATCTCCCTAGCAACTATTATCCCTTGGATAATAAAGGTTAGGGTGGTTATTACCCAATGGGTAAAAGGTTAATCTTTCAAAGTACAAATGGGATTTATTAAACTAACCTTTTCTTTTAAGCCATGTGTCAAAGCACCTATTTGTTTATTATTGGAAAGTACTTAGCCTTTAAAATCCCAAGATTTCCCAAAGTACCCTTATTTATGATTTGTTAGGATTTTGATACATAAGTACTTATGTATATATTACTTTAGTACTTGGTTGGTTATTTAATTGGCTAAGATCCCATGTGCTTATTCCTTAATTCAAGGGAAAAATCTAGTCTTTTAAAATCCCTTGATCTCAAAGTACAAAGTTCCTTTTTGTTTATTGTTTCTTGAACATTGTATGCATGCATATATATACATATATGTGTGTGTGTGTACTTGAGAGAGAGAGAGAGAGAGAGAGAGAGGAGAGAGAGGCCGAATGGGAGAGGGAGAGAGAGAGAGAGAGAGAGAGGAAGGAGGGAAGAAAGGAGGAAGAAATTTGATTAGTACTTGGCTTGATCTTCCAATGTACTTCAAATCCATGGGATTTTTCTCTTCCAAGCAAAAGAATTAAACTCCATTGTACTCCTTTGAACACCTTGCAATGGTTTGAACCCTTAGATCTTGTACCAATATTTTTCTTGCCCACCAAGGATCAATCCTAGCCATCCAATTGATCCAAGATCAAATCTTGGTACAACCTAGCCATGCAACCCTAGGATTTTTCTTTAATTTGTGCTTAAAAGTTGGATTTAATTAGATGTACTTCTTGAACACCTTGCAACTTCTTAACCCTTTGATCATGTACCATTTCCATCTCAACTATCCATTGGATTCAAGAATCTCACCATGGTACAAAATAGCCTTACAAGCATAGGGATTTCCTTGATCTTCCATGATCTCTTGCCAAGTGTCAAGGTGAGACTTAGAAAGAGAGAGAGGAGAGGGCCAAGCTCTTGCCTATAAATAGAAGGCCATTCCAAGCCTTTCAAAGCACACCTCAAAGCATTTGCTCTTCCTTCTCTCTAGAAAACCATTTCCAGTTTTCTGGGCAGCCACTGTCCCGTCGGAAATCCTCCATTTTCTCCTGCCTAGAGTAGTTTTTAGGATCAACTTCCTTCTGGAAAGTTGTAGAGCACTTCGAAACCTTGAAGTTAGGCTCAAGAATCACCCCAATAGGTTAAGAAATGACCCAGATATTGTCATCCGAAGTTCAGTGAAAATTCTGAATTTTCATTTCTGGACAGCTCACTGTCCCTTCCTTCGTCCCCATTTTTCTCCAACCTAGGTTCGTTTCTAGGATTACCTTCCTTCACGAAAGTTGTAGAGGGTTTCGAGATCTTCGATTTCAACCCAAGAACGACTCTATTCGGCCAAAGATTGACCGAGTTACTGCCGTCCGAAGTTCGGTCCAGATTCGGGAGAAATTCCACCTAGCTTATTCGGCCCCGACTAGTTTCGGATCAAGGTAGTTATCCTTACCTACTTTTCCAAGTATAAAGTAGTTTTCACTCTAATTCTATGTATTGTATAAATCACATGTTGTTTGGAAGTTACTTTGATCGTAAATAAAAAGTAGAAATGCATGACTATGTTGTTTATGGAATTCAAGCATGCTTAGTTGCTTAGATGTTCTTGTTGTACTATTTCGAAGCTTGTTGAATGCATGTTGGTATGTAAAATCCTACCACGGAGTCTTTGCATGTAAACGAGACACGAGAACCGAGAAAGTAGAAACATAACACCTAGGGTGTGGATAATGGTGAGATGTGTTTTGAAACCGCGATGTGGCCGGACTTGGTAGCCCATCGTGTGGATTGTGAAAACCGCAATGTGGCCGGACTTGGTAGCCTATTGCGTGGGTTGTGAAAACCACAATGTGGCCGGACTTGGTAGCTCTTTGTGAAGATTGCCAATAGGGCCGGACGTGGTAGCCTTTTTAGTAATATGGCTTGGTTATCCGCGGAGAGGAGCCAATGCAAGTTTTGTGTGCCAATGGGAACCCGGTGCGGCGGAACCATTGTGAGGATACTCGGGAACCCGGAACGGCGGAACCGAGGTTGGGTGTGTATGGCTTGGTTATCCGAGGTACGGAGCCAATGCAACTGATTTTGAAAAGATGGTTTTGTAAATAGAAACGATTGACACGGTCTACGATGAGTTGCGTAGGAGAAACAAAGAGAAACCTGGACACCAACGTTAGATCGAGAATGTGGATGTTTTATCGTTATTAGTTTGATTCCTATGATCGTTTGTTTGTAAATTATGGGTTAGCGGGTATGGGATTACTCTACTGAGCGTTGTAGCTCACGGTGTTGCCTTGTGGTAACCCTGACATATTATATTGGTGGCGACGCCGGTATAATGTGTCAGACCTTGTAGATGATCAAGATGAACACTTGGAAGCGTTGGAACTGAGGAGCTGACTGGGATGAAGAAGCAATAGGAGCTGTAGTTAGGAAGCCTTAGTTTCCTTTTCTTTTGTAATATTGAACTCCTGTGGGGGTTTTGTTGTAATAATAGTCTGACTCTGTTTTGAAATTTCAATAAAATGTTTATTTAACGTACCCTAATATTGGGGGCGTTACATATTGAGCTTCCCAAAGATAGCTGCAATTATCTTCCTATAAATAGCAATCAACGATAGGGCTTTTAACGAATCACATTACTTCTCAAAAACCCCTTCGAAATTGAGTTTTTTCTGCTAAGAAGCCTTTCGTCTATGGACTCTCTTCCAGAAATCAATCTCGTCCTAGAAAACCTTGATCATCAATCCCACTCATCTCAAATATCTCCTCCAAACTCTCCTCAAATGTTAGCAGAAAAAATCCTTTCTGATCGAACGTTCTACACTCCTAACCCATCTCCCACAGGTTGGGATTCCTCTCTGACCCGTTCGAATTCTTTCGATGGGTCCAATTGGGGTGCATGGGAGGAAAACCCTGCCAACACCAATACTGGCACCATCCTGATCAAGTTTGATCGGCCTGACCCTACTCCCAATAAATTCCACCACTTTCGAACTTTGTTTGCGAGTCAATTTCTGCCTCTAACTGGCAATGACACCATTCATATGGGAATGCTGGAGTCAATTTATTCTTCTCTCAAATTTTCTCCTTTCTTGAAACAAGAGGAAAACTACCTTGGGTCTGCCCTTTATTGTGACTTCAAACGCCTGGCCCAAACCCAAAAATCTCTCTGGCTCAGAGAGGTGCAAACCCCGCACTATCCAATTGACTTCGAAGAGACAAACAAATTAGCTCCCCTCCCAAAAGAGCCTGACTAGTTTAGTGAGGTGACCAACCTTGCCGTTAACACCCCTCACTTCTAATGGCAATATAGTTACTCCATCTTTCCTACCGACAAGAGTAAAGCCTTACAACTTCTTATGGCCTTCTCTTTCCTAGATATTTATATCCTGAAAGAACAAGTTCTATTAACCAACTTCAAATGGGCTTGTGAGACACTTGTGCTATGCACCATTCCCTCCACGGTCTCTTATCAAATCCACTACTTCCTGGATTTTCTGCCAGTGATCAAATCATGACTCGAAGCCAACGCCGCAGCGTATTGCTTCGATCAAAACCTTCAAGACTACGCTCTTGCTAAGGAAAGGATTGAGAAGCTAAACGATCAAATCCAAAGCGTCAAAGCTGAGTCCTTCAAAGTAGTGCCTGGTCATGCTGATAAGAAGCTTCAAAGGCGCTTCAAAAGGAAACAGATGAAACATCCAATAAAGGAGGCTCGACTTCGAAGGAAAGCCAAGGCTTTGGTGCTCAGCTTTATGCCTCTTTTGGATAAAAAATTGGAATCAGATGCTAAAGAAGACATGAGGAAAATGGAGCTGAAATTCCTCCAATTTGTCTGGAACAAGTTTCACAGCCTTGTTACTTGGTCTTTTCCTCATTACTTTGAAAACAAGAAAGCCACCTCTCAGCATCCAGGCCCTTCGAAGGCCTAATTTGCCCTTGTTTCTCCCTGCCAGTAGGAATTAGCATTTTCCCTTTGTTTTTTTTTTTTTTTCCTCTTGTAAATATGCAAATTTCATTTGGTAACCTGGCAGCTTTCAGTGAAATTTCTCCTTTCAACAATACATACTTGACTTGGAATTATTGCTAGAATAATAACAACTCTAATAATACAAATCCCCCCTAAAGTTAACGAAAAATTCCAGCGGACCCCGAAATGTGGGCATACTAAGGGCTTGGCCCACCTATGGAGGTATAAAAGTGGAAACGATTCAAAATCGCCGCTTACGCTCTACGTATTCAAATCTTCCCAAGAGCTGAACCTTCTCTTCTCTCCTCCTGAAAACGCTGAACTTTGACTCAAATCCATGGCTTCTGCCAGCAAACCAATCACGGAACACCCTGCTCCTTCTCTAGCACTGAGGCGGTTTGTGACAGGAAAAACCCAAGGATCGACTAGAGATTTCTGTCTCGACACCTGAGTTTTCATCCCAAACCCTAGAGAAAAATATACTTTTATTTTGGGTCCTCAATTCGTAGGGGAAATACCTGCCTCCCTCTCTCTTTACTACCCTCGATTGGGAAATGCTGACATTCGAGCCTGTTCAACCCTCAATTGGCAAAATTTCCCAAGAAAATCTTTCCCTTGTTGGCCTACTTTGGACAAGGACTGGAAAATATGGACCACTCGAATGTTGGCCGAGAAATCGATTAACTTAGAAAAGGTGGGCTTGAAGAACATCATCACTCTCCTTCGAAGGGGAGTTCCCCAAAATCCTCCCTTAATCCAAGCTGCGATAGCCTTTTGGGACCCTTCGTTCAATTTCTTTAGGTTTAATTGTGGCATGATGGCGCCCATAATTTTGGACGTTACCCAGATGCTGGGACTCATTCCGTATGTCCCTCAGTTTGACCCCACCAAAGAATATACTCCCCCTGAGGGTTTCCCCCGTCTAAATGCTACAAATGGAGCATTTCCCCATTTTTACGTCAAGGAAAGGAAATTATCAGGAGAGGTGTCTGATACAGAGTTATTCGCCTACATATTCTACACCCTCTGCAAACACATTCTTTGCCACTCTGGGAAACGAGTAATGAGCGAGTTCATACCGTTAGTATTGGCATTGTCTAGAGGTGAAGAGTTTGACTTTACTTCTTACTTTCTTGGCCACGTATACAAAGTTGGTTCTGATTTCCACCAGAAGGGTTTGAACTACTCCCAATGAGGACCCCAATGGTTTGTTCAACTATGGCTCTATGCATACTTCCCTGAGTTAGGCCCTTTCAAAGCACCTATGTCACCTGCTGGTACCCTCGAAGCACCCAATGTCCATGGTGACAATTACATTCAACCAGTGGCTACTGCAGCTCCCACCTTGGCATATTATCTTTGCTTCTTCTCCAGCCTTGCTTCAGATAGAGAATGGCCCAACCCATTCCCAAATCCCATTGGACCATCATGGCTCTTCGACATTCTAACGGACAGACAAAGAAAATCCTCTCGAGCCCTCCAAGCATACCGCATTCTTACAAGCAGAGAGATTTTCATATCCTCATCGAATCCCTCAAAATCCTTGGCACACGCAGAGGTATATTGCCCTGCTCAGTTTGCTAGACAGCTCGACTTCGTTCAAGGCATACCTATTCCATTCTGTGGCTCTGCCAATATTTTCATGTTTGAACGTTCATGCATTTCAATCAAGCACTTTCAAACATGATTTGCCCAGTCCAGACATTCATTAAGGAAAACTGTTATCCAAGAGTTCAAAGAACCAGAAGTGCGTACCACTCCTGCATTGGACGATTGGTGGCACACCAATTGCTCCTTCCTTCTTGGATGCACTCCTTTCAAGAAATTCCTTGAACATATTGGTTTTGAGAAATCTGAGTTTGGACATAGGAGGCAGAACGACTCGTCCTCCTTTTCCTCAGATAATGGGTTTGGAATAGCTGGAGGCATCGAAGACACTTCTGAAGGTGAGGTTGAACAAAAAATGACCCCTGTCGAAGCCTCTATAGCAATGATTATCCCTCCTTCTCCGCCAAGAAGACAATCTTTGAGGGTTTCTCAAAAAAGAGGTACTTGCTTCTGAATGCTGCTTTTCTTTTTGAAACCAAATCTAATCGTAAATAAAACTGCAGCTGCTACCTCTCCTTCAGAAAGTGCTTCGAAGATGAGCAAAACTGTTCCTCAACCCAAAGAAGTGATTCCTACCAAACACTACCTCGAGCCTTCAGCCGAACTCTCAGGTTTGTTCCTTCCTTCCTAATTATCTTTTATCTCTCATTTTATTGTTTGCTTGAGTTATTTCCTTATCTTTTTTTTTTCAGCTTCCAATAGAGCCAAAATCACTAGAAGGCGTAGATCTCAAGTTTCTTTAGTGATGAGGATACTGAAACTGACACGGAGACCTTAATCCCCAGGGGTAATTCTCTTCTTCAGTTATGATAAGTGTATTCTTAAAGAACTCCTTTGCAATCCTAACTCATAAGTTTGGCCAGGTAAAATAAGAGCAGCTGCCAAAGGGACTTTTTTCTATGAGAGAAAAGAAGTTCAATCCAAAAAATCACAAACCTCGAGGGAACTTTCCTTTCCTGACGAGGTAGGTCATACATACTCTGATTATACATATATTTATGGGTCTCATATGCTTGTGACTCACTGTTGATTTCCTTGTAGGCTCAAATGGCATCTCCTGCTGAGGCACTGGATTTATCCATTACTCCTTGCTTTCAAGTGGCAGAACCTTTCTCTGTCCAACAAATTTTGAAAGATGACCCCCACAAGGTATCTTTAGATTACTTTTATTTCTCCAATTTTTGAAGAAATACATCCTAATTTGCCTTCTGTTCTCACAGGCATCACCTATTCAATCTCTTTCTTTAAAAAAAGACATTGTAGCAAGGGATTTTGACATGCAAGCTCTGCTGTCACTTCTTACTGAGCCCATCTCACCTATTCCTTTCCAGGTAATGTGTAAAACTCTCATGTTGCTCCACATCTCTTTTGTCTTTTGATTGTAACTTCTACAGGAATTTCCCCTTTCGATAAAGCTACCTGCTTTTGCCCAAGTTGTGGCCAATTTAGCTTGTTCGAAGGCCATGGAGCCACTTCGAATTTTGACAAGAGACTCCTCTCCCAATCCCTTATCAGTTTTGGAGCAGGGGTCTTTGCTGACTGACTCCATTTTTGCTTTGATGGCCCACCTTACCAGAAGTTTTGGGAATGATCCTGACACCAATTAGTTGTCTGAGCCTGATGAATCCTCATCCGTCCCTACTGATCTGTCCATAGTGGTTTTTGACATATCTTTCTTCAAAAATCAATTGGAAAAATTTTGTGATATTATTGCTGATCCCACTCCTCTGATTTCTTCCAATCCCTTGGAGAGCCTTAAACAGCTTTTGAGTCCATCTTTGCTTCCTAATTCACCCTCATTCAGAATCAAACATGTTCTTTCAGAGGAAGAAGTTCAGACGTTAAAAAGCCACCTAAGGGCTTTAAATCATTTAGGACTTCCAACTCTGTTTGAGCATAACCTGGCCTATCATTTCGAGGTGTGTTACCAGGCCTTAACTCTGTCTCAAAGGCTACCTCCTTCCATCAATTCCATCCTCCAAGAACATCTTAAACAATTTGGTGAATTGATTAGTGTTAACCAATTCTTATCTGAGAGCATTGGCACGACTGTTCAGAGGGTTGAAAAGTTAGAAGCCAGAGCACTCCAAATTGCCTCCCATCTTTCTCTTTACCAAGCTCGAAAGAACAAACTTGCAGAACTCGACAAGAGGATGAAGTGGTTACAAGAAGAGATGGAGAAGGTCAGGAATGAGATCGCCGAGGCCTCAATTGGTTTTCCAGAGCTCGAAGGTGAAGCCTTAAAGGATCAGTCCATGCTTCCACAACTTATTCCTTCCCTTCGAGAGGAACAGAAGAGAAAGGCTGCCCACACTTCCCTTTTGGATGTCAAATTCAATTCTCTTCGAGGACTATTATCCACCATTTGTGATGTAATAAGTCCTTTTTTGTAATTTTACACAGTTTATACTTTATTCTTCCATTATTTTAATCAACTCTGGGTAGGTATGACTACAATTAACTTAAACACTGTTTTCTACTTTTCAAAAAAGGCTGCTGTGTAAATGTTTCACCTACCTTCTCCAGGGTCATAAATGAACACTCCCAAGTTTATTGGTATAAATAGGGGTCTCTGGGGAAAGAAAACTTATAACCTATCTTCTTCTTTGGCTTTCCTCCCCTTCAGTAACACCCAATCCTCGTTCTCCAGTAGGGTTTCAAGAATTACATATCATGAAGCCTCCTCCAAAGTTTTCAAAGAGAAACTTTGAAACATAGCCACATCGGCCCTCATGATGTTTTCCTTCAACGCTAAAGCTCCTAGGTATAGACACATCAGCCCTCATGATGGGTCTACGCTAGGCTGGTGCTTCGAAGACCAAAGAATCTAACAAGAGTGGTCTTCGAAGCCTGTCTACCTACTAATGGAGCTTAGCTAGAGTTTTTCGTATCTTGGTCATTTGATCTTGAGAGATCCCTCTCCAGGATACATTTAGGTTTTAAATAGGTTTCCTACTGTTACCTTACTTGTAACCTTCTGTGTAAATGTAATGAATAAAAATATGTTAATCTGTGTTCCCATATTTTTGTAGTGGCTTTGACCAATAAACTGGTGATTTAACCATTCCTCACTATTCTAACTTTGTACTTTTGAAGCTAAATATTAATGTGGATGTGATGAGCATGAAGAGACCTACAAATATAGAAAATAGAAATTTTCCATACAGGTGTTCTTTCTATTATTGTGCTCTTATTAACCCTCACTTCATATTTATTTGTTACTTCGAAATCCTTAATAAAATAACAGACAACGGTTCGAAGCATATTGATATTTCGAGGACTAACCAAATGTGGTTTTAATTATTCCAACCAACTCATTTACTTCCAGTGGCTTCTCAGCCGTCTCATCGTGAGTTGCAAACTTTATGACGCATGGCGTCTAACGCTCTTAGTTCAGGTCTGTTTGACTGTTGCGTGGACCAATTCATATGGGGTTGTCTACTATTATATATGGTTATGGTGATATATACAGCTATATTTGAATGCTAGTGTTTAGCCTTTAGGTTATGCATTATTCTTGAATCTACTTTATTACCATGCTAGTATGCATCTCTTTAACTCTGTGTATCTTTGCAAGAATTATAAAACCAAATCAGAAAGGTAAAAAGTTGGTACATGTGGAACGAACATATAATGCTCGGCTAATAGCAAGGATAGACCCCCTAGCACGGAGGAAATGATGAGATGGTGATAGAGAAGGACTGAGATGGTGTCATTGGAACAAATTTTAATTTATTTTTTAAATTTTTGTGGGGGTTTGAACAAACTTTGTCTTCGATGGTCCGAACATTAATTATGTTTTATTTTGAACAAGTTTTGACTTACCCACTTACTTATGTGGTATATTTTGGATATATTGAAATTGATGGTGTGTTACGATTTGGTACTGCATCGTATAATATTCATGACAACGAATTGTATATATAATCATATATGTACTAATCTGGTCGCTATATACATTGTTAAATGTCAACATGTGTAATAAATAACTTTTAAAAGAAAACATATAACGTTATATATGATCTGAATATATAATTATTAACCATATTGTTCATTACTCGTTATAACCATATAACCCTATAAAAGATTAATAAACCATAATCATATATAACCATAGACAATATTATATATATTGGTCCGCGCAGTGGCCTAACAGATCTGAACATATAATGTAATCTGAGCAGAGGCAGAACGAGTGAGATCTGGAATGCAGAGAGAGAGAGAGCTGTCAAAATTCTTAAAAGTGAAAAAAAAGGAAAAAGAAAAAAGCCGACAAGGGCATTTTTGTCTTGTATTAATTCCTTTTTAACTTGACAATGGCCCAGTTTGGCAACACACAAAATGAAAAAGAATAAAAATACATTTTTTTTCCTAAGCCAAACAAGGCCCCTGTCTGAGTGGACCTAGTGGGTTACAAATTTGAGAGGTGGACTTGATGAGTTACAAGCATGCTATAGTGGACTTTAGACCAATTTTTTATAGAATGTTTGACCAAGTGAATATAAGAAAGCAATAACTGCTTGACGACTTGAAAATGACATAACTTGAATTCTCACGAACATCTCAAACCTCGAATTCAAATTTAAGAATGTCAAATTCTTCGAAGGCTTTTATATGCATGTCAATTTAATATGTTATTTACGTATGTTTTCAGGACCGCCTAGTGTTTGAAGTATAAAATGAAATTCGAATACCAATTTCGAAAATTAGGTGAGTGAGTGAGCATACAACGAGGAGGGTTGTTTTAATTCGGGTATCACTCTTAATATACATGATGGAGATAAATTTATCGTATAATAGTTCATTCCGTGAATTATACTGATCATATATTCATCTTTAAAAATTAAATATTATTGAATTGTGTCGATATCAAATCAATTTAATTTTTGGTACAAATAAATTAAGGTCTAATGGCGGCTCCGTTCAGTTGTCGAGAAAGTTGTGTGAGAAATTGATTCCCAGAAAAAGTGAAGTGAGGTAAAGTAAAAGAAAAAGAAAATTATTTTCCTGTAAGTGTTCATTTGACAAAAGAATTTTGCAAGAAAATTTAAGGTTTAATTGTTCATTTGTCAGGAAAAAGAAACTTTCGGAAAAATTTTGTGAGTGTTCACTCATTTTCCTTTTCCCGCCGCAAAATCTTGTGTTTTTTGCAGGATCACTTTTGCAGGAAAGTAATTCCTGCAGGAAAACTTAAATTGGTAAGTCCTAAAATTTTCCTGCCAACTGAACACTAGGAAAGTTATGGGAAAATTGATTTTTCCATCATTTCCTGTACTTTCCTGGCAACTAAACGGGGCCGAAAGGTCTCATTGAGGCGGCCTACTTTCCTTGCACTACAGGTGCCCTCATCCTAGAGAAAGACCTAGGAAAGTGAATTACGACTCCGCGCAATTTCCATCGTCTGTTTCGATAATTAATGGTAAAAAATATTATTCGCTAGAATAGTTAAACGAATAGTTTTTTTAAAATCTGAATCGTCCAATACACTTTTGGACGTGTGCGATTGAGTGCTGTAAACTTCAATAAACTTTAAAACTAAAGTTTATGGATTTCTGCGTAAAGGAGTTTTTCTCAATCTCCTAACGAATTCCATTCTCCATCCCCTCCTTCCGAAGCCAATCTTCTCAAATTAATCTCTCATTCCCAACACCTCGAGCTATCCAAGATCTCCCCTAACTAATACTCCCTCCGTTATCGAACGTTGATACTTCACTACGTAGGGAGATACGTTCAGTTTCCGAATCAAAAAATAAAATACTTCTGTGCATAGAAATTATTTCGCACTGATTTTTAGATTTTAATTAGTTTTTTAATTTCATGTGAAAGAAATTCGAGAAATTATGTGTGAAAATACTTTATTTTTTATCCAAAAATCTCAAATCTTTTATAGTGGAGTAGTGGTAGCGGCGAAGTCAGAGATTTCATTTAAAGGGCAACTTTTTACAATAAATTAAAAAAAATTACAGTGAAATATAATAAAGAAATACTAAGCACAAAAGTTCAAACATTCTCCATTAGACACAAAAGCTTGAAAAAAAATAAGCACAAAAATCTAAATATTTGATGATAAATTTATTTACAATTGATCCCAATGAGTTTTCGTCTTTTGAAGGTTATGCATGATGATGGCTTTGCTATTAATTCCATTAAAAACATCTCGCTCTATTTATACCACCAAACCATTGTTCAACCATTCATCATTCACTTGGTTCTACACTCGATTGTTTAATTTTTACTTCGAAAAACTAGAAAAATGAGTTGGATGGATTTTTTTTTTTTTTTTTGCCAAAACCGATAACAGAGAATATTATTATGCATCAAAACATCAAGCGGAGCTTTGATCCCTTATTGGATCAAGAATCCACGTAGGAGGGAACTCAGTCCAAAGACTATAACCCTCACCCACTAAACCCTTAGAAGCCAAAACATGCGCTACATTGTTAGTAGAGCGCCTAGAGAAAGAAAAAATGCAACTATGAAAATTCCTCCCTAAAACCCTCGCATCATTCTGAACAACGCGCACATCTTGACTAATTTCAATTTGGCCATTGAGCATATTGATTATAGATTGAGAATCGCTCTCCATCACAACTGATGTCAAGCCCAAATGAAGTCCCAACTGCATCCCCCGTCGCAATGCCATCGCCTCCGCTACTACAAGACTAGAACACCCCAATGATGCTCCCATAGCAGCAGCCACAAAACAACCTGTATCACCCCTCACTATTATCCCATACCCTCCCTTGGATGACCCCACTTTCCATGATCCATCAACGTTAACCTTAACAGCACCCAACCAAGGACGCTGCCATCTCTCTTGAACTTGACCCGTATCCCCAACCCTTGCATTACCACTACCTTCCTCCCCGTTCCGTATTCTATTCGCCACCTGGAACTCTTGCAAACACCCCAAAGCCCGTTTACTAATTACATCAGGCCAAAGCACTTTTTGCTCAAATAATGCCCCATTTCGGCCCTTCCAAATATGCCACACTGTAACAGCAGTCAAAGACAAATTCCAAATTCTATTTTGAACATTTTGCCATTGCATACTCAATGCATCCCATAGGGCATAAAAAGAATTAAATTGTGCACTCCCAAAATTCACGGTAAGACTTGACATAGCCCATACCTGTCTTGCAAGCGAGCACGTACAAAAAAGATGAATGATCGTTTCCTCTCCCTCCCCACAAACTGGACAACAAGAATCCACCAAAATCTTCTTTCTGCAAAGCTCTTCTTTGGTGGCCAGGATTTCTTGACGACACTTCCAAATAAAACCCACGACAACACATTTTTAAAGGGGAACAAGCATTTAATTTTTAAAGGGGTCCATTGATTTCGTTGAAAACCCATGACAACACAATAGACAATAAGCCCAATACCCGAAATTTTCAATTCCTTCAACATCTATTGCGTAGGTGAAACAAAAAAAAAAAAAAAAGGTTGCAAGTGATAAAAATCCAGGGGCACGTTACGGATCCAAGGTGCTGTAGTGCACCCCGTGTAGTGCATATGTAGGGTGGTACACAGTCGTTGATCTCATCAATCAACGGTCCACATTAAAAATCAATTATGACCGATAATAAATGATTCTTACCTATCATAATTAAAAATCATATTTCAACCATTTATTGTCAAGATCGATGGTCCGTGTGCGCTATACAAAGTGCCTTACAGAACTTTGTACTACAGGATTTTCCAATCTGCACGTCACATGTGACCGCTCCCTCCGCTCCTGAGTAGTGTAACATTTTGAACGTAGACAATTCTACCCTTAGTACCCTCAAAATCAAACTTGTCAATTCTTTATCACAAAAGTAATTTAATCAAGTGATTACCAATACTCAATCTTTTTAAATTTTATAGGATTGATGTATTCGGTGAATCTTACAAATATGAAAAAAAATTATTTATGAACAAATAATTTGAATCGTCATATAAGTGGAGCCACAGTTATCCTCATTTCGAGAAACTCGGGATGCACTATGAGGTGTACTGTGCAATCTGTGACATCCTAAAGTATCTTTAATTGTCTAGATTTTAAAAAATTCTACACGTAAGATAGTTTTAGCAAATCCGTACGATACTTGTGACAAATCTGCATGGATCATTAATTGTAGAAATATAAGGCTCAAATCGCACACTGCACTCACGTAGAGTCCCGGGTCCTGTTTCGAGGGCACATCAGGAAACTAGTCACTCCCAAATTCCCCATAACAAACTTGAATCCGCAGAGGATTCTGAAGAGCTACAAAGGTGGAATCCTGTAACTAACTAATCCCAACTGCCGTCTCCAAAACCAACTCCTCCTCAAATACTCCCTCTTCCCATGCGCACACTCTCTCTCTCTCTCTCTCTCCACAAACCTAACCAATCTCCATTCATAGAAAAAACCCTAAGAAACCCCATTCATCTTCTTCAAGAAAAAGTGTTTAGAAACACAAAACCCTTGTAAAGAGAAGACACGAACACATTGCCTTGTTCAAGTTCTAGTTCAAGAAACGCGAACCGTAATTCACATATGACGACTAAGCGAGCCCGCGTGTTCCGGTCGTCGAGCACCGGAGGATTCGGGCTGCTCAACCAGCTCGTCAGGTCTCCGGCAATTCCGTCGGAGAAGAAACGCGCCACCGCAGTTGCTTCTCCGGTTATCCTTCCGAAACCGGTCCAAAAACTGGTTGTGAATGTGGGCTCGAAGGCGGCGGTAAGAGTATTACCGGAACACCTTCGAAGGAGTATCTTCACGGTGGGATCGGCCACGGAAAAGGAGAAGGATGAAAAGAAAGAGGATGAGCGGCGATGGGAGTTTCCTTTGAGTTGTTTCCATTGCAAGAAGGAAATTGGAGAGAACAAGGACGTGTTCATGTATGGGTACGTACGTACGTATTTTCTTGATTTTTCTTTTTTCTACTCTTTTCACTGTTAGTAGTACACCCTCCGGCCTCTGTCCCAAATTGTTGGTCATATTTCATATTTTACTCACGATCTATAATAATTTATTATGATTTCGAAATTTTTGTTTAATAAAATTAATTGAAATCTATCAAATAATATCTATATTTTACTATTGATTTATATATAGGGTAGGGTCTATCTTCGTAAATGTATGGGGAGTTTTTTTTTTTTTTTTATCCGCATGTATGGGGAATTGATTATTGGTTTATATATAGTGTAGGGTCTATCTTTGTTAATTAATTTGTTAATTCAATACTGTAACTATTAGTCCAAAAACTTATGTCAAGTGTTGTGTGCTTAGGGTTTTCGATTCTTCGGTCTTGTTTATGGGTGTCGGTTGGCATTTTGCCTTCTTTTGGGGTTGATTCTCTAGTGACTTTTTACCGGTGTGTCCGAGTTCCGTTTAATCTTTGTTCTTTGTCAAAAATTAATAAAAATCTTTTTGCTTAGAAAAAAAAAAGGTCTTCTAATCCACAAAATAAAATGTCAGGAATTTCATAAAAAGGCAGCACTTTTAGGGCGCATGAACAACCAATAAAGCGATGTCGTGTAATTTAATGCTTATTAAAATGAAAAGCAAAGAGTAAAAGGAGAAATAATAAGTTTCGTCTATTTATTTCTTTTGTCAAAAACCTTTCGCTCATAATTTAAGATCCAAACACACCATAGATTCTCTCACCTAGTATTTTTTCTTTTCTACCTGTTGTAGAGTAGAGGTATCCACTCATATGCGGGTTTCGTGTTGGGGAGTGATTTTCGCACTCTCCAAGTTGTTAATTGCACTCCAAGGAGAGTGATTTTGCACTTATCAAAAGTTAACAATTTGGGAAAGTGCGAAAATCAACCCTATATTAACAATTTGGAAAGTGCAAAAATCAACCATATACTAATTATGCGGTTAATAATTTGGGGAGTGCGAAAATCATTCCCATTCGTGTTTAGAGGAGAGTCCAACTACTCTCTCTATCCCTAAATAAGTGGTCGGCACGCAAACTTAAGCATTACAAAATATGCATGTTTTTCTTTAAATTTTTTATTTTTCACAATCTAATAGAACTCATTACTATCTCTCTATTTATTTGTGGAAAAAAATTAATTTTTTTAACGAAACAAATGCATCTTTTTAAAAGCCTAAGTTTGCTCACCGAACACTTATCTAGGGACAAAGGAAATAGTATTAGTTTTTTTTTTTTTAAGATGAAGGAAGTATTAGTTTTTTTGAATATGAAGGAAGTATTAGTTAGGATCATTATTCTACCGTGAGTCCGAATGAAGAAGCCCGAAGTTCACCCAGCCAATCAGGCTTTAGCCTGACCCGAGCTTGTTTGGCGGGTGGTTAGCCCAGCCCAAGTCGAGTATGATGATGGGCTGGGCCGTGCTGGTGCCAAACCCGTGAAATGTAGTCCTACTTCTTCTCTCTCCATAACATAGGAGTGCGATCCTTGCACCCAAAAGGAATAACAATAAGGCTCCGTTCCCCTTTTTTTGAAAATGAACTTTTAGAAAAAGAAAGGTAATTTCAAGCTCAAAAATTATGTATTTACGTAAATAATTTTCCTATCAATATAAATTTTGTTTGATAGATTTTATTGAGATCTTTTAAACGGTGCAAAAAAAATTTGCAAAAAAATTGAAAATTTATTTTTTATTTTCATTACATTTGAGTTTAAAATTACTTTCTTGTTAAAAAAAGAAGATTAAAAAAGAAAGCGAAACAACACCCAATCCACCTATGGCCGGCCACAAGGAACCAACAACCACATAACTTTTACCATGAGGCTACTCACACAGACTTTCACCTCTCAACTAGTTGGCTTACCCCCAAGAATCAGCTCACATCTCCAGGTGGAAGCAAAACCCCTTGGTTAGTGGAAACAAAACCCTCGTTGAGTAAAGTGCATCTTAATTGACAAGGTCTCGTAAAAAAAAAAAAAAAAAAGTGGCTGTCTCAAAATTTGTACTTAGCAAAGTCCCGTATTTCTAGATTACAACAATAATTATATTGTGTACATATATATTATCACGAGTTGAGTTTTGTTCACCCTCCACTTAAGAGGGTGAACATTATCCTTCTTCCTATTGGTTGAAATGATGTGGATCCCACCACAAAGTGATGTCATGCTTACCATGCAATAGACTTTTTGGTGGGATCCACACAATTTCAACCAATAAGAGGGAGGGTAATGTTCACCCTCTTTTAAGGAGGGTGAACAAAATTGCACTCATATATTATCACTTGCTAGGTTTGACGACGAGAAATTGTGTAAATACATGGGGTTTGTTTGTTGGTTTCTTACCAACATTGGGCTTTAGGTGTTTTTTTTCCTACCTGGTTTGGGCTCAGCCTGTTGGACCTAAATCAATTCCTCCATGTGGTTAGAAGAAGAGGGTCTTGGGTGGTCAAGCCGGTGTATCCAAAACTCTATTAACTCTGTACTTTGTGTTATGAGGTTAATGAATCTATCTTTTTGCGGATAAAAAAAAAATACATGTAATAGTCTATTATTATACAAGTATGGCCAAAAATGTTGATAATTTGAAATTTTTGGAAGTTATTTTTTTGGGATTTTTATACATTCAAGGGTCTTAAAGGGCGAGTCCCCTGTAACTTTTTCAAATCGACATGAAAAACTCGTACAACTAGTGCGAATAGTTGGAGTTGTGCTTGGGCCGGGCACCCGTCGCCCCCAGTGTCTGCCCCCGCAAACAAATGTGCATCTTAGATAAGAAGAAAGATGAATTGTTGGCTACTTGATTTATACTTCCACAGATCCACCAATGTGGTCTATTTTAAGCTCATGCATGAAAACGTTTCTTCAAATTTGGAATGGTGAAGGTACCTAAGAGCGTTTTGCTCCACAAAATGCCGAGAAATACAGATTGAATTGGAAGACAGAGACAGAGAACCTTCCCCTGGACCAAGAAACAGAGGTCGAGCACCGGCTGCCGTTGCTGCTGCGACTCAGCCGAGACAAGAACCCGCGAAGCGAGTTGTTCGATCTCCGGTCAAGAAATATACCATAGCCAAATTTAGCTAGCTAGTCCCATCGAAATGATTGTTCATATGTTGAATGCAGAGGTGCCCTACAGCTGAAAAAGTTGTGGTTTTTTTTTTTCTTTTTTTCCCTGCAATCAGCATTTGCACCAATTTCTAGGTTTGTAGCTAATGTGTCCATTTGCCAAACATATTTTGTTTTTGGTAAGTCGACAATAAGGTTAGCTTTTTAGATAATCACGGGATTATTAACGGTTGCCAGATTAGGGTTTTAGTGATCCGGCAATGGAGGCTCTGGCAGATTTCGTAGCGCTTGATTGGTGTTTGGTTGAAAGATATTGAGTAGAATTTTAACAGATCTCTGTGCTTTTCTTTCTCCTTCATGTTTTAAGGATCTCTGTTTTTCGGTGTTTCTCGCAAGGTTTTTGTTTTTTTTGATAGCTCGGTATCGATCCAGTTCAAAGAACTAATAATCCGGGTTACTATTATTATCGTCTATTAGCGAAAATCCAATTAAAGTTCAGACAAGATGACTCAATATATATAGAGTAGCTAACACAAGAATTGATAGCATGCTGATCGATGATGAGAGGCGAATCCTAACTAAAAGCTTCCTGAGGCCTCTGGTTGTCTAGAGACTGCTACTGCGCCAACTCGCGCATACCTTAACATATGTAGGGTTTGTTAGTGCGTCTACTTTGACGTAGAGAGTGAGAACAAATCAACTATGTGCAATAAGAACAAATCTATCTCTCATGGATCCTCTCTTCTCCGGCTTCATGCTCCAGTTTGTCGATCGGTCTCATTTCCTACCGCGATAGAAGGCCTTCAAAAGTACAATAAAGTACAAGACATCTGATCACAATATAAATGTTTCGTCAAGCGATACGAATCATTCATGAAATTAATACCACTTTTTCTCAGCTTGGTTACAGAAAAAACGCGCGAGCAGAAGTTTTTGCTTTCAAAAACAAAAAATGGTTACACAAAGCATACACCCTTGTTTTTAACTTGTTCTTCCCTCCAAGAAACCAAAGAAAATCAACTCCGAAACTGTACATTAGGCAAAATAACAAAATTTGTTGGGTTTTGCCCATATGGTGTTAATGCTGTTTGGAAAAAGAAAAGGCCGTAGTGGTTTGTTTGGTGTTGGCTGAGTTAATTAAATGTTTAAAGAAATTAAGTGTACAAGTTAGTTGTGCTTTGTTCCAAAGAGGAGCATTTGCGGCTAGTTCCAGAAGCATCTCAGCAGATGAAGAGGTTTTTTATGCTAACCTTAGTCATGCCTATTTATAGGGACATCTTGTGCCGTGATTGTGTAAGAGTGAAGACGGCAGAAAGAAAATTGTGAGAGAGAAAATTGGGTGAGTTTGAGGGAGATAAAAATACCGAGAGCTTGAGAGCTAGAGTAGGGTATTTGGTATCTCATTGTACTCATCAATATTAGTGGAAGTTGTTCTCTTTCTGTGGACGTACCCGAATTTGGGGATCCACGTAATCTTGTGTCTCTTTTGTGTGATTATTTTTTTCCTTTACGCTCCTATTGTGTGGGTGATCGGGTATTTTACCCAACAAAATCTTGTATGCCTTGCAAGAATAATCTGTACATACGTCATACGGTATGACAACAACAATACTATCATCGTAGTCACAAATTGATGGGGTGCCGGATTGGAGATAGATATAATCTTTTGGCAATATATGCACAAAGTGACCGATATGGAATATTTTACCACCGAAACAGCGACTGCATGATGCTACCCACTCTTACATTTTTGCCCTCGTCAGCATGCATGCCTTTCTTTCTCTGCGGATTCAGGGCACCCCCACAATAAAAGGGAAGGTTGACTCTTACATACCCTTATCTTTGGCAGTATCTAATCATCAAAGCAAGCCAAAAATTGTTCCCCTTCGACAGTTCTGTTATCCCTTTTTTTCCCTCAGCAACCGAATGAGTCTCACTTTTCATTCTTGTTTACTGCAATTTTTAGCAGAGCAGAAATAGACTTGTCCTATAAAAAGGAGAAAGAGTTGATAAATTGTGGATATCCCACTAACATCTGTTGAACTGTCCTGTCATAAAGCTTTTGCCTCACTTGTCTACCTCACAGTGAAAAAAAAAGCAAAAAACAAGATTACTGGAGATTTGGGATAACCAAGAAAATAACCCTTCATTTTGCCTGTGTAAAATCATTAGGAACAAGTAGTAACAGAGAGCCAAAAAAAAGGCTGCAGAAGTCATGTTTACTATCAATTCATGTTCTTTGCAATCATATTGGCTTTATAAGTAACCATCAGAGATTCAATTCTTTGTTGTATGATATGTGACAAAAAAAAAACAGTTGCACATTACCATCTGTCATCTTTCAGTCATTAAACCTCCTTATTTTTCAACAAAAACAATAAGGAAATTGCTTTTTGTTTTTCACAGATATAAAATGGCGTTACAAAGAGTTTAAATACATATCCATGAAAGCTGAAGATCTTAGAGACAGTTTAAATTTAAGTTGTTAAAAGTAGCTTCCTTTCATTAACCATGTAGACTTCCGGTATAGGACATGGTGTCACAATAAGATCCTCATTTCATCTATTGGCAATGTTTGGATGACCGAATATTAAGGAGGAATAAGATAAAATTTGAATGACACATAGAAGATCAAATTCCTAGTACTTCAATACCAGGAATAATTCCACACCACTGTTTGGAATGATACTGTAATCTTTATTGGCGTCAACGGTTTCTTCCTTATGGAGAGTAAGGAATCTACGATTATCATGGGATAAAAAAGGGATTAGATTCCCATTTAGTAATCTCATTCCTACTCCAGTTATTTCCAAATGTAGGAATCATGGAAATATGGCATCGCATTCTCATTTCTCCCCAATCCCGCCATCTGAATGTAGGAAGATTATACAGGACTATTTCAATATTATCACCAAATTTCAGCCACCATTATCCATGATCTCACCTTTTATATCCTTTGTCTTTTCATTGTTATGTAGGAATGAAGTGAGAGGTCTCATGACATCTAAATGGCACAAGAAGTGGAAACAAAAACTGAAATGCTTATGGTTGACTAGTGTCAAATCCAAAACACCTGTGGCCCTCAAGATACAAATTAAAGTGATTCCAACAATAGAAAGAAAAACAGCAAATGGAGGAAATATCCCTCTCCAAAAGAAGTGCCTCAATAATGGCTTCCCTCCCAATATACCTGCAGATCTGTGACTCTTTTGCTTTATGTATGTTTTTCAGAACACAGATAAAGAAAAGCAAACAAGTCTGGTGGACGGTGAGGTAATCAAGAATACAACTCTTTTCAGAAAAAAAATCATTGTCAACAACAAAACAAGAGGGTTGCTGATATACTCTAGTCTTTTGAGTATACATCATTTGTTTTTGTACGTACCCTTCAACTTCAAAAACAAAAAAGGCAGCTTACAAAGAGTCATTTTGACACTCTCTTTTGCCTTCTCAAACAGACAAAGAATCTCTGGGAAAGAAAAAAACACTAATCCTGATTTTATCCTCCGGGAAGTACTTTCACTTGTTTGAATTCAGCCTGCAAAAACAGAAATAGCTAAGACTATTTCAGCATTAAACTGGTGAAGTTAGTTATTTCCAAGATTGAGGCGGCGATTATGTACCTGAAGATAGGTGGACTGCAAAATGCTTGTACAGGACTTTTTAACAGCGTGGGAATTCTACACTAAGTTGATTAAATTGTGCTTAATGCAATGTGAAGTTAGCCAGCAAAATTGCAATTATATACACCTGATCATAAGGAAATGGGAGAGGGACAAAATTAGACAAAAGAAGTGAGATCCAAATAAAAAACATAGGGAAAGAAAAAGGGAAGGACCGACGTTTTTCGGTTAGTGAGCAAAAGACAAGTCCCCATCATCCTTCTTCAAAGCTGAATTTCTCTAAAGCAATTCCATTCTGCAAGAGGGGACCAACAAATAGGTAAGAATAGGAACATTGGTCAAGAAATTCTCCATGAGACAAGAAAATGTGATTTAACATTACACTTTCTGGCAATGTGATAGGGTATATATTCTGTGCTAGAGATGGATAAGAACAAAAAATTCAGACAGTTTTTGCGCTGATAAATAGCCAAAAGAGGCACAACATACCAATGACAATTTAAAAGACGAGTAGATAAACGGGTAATAGTCAAAAGGGAGATTTAGTGATAGGTCCACTATAGACATTTTATAAGCCCACAAGTCCACCTAATAGTTTTGTAAAGCCACAAGTCTACACAACCTAAACCCTAGAGTACCCTATGAAAGTGCCTAAAACCCTAAACCCTATGAAAGTGCCTAAACCACTAAAACCCTATAATAGGAAAGTGCACCCTAAAACCCTATAAAAGTGTCTAAACCCTCGTAGGGTACCCTAGCGTAGAGTAATCTACCCTATTCTAGGGTACCCTATCCTATGATAAAAAAAGTACACCCTAAAATCTTATGAAAGTGCGTAAACACTAGGGTACCCTACCCTACTCTAGGGTACCTTAAGATAGATTTGAGACCTTACAAAATTAATAAGTGGACTTGTGGGCTTATGAAGTTCACATAATGAATCTAAGACTAATTTTCTATAGTCAGAATGATTTAGGACACAATTCAAACTTTGGATTTTTTAGAAGAGAGAAAGTGAACACGTCTCAATTATTGAAAATAATGAACGTCTCAATCACGGAAAATCCAACAACTGCCTAGGAACGAAAAGGTTGGAGGCTTATGGAATCAGAACACATGCTAAGATGAGCAGGTTAACAGACAGAGACATACAAATGGAATACCTAATCTAATGTATTATTATTTGTACTTCTTCCCACATCTCAGAAGAAGCAAAGTTCAGTGTATCCATGTGAGTATGGTAACAGCTCCTCTGCAGCAACTCTGGAACTAGAACCACTCATGTTGTTCCTCGAACGGCCTTGGGGAGACTCAACCTCCGCCCAAAATACGCTATAAACTGGTCTGTGATCCGAGAACTTAGATTCTCCCCGGACGTAGGATAGTTGGTGAAGCCCTCCTCCGTACCACAGAATCCGATCACACCTAAACATATCAGTATCAGCTAGATCAGTGCCTCAAAATAAAAAATTTGATAAACAAGTAAAAACATTTAAAACAATAGCCACAATCTGATATTCTTCATTATGTATTGGAGTTAATGTGTATGTAGGAGAATTTCCTCAGACCTAGTGGAAAGATAGATGTTATTACCATGCAGGTGTTCGTCTCTTTTCCTTCCGGCGCATATCGTGCCCTGCGTATCTATCTGAGTTATTTGAGTACTTGTATGTTGGTGGGAAATATATCTGACCTTCTTGCCACTCATGGAAAACATGCCCTCTTCTCTGCTCTATCCTCAGCTGATAACAAAAGAATTGTTGTTTCAGTTGATAGTTTTGTTAGTAAGCACAAGAAGTAAAGCCAAGAATTTGGAACAAAGAAAAGTGTGTCATGCCTGGTCTTTCTCTAACAATGCCCTCCAGTTTTGCATCTCGACAAGTGCCTTAGCAGACCGGTGAGAAAGGGCTATCCGGTAATTTAGATCCCCCAGCCAAATAACTCGACTATATCAAATCAAAATATGGATGATAAGCCTTATGTTAGTACATTTGGGTGGTTAATAACAATGATAAAAGACAGCAGGGATGTGTGCAAATTGCTAACCCAACTGACAAAGGTCTCAAGTTTGAAAACATGTGACTGGTGAACAAAATCTCAGATTACAATCATATTTCTTCTTCTTTCATTTTTTTATACCCACGATTTGTGACAAAATAACTGATAGTATCAGTGCAAGAGTATTACTCGTGTTCAAGGATTGTTTCTGGGGACTTATCGTCGCCAAGGCTATGCACTCGTGGAAACCTTGTCTTCTTTAAAATCTCCATGACATCAGAGTTCCTACGCAGTTCATCCCCCTCCTTCTGTCCGGATGTCAAATGACTACACACAAAGCAAAAGCTCGTTTGATGTAACAACATGCTGACTGAAATGGATCCCTGCAAAACAAACCATGCTATCCTTCATTTCCTTAGCTTCCTATTTCAAAACTTTATTTTACAGCTTAAAGCAAAAACCAATCAAAAAGATATGTACCTTATTTCCAAGATAACCCATCAATCCTCTGCCAACACAAGATACTTTCATGTTTCTGACATGTTCTCTCAGATCACTCTTAACCCATATTGTCAGAAAAACCCCAACCATTTGCTTGCTTGCAACCAAACAATACCTTGAATGCCCTGGCACGCTATATCCACCGTCCGTTGGTACATATCCAGCATTGTACATCGGTCCATATCCAGCATTGTACATTGGTGCATACCCGGCATTGAACATTGGCGAGAATCCCACATTGCTCGGTGAATCCCCAGCCCCATACTCATCATCAGATGAACCACCCCATCTTGAATAGTCACTTGGCCTGTGACCCACAGAAAGGTCACTAGGTCTATGACCCCACGAAGCATCACTTGGTCTATGACTTGATCTGAAACTGGGATCATAGTCACTTGGCCTGTGACCGAAAATCACCCGGTCACAAACACTAAATCGCCTATCAAGGCAAGGCTGTGAGGTTGAAGGATCATTCTGATCGGCTCTCCAGCTGCAGGGTGTCTGGAATGATCGACGGTGGAAAAAGGAGTTATTCTGCCTAGTTGATCCCTCAAAATCTGCATCTGATTCTACAACTGGATTGGGGATGGGTGAAGGAGTATAGCATCCGCCACCTCCACTGGTTCCGGGAAGATTGTTCAGTGTTTTTTGGATTAGGGATAGCCATTTTTTGGCAGGGCCGTTATCTTCAGCAACAAGAATGTTCCCGGCATTCAGAGGAACTATCTCTTGAAATCTAAAAGATGAAAAGGAAGTGCATGATTCTATAAGTAATAGTTGCAGATTTAATGAAGACAAGAAATAGCTAGCGAAAAAACAAACCAACAATAAGTCATTACCCAAGGACATAAATGTCTGCAGGAGGTGATGAATGGAGAAAATCATCTAGATTCAAATTACTTGGTGGTGATTTTCCTCCAACATTCCAAGTAGCCACAAAAATGCTGGTACACAAACAAGAATAAATAATTGTTTACAACATACACATACCATATAGCTGGAAAAATTGGATTTTTGAATGAGACACAAACCTATTGTTATGCACATTTATAACTTGTGGATGATCAAGGTTAACACTCCCCCGCCGGAGGCGATCCGTGTTCCTGCTTAAATTTTCTGAGGATACAAGTGAGGAGGAGGGATTAGGAATAATTACATCATGAGAGGGCGAAATCTCATTTTCCGTCAAACGACATAATTGTCGAAATTCAGAAGTTTTGCAAAGAGGCAGACACAGATTTTTATGATTCTTGAGGGTACTGAACCTGTTCTGCTTTTCTTGACTGTCCATGGCTCCCTCTCTGAGTAGCTATTTCTCCATTCCACATCACTACCTAAATGAAATATCCACCATTTCGTGCATCAGTTCACATCTCAAAACAGAATAGTGACCAAAAAAATTAACCAGCACATTAAATTCTAAGAAGCAAGAAAATAGTAGGGCCCGAGGAACTATGATCCACATATTAGAAAACATAGACAAGGGTATATACACTATGATATGTTTGGCTGCCAAGAATTGTTAGAAAGATTAAATTAGAAAGAAAAAAAAAACCTTGGTCAAGGTTTTTTTTCATTTTCTTCAATCTGCTGAGACAATACATATACTGGACTATAAAAACGGAACGGAACGGAAAAAAATAAAAACTAAAACAGCAAAGACCATCTAATATAATTTTTTTCATCTTTCATTTTCCATTTTTCTCAGCAACCAAACAGGGAAAACAATCATATTAGCAATACCAATACTGGAGGCTGAGCAAACAAAAAATACCAATACCGGAGGACCAGCCCAAGAAATTCAGATTCAAGAATCCCAAATGGGTTCCTTCAATCCTAAAGAGGTGAAGAAACCTAGAATTACTAAATAAATAAAAACTTGGAATAAACAAAAATGTAACTTACCCCCATAAACAACTTCATCAGTCTGAAACTCCTCATTTTTGCTCTTGATATTGAACCATTTCCTTACCAGTTTCTTTGACCATGAAAGCTATGCCAAAACAGGAGAACAAACAATCAGAAACCCACATCACAATTTGAAGAAAAACAAGCTTAATCTTAAGAGAGAAAAAGTTCATCATTTGCTATTCCAGAAAGAAAACGAGAGGCATAGGAGCAAATTAAGACCTTGCTTTTCTTAGAATCCCCATCTGTCATTGTTCCAATCACTTCTTCATATAGCTCTCCTTCCAAGTTCTAATCTTTCCACAGTTTTCTGGGTTTCGCTCAGAATCAGCAAGAAAGGAAAACCCAGAACTGTAAAAGGAATTCTTCTCCAACTCTCAAATTTGTTACCATAAGTGAGCAAGATAATTGATGATTATAAGACCAAACACCAAATGGGCATTCCGTTATTCTTCTCAAACTGCGAGAGAATCTCACAGTGAATCAGCAGTTTCTAGTTTATGGGAAATCCGCCCCAACACAAGGTTCTTTTCCCTTTTTCGAAATATTTTGTAATCCTGTGTGTAAAAAGAGAAAGGAAACCCACGAAAATAGTAAAATACTCCACTCAATAGTCAGAGAGAGAGTGAGAGGACACTTTTAACGGATGTAAGTGAGAGATTAGAGTTCTGGAAGTTAAAGAACAAGACAATGCAGCAATTTATTAGGGAGAGGGAAGGAGAGAGGGAGAGGGGTTTCTAGGGAGAAATTATTTTATGCGCCCGGGGCAGTGCTCCATGCATGGTTTCAGAGACATATGTGGAGCATTGCTCCGGGAGTATGAAATAATCTCTCTTTACGAGAATGATTTTGTAACATTACCTTCCTTCATTGAAAATGGTGTACGGACTTTGCACCAAAAAATGTTTTTCGTGATTCTTACACTATTTTAATCAATAAGAGAAAAAATAATGTTCAGTCTCTTCCACGCTAAACAAAATCATTCTCTCCAAAACTTCTGTGATGCTCCCAAGTGGTATGGGAGCATCATACTCCCAATGAATTACAGCCTTTGGATTGAAAATAGATAAATCACAGCCCTTAGATCAAAACCAAAAATGAAAAATAGGGTGGTTTTGTTGCAAAACGAGGTGGTTTCGACCTAAAAAACGGAGGATTACTTACCACAGAACAGACAACACTTATCATTTGCTTAGGCAACACTTACCATTCACTAAGGCAGAACTTACTACACTTGTGTAGTAAGTTGTAGTAAGTTCTGCCTTAGTGAATGATAAGTGTTGCCTAAGTGAATGGTAAGTGTTGTCTGTAATTCATTGGGAGTATGATGCTCCCATACCACTTGGGAGCATCATAGCCATTTCCCATTCTCTCTCGTTACGGTGTATTGAAAGTATAGGGGGCCCACCTTTTCTTTTTCCCATGTATTGCAAACATTCACATTATCCTAACCCCAATTTAGTTCCGAGGTTGCATGGGGGAGGCCCTTTTATTATTGATTTATTGCCCCATTTTTATCTTTGGAATTAATATATTGAAAGCTGAGTTTTTCCT
>BPLS01029957.1:9807-19856 GCA_019656275.1 Rhododendron kiyosumense | reverse complement strand
TATCCCAAATCTTACGAGCATTTTTAAAGAAAATGGAGTTTCTATTCCAGATGTCATCAGAAGATAAGGGAGAAGCGGTGGTATACTTGTTTCTATGATTCAATTTATCGGCTTTAACCCCAATCTCCACTAGAAGCTTCTTCTCGGTAATCTTTCTCTTCGACCTTCTCACTCTCCTTTCCGGTTTATGAATGACATCAAGGGATGTGCTGTGTTTTACTCTTCCCTCATTTACATTAGAGGGAGATTCCGAAACTTACCATGATGCTAGTTTTAGTTCGTTAAAAAAAAGACTTTCAGTCCACATCGCTACAGCTGGTAATTATATTTTGATCGAGTATCGATCGATCATGCATGCATGTTTCCTTGTCACGACAAAAATGGTAAGAAATTAACAGCAAAATATAAATGTTGTTGAGATCACCGTACGTAGCACACCATTAATATTCGCCGGCCGATTTTAGTTAACCAACCATGGCCACACAACATACCATGTGCATGTAGGTTTGTTAATTTGGTGGAAATGATTTGTATCCACAGCCATCGGTAGTTGATACATACCTCATGTTTCCTCATTTAATGTTTGATTTATCGCGACTAAATATAAAAATAGTATTTTACTGAGAGTCAAAGTGTGCCACATGATGCTGATCTTCGATCTCAATCCTCTGACTTTGGGCCAATGGCTATGGCCCTTGAAAGTGATCGATTGTCCTGCCAATTTTAAGGACATGAGTTGTTGAGTTTTTTCAAAATTTTAAATTTCTTTCATATGCTTTCCCACACCTTTGAAACAAATTAATATATATCTTTATAAATCACTTGACTATTTTTGTTTCAAGCTTTTTCATAGCAAGTTAATTAAAAGTGCCCAATTTGTTTCTTTACAAAAAGTGTCCCATCAGATCATATAAAATGGTATTATTATTTTTCGTTATTTGAATCAAATTAAGTGCCTTTAGTACTATGCCAGTTTTTAATGAACTTAACTAGTTCTTTCTTGATATGGTCACTCAATTTGAAAAATTTCAATGAGTGCACTTATTTATTGTGCCCCATTAACCTTGTCATGAGAGATTTTTTTAAGAAAGTATGCCATTTAATCTCGTTTTTACAATTCTATTCTTTTACGCCTTTTTATGCCATACCTCATCAAGAGATTGGCTTATTCACAGAGGAGCCAGCTCATGAAGGAGCCATGAATAAGCTGTTTAAATTAGGACGCGCGCCTGGCCAAATCTTATAGTATTATCAAGTTTAAATTTTTTTGTTGGTAAGATATTATTGTCAAGTTTCAAAAGTGCTCAATATATACAAACATGGGAAAAGGAATATGTGTGTATGCCAGTTCCCCTCACAAACAATTTAACACAACATCTTAGCCATTGAAATCAATGGCCGAGATTAAAACACTATTTCTCCACATTCTCCATCTCCTCACATTCCACATTCCACATTCTCCGGCGACGACTCTCCTCTCTGGCGACTCTCTTCTCCGGCGCACCCATCTCCGGCGAGGGTCCTCTTCAGCGAACCCCTCTTCGGCAATCCCATTATACTCTCTCTCCCTTCTCTCTTCCACGCGCGAATACACAGAAGCACTGGACACAGGGCCGGCTTATGGCATAGGCAAAGGAAGCAACCGCTTTCGGCCCCCAAATTTTGGTCCCAAATTGAGGCCCCATTATAATGTAACGTATTAATATTAGAATGTTTCCAAATAAAAATACAAACTAGATACTTGGTTTAGTGGTCGCATAATATTTTCATTCTATTGTGAGTATGTGGTTCGACGCCCATGCATCTTCATAATTGCAAGCATATTTTTTTTTACATTTATATTGTCATAATTATATTCTTTTAGTTTGATTTTTTTGTACTTGTATCATTTTTTAAAGAAATCATGAATTTGTAAGGGTTTAATATACAAAATTTGCTTCGGGCCTCCATAATATATGAGCCGGCACTGACTGGACATCGAATCAGGTGCTCTGGACATTATAGCCTTGTTTTGCCCCTCTCTATCTTTTTGACCGAGTTGCATTGCATGTACCGAAGCTTGGTTCAAATCGTTTTCAAAAAAAAGAAGAAGCTTGGTTCAGATCTAAAATTAGGTTCCGTAAAATTGCTACAAGAAATCAAAGTCCATATGCACAATCGTGCTTTTCTGTGTTTAATTTGCAAGTGGAACCAAAAATATGTTGGTTACCACTACAAAATGTTTTATTTTGTGTGAAGAACAATCACGTTTTGGTTGTTTTATGTATAGGTCTTTAACTCGAAGAACTTTGAGTTATTCAATGCAAAATTGTAATCCTTTGCAGTTCCATGTGGACATCGTTTTGGTTTATTTCACTTCTATATTTGTGGCTTTTGGTTGCAGCCGGTGGCTATGGCTGCCGCTGCGTTGCGTTTAAAATAGGGACCGCCGGGTCAGAGAGAGAGAGGGAGGGAGGGGGGTTCTCTGGAGTAGGGGGTCGCCGGAAATTGGGTCTGGCAGGAAAATGAGGTGCCGGCTGGAGTAGCCGGAGTGGGTTCTGGAAAATAGGGGAGGAGAGAGGGAGGGATCCTGTGAGGAGATGGAGAGTGTGGAGAGATGGTGTTTTAATCTCAGCCATTGATTTTAATGGCTAAGATATTGTGTCAAAGTTTGAGTTAAATTGTGTGTGAGATGAGAATCTCAATTTGTAAAAGGATGACTAATTGTGTAGTACTTTGTCAAACTTGGAAAATTGGAGAGGAACGTCGGAAGCTACAAAGAAGTACCCCCATCCCCAAGCACATAATTAATAAAGAGGAAATTCAAAACAGAAATATAGAAGACATTCTGATCAAAATAGAAAAGTCGTCTACGGTGCTTTGTCTCTTGAAAGAAGAGAAATTACCGTAAATGCTTGCCGTCGACGAATCAAATACTACTCCTCAAAAGCTAGATCACCAAGAGCTTCATTATTGTTGGGTTTTTTTCGAGTGAATTCTTTTTTCTTTTGTAATGTAGGGTATCCCGAACTTGCTTGCGCGCACTTCGGAGTACTAATTCCTATAACAGTTTCACACGCTTATGTGCGGGATGAGGTGGCTTCAAGAGTTGTTGACAAGAAGAATCGAACATGAGACCTCGTAATGGAATAAACACCCAAGTCTCAAGGCCTAAAACACTAGCTTGGTCAACCCTTCGGTTGAGTGAATTCTATATTGTTGTTGCTTATACGGTTATACCTTGCACGTTTCATTCTTTGTTTTTTTAAACCCTTTTAATTCCTCTAACCGTCAATTTGTTGCTGAAATATATGCTATTGGGAGTTTTTTTTTTTTTAATCAAACGGAAATTCATTCAAACTACCACAAAGGAACCTGCACCAAAAGTCCAAGTTTAAAGAGTATCACACAAACCCAGCTAAAATAAAGAGTATCACATGCTATTGGGAGTTGACATTGGATAGTATAGGGTATATCATTCCAAGGGGAACTGGAGAACCTTTTTTAGTATTGTGATGGTGTGGATTATTGCTCTAAAAGCACTTGATAACCTCTCAAAGTGTTAAGCTGCTTTTGAGCTAGCTATTGTAGTGTCTTTTTGGATTTTTTTTTTTACTTGATTTGAGTATAATTTTTATGCCACGTCTTCATCTTGACAAGAAAAATAGAAAATGTATAAAAATTTAGATCAAAGTTGATTTTTTTTTTTTTCATAAAAACCGGTAAAAAATACAAAAAGACTGTTGCAAAAATTAAGTGAAAAAATTAAGAAGACACCATAAAGTTAGACAAAAAAAAAAAAAAAAAACAATCATTCTAACATCACAAATACTTGCACAAACAAATACCTGTGAGACCCATAGACTCAGTGGTGGCTCCAGAAAATTTTAACAGGGTGTTCAAGAATTACATTAAGGCTCTGTTTGTTTCGATGTAAAATGTTTTACAATGTAAAATGTCTCGCCCTCAATTTTTAACATAAATATAAAAGATTTCCATAAATAAAACCTTCACAATATTCCGTACGAAACCTAAAAGATTACCGTACTTTCATTCCCATAAATATGCTTCCAAGTCCATTAAAGATTTTAAAATATTACATTGTCGGCTCAACGGCCCCAAATTAACATAAGTGTCAAGTCTCAAGAGAGTTCAGAGTTTACAAATATTTCATAATCAAAGAATTGTAACTTGAGTTACAAATACATTTTTCAAAAGAAATTTACAAGGATAAATAAGTAACTCCTTTGGTTAACTTTCAAAAAGGTGTGTCCACACTCCAAGCACTAGTCCAGGCATGCAAGCTACTATTCTGCGTTGGCACCTGAAAATAATATAAGGTTTGAGTTATACTAGCCCAGTAGAAAAGTCTATGCAAACTCTAAATGCAAATAAGCAATGCAGAAGAACAAACGATAGTAACCCAATGACAACAGAGATAAGCATAACTATCATGATTGCCAATCCACCTTCTCATGCGGTACCACATTCTTTCTCATTTCTCCTTCGTTCGTCGTCGAGCCCTTTATCATGAAGCTTTTCTTTTTGAAATCAGACAATTTAGAGAAAACTCAAGACCATTATAGACCGAGCTTCGTTGATTCGGGCTGAATACCGGAGTCTGTTGATTTGTGCTCAAATACTGGAAACCGTTGATTCGCTCAAGAATGCGGAGGATTCCCATCAAAATCCTTTAATTAAACTAAAATCCTTTCATTTACTTCATAAACCAATTACGTGTTGTTAAGAGTTTGAGCTGAAGCTCCTGCTAGGCACTTACTAGTTCAAAAACCTTGAAAGAATATGATATGAGCATTTAGCTCCTGCCAGACATTTACTCGTTCAAGAGCCCTGAAAGAATATGATATGAGCATTTAGCTCTTACCAGACATTTACTCGTTCAAGAGCCCTGAAAGTTCTCTTTATGTCCATTTGTCATTGCATTTCCCATTCACAATCATCAAGTCGTTCAATCGAATCCAAAAGCCATCTAATCGATCACTTGGTATTGTTACAAGACCTACAATCTACCATATCGCATATAATCAAATACACACGTCATCACCATACCTCTAAGTACACCCCATACCTTCACATACCACATATTGACCCTTAACTAGACTTTGCGATGCCCAGTCTTCTAGTTTCTATACTTGGAGTCCGTAAGTCGTACGCTAAAGGAGTCTAGAAAATTCTATGAGTCGAGAGAACACGAATTGCAATTCTACCCATTGGATCACCAGACATGCTCATGTGTATCGTTCGTGTTTCAACGTGCAATAACTTACATTATTTATTTCTTAACTCAATGAGCCCGTACAAATCTGCTGAATATCATTCTAAGTACGAAATAAGTAATACTCTTCAAAACACATGAAAGAATGCATAAACAAACCCATTAGAGTCGATGAGAAGCTCCAAAAAGTGATTTAGGAAAACATAGGAAAAGCAGCTAAAAGACACTGTGCCTACCGGTAGGTGCATGAGTCCTACTGGTAGAAGAGGAGAATTTTGCACTTGTCCTACCGGTAGGTGAAAGTTCCTACGGGTAGAAATTGAAAACAGAAAGGCCAACATTTTTGAACGTAAGAACTTGAACTTGGCCTACCGGTAGAAGACAAGTTCCTATCGGTAGGAAATGAAGATTTTGAGCTGCTGCAGTACGTTTGAGCTGGTTATGAATGATTTCTCATTTGTCCTACCGGTAGGGAGAGTGTCTTTTCTGGCAATTTTGACAGGAATTTCAGATTTTGATCCAATCTTAATAACAACCAATACAAGCTCAAAAGATACAAGGAAACACTCAAATAATATATAAAGAAAGGTAGAATTCCCTACCTCGAGTATCCAAGCAAAAATCGAAGAGATTGAGCAAATTCTAGCTTCCGGAATCCAAACCGAGCTAAATACACCGAACCGAGTTCTATCCAACGCGATACGAGTCCCAATACACAAGTAAAAGATGTAGTTGAGGTTGATTGTTTGGGGTTTTGAGTGATTGGGTGAGAGAGTGAGAGAGATAAAGAGAGCTGAGAGAGAGTCGGGAGAGAGAGGGTGAGAGAACGGGAGAGAGAAAAAGAATAAAGTGAGGAGAAATTATTCCCCTATCACACACACCACACTCTTATATACACACACCTCACACTTTGCCATAGCACCCAAAACTTTTAATTCTTTCACTTTAACCCCTAATTTCACATAAACACATCTTTCACATTAGAATATATATTTTTCTCATTTATAAACATGAAAACTAGGGAATTTAAATACAGTCTCTACATAAAATGTTTTCTATGTAAAATATTTTTTAGAAAATAAAATTTAAACTTTTATTTTCTGGTGTTTGGTTGAAACTTAAAAATATTTTCAGAAATCAACAAAAAAGTGTAGAGAGGGGGATGGGGAGTTTAAACGGTGGAGGGATATGAGATTATTAGAATTGAATGTGTGCTAGGACTGATGATCGAGGAAACTGAGCAGTGAGAATTGCAGTAGAAGACAACGGGTTCATTTCGAAAAATAACTTATGGAAGACTTAAGGGTAAGTCATTTTCATCCAATTGATGGAAAATGTTTTACATGTAAAATATTTTCCTCATGTTTTACACAACCAAACACCGAAAAATACGTAAAACATTTTACCGGAAAACATTTTACGTCCAAACAAACGGAGCCTAACTCTACTAACCAATTGTGTGTGTGTGTACACACACATACATATGTATGTACACACACATACATATGTATGTATGTATCAAAAATTAATATATTAGTGTGAATAATGCGACAAAAAATACATAAAATGTTACAATTTTTCTGGATATCTAGAGTCAAGCAAGATTAACCGCGAATAAATACACTAATTTTTTTTGTAGGAAATTATGTGGTGAATAGGTTCGCTTGGATCATTTTGGACATATGCTCTTCTTTTTGAAGATATATGTTGGAACCAACGTACCTGTAGGCTCGAGTTGCACCCGATCGGAACCGCTCCGTGTGACTCACCTGCCACGTGTGCGACACGCGGCATGCCACGTCAGCGCCACCTTACCGCCAACTCGCAATAAGAAATGGCGCCTAGCGCTGACGTGCTAAGTGCAAAGTGCGCCGCTAAAGCGTCACAATGCACCACAGCCCACGCCACACTGCCCACGCCACGCGCGCGCGTGTGCGTGTGCGTACCGGCGTTGCCGGTATGGCGATGCACCATAGGGCTGCATTACACTAGATCATTGGTTATTCATATTAGGAATGTTTCCTAATATATACCACTCCAACTTCTCTCAACTATCCAATGTGGGACAAAACCCACAAAGAGGAAAAACAAGCATTCTAAGGAAACAAGGAATTTTTACAAAACCAAAACAACGACTCCTTTATTTTGAAAATCTCTAACAATATAGAGTTCATTGTCATTCAGAGAGAAGTCAAAGCATGATACCGATGCCAATAGATACTTTACCTTTCTTTATTTTTCTAATTTTTGGTTTGAAGAGTGTGTGTAACAGTATAATTAAGTTGATCAATTGTAAATTACCTAGATTAATAGGTGTTCATAGCATAGGTGGTTCTAGGATTAAGTGTTGAAACAAAATCTAAAATAAAATTACTACATGTTATATTAAAAAATTATCAACTCAAACCGAGCCTTTATGTCTCAATCAATTGGGGTACGTCGGGAGAATTACGAGAGATCAACTACATGGTCGGGAGAATTACGAGGGATCAACTACACGGTCGGGAGAATTACGAGAGAAGAAATATTATTGTATTAGATTTATTTACACATGAGAGAGCCAAACTATGGAAGGAAATCATCATAGTAAAATGGAATGAAATCCATCATAATTGCAATCAAATCACAATCCATCATGATATTATGACAATGTTCTTTCCTACATATAATTTATTTTCTTTTTTTGTGATAAATTCCTTTCATATAGTAATTATTCTACGAGATTCACTAGCTTCAAATTGTTATGATAGATGGTCAAGGCCCATAAGAGATTACGATATAATCGGTGATATATTTCCTTTATCTAACACAAAGAGAGTGTAGTCAATAGCCAATTAGCCATTTCGCATTGGCTTATGAATCCTGGACAGGCTATTTGTATGTATATTTATTCCCTCTGACTACTACTTGAAACATTTGAGACACGATGGAGAAGATTTTTGCTTGCGGCCTTCTGTGCCTGCTTTTGCTTCATGTTGTCTTTGGTTTCTCTCTCTCTCTCTCTCTCTCTCTCTCTCTCTCTCTCAAAACAATTCTTCTCTTTGTTTACCAATTACCCATGTTATCCTGTATTTAACGTTATAAGCTGGTTATTATTTATAATTGGTCGTTTACATGGGTAATATATATGTGCAGGTGGTGAACAAGAATGTGACACGGAGTTTGAATGCGTGTGGGGGCCGGCGTGTAGTGAAGATACGATGACTTGTTTTGATGATTGCTGGACTGTAGTTGAAGATGGTGATCGCAATGCCAGACTCCTGTTTGCAACGTATATACCTAGCACTAACATGTGCCGATGCCAAATGATCTCAAAAACTCTTTGTGATGCTGAATCTCCTGCCCCTGCCCCTGCCCCTGCTCCTGCTCCGTCCACGGGAGGAGAAGTTATGGATTAATTTCGGGCTCTAGTCAATGACAACACGGTTTGGATATGAAGGAAATTAATTATGGATTGCAACAGAAAAGGAATGATTAGTTAAAATTCTCCAATTGAATTTCCTCCCTCACTTTCTTTGCAAAGGCATTGTTGTGCATGTAATTAACTACTAGATGCCAGGGTGCAAATCATGCGAGTAATTAAAAATGTTGCTTTGAATTCATTGCCTAATTAACTAATTAAGGCAGGTTGTGTTTGGATTTCCTAAAAAATATAACTTGCTTTGGATGAATAAGCTATATATAAAAGTACCATTTTCTTGGGATGGATTTGTACTTAGAAAGAAATTTTTTTTTTTTGACAAGTACTTAGAAAGTTAATTAGTTATTCGTTTTTCATGCTATTATGCTGCTTGATATATATACTATTCATAAAATTTCAAGTACGTACGTGTGAAGAAATTATTATCTTATTAGCTATATTATAAAACAGAGCGGTTTTTGTTTATACGTACAAACCCAACACCTTCTACAGCCGTCCGATCAATATTTCATGTTAGTTGTAGCCGTCTGATCGAGAGAATACTTCCTAATATAAACTCCCCTAACCTTATGACCGGTAAATCCTTTCAATTGATTGTTTTTACGTTGTTTCTTTAAAAAGGTTTTCCTATTTAATTTTCCTACATCCAACTCAATAATTTCCTTTAAGGTTGATTTTTCTACATTCAAAAATGAAACAAACCTTTTTTGATTCATACACTAAAAGGAAACATTCTTTGTTTTTTGAAGTTGATAATTACATACGTTGTTTCCTTAAAACGGAGTAGCATGTACATACGTTTTCCTTCAACAATGAACCTTCGTTTTCCTTAATAATCTAATTTGTAAGCTTCTCCAAGAAGAGAAGAAATTAGCTTCCTTCCTACCTTGATTGGAGAAAGAGAGAGGGTCATTACCTCTACTTTGTCAGAACAAGAGATAATCAAATCTTTTTATTTTTTAGTTATTCTAATGTTTCTACAAATTCTCACCCTTTCTCTAGGTTAGATGTTTTGAGGCAATTTTGTGTCATGTTGTCTGGATGGATAATTTTTTTTAAGTTGTAATAAAAAATGTTGTGTTGCGCCATTTTTTTTATTGACGTATTGTGTCGTACCTTTAGGCATGGACAGTCACGAAATCCATGATACTATTTTTGGAGCTTTTTTATGGTCATGACAGTATTATTGTTAATTGAATTGGTGGTATGGTTTGCGATGATATTGATTTTTATATTCCTAAATGTGTATGGCTTGGTGTATGACTTGCGTAATTGTACATGTCTTCCAGTTCTTTGTTAATACAAATCTTGCTTATCCACAATGAAGGATTTACTACTTATTATGAGTTAATTGTGGGATTAGGAATTTGTGAGACCGATTGTCGATCGGTCAGATTTTGATTCACTAAATTA
>BPLS01029956.1:0-19273 GCA_019656275.1 Rhododendron kiyosumense | reverse complement strand
CTATTCATCCACAAGCATATGAAATGGAATAACAAAAGAATGAGCAAAAACGATCAATTAATATGGACCATGTTTTATAGCAGCGTTACCTGGGCAAGTGGACAGTGAGGTGAGGGTTGTGTTTGGGCTGAATTAGCTCAATCAAATGGCAAATGATTGTGTGCGGGCGTGCCAGAAAAGAAATAACTTCACAGATGAAATTACTCTTTTCAAATTGATTTGAAATAACTAATCTCAATCAGGCAATTGTGTTATCCGTTCGATTACCTTAACTAAGAGGATTTTTCCTTAAGGTATCAACCAAATAAAAGATTGACGCGCTTCGAATCAGAAAAGATGATTGAACACAAACAAACCTGAATTTAATCAAAGGTAAATTTGTATACAAACACTCTTAAGACTCTTCTGAGAACAATACAGTAAAATAAGCACACTGAATTTAATCAAAAGTGGACTTACAAACGACTATTCTCTGGTAAGAAAAGAACTTACAAGAAAATAAGAGAACTTGAATTTAATCGAAAGCAATCTTACATGCAAATAAGCCTTCAACTTACAAAAAGATCCTACTTTAAACTAAACTAATCTAAGATAGATCTCTGAGCAATCATTTTGTATGAGTTGTCAGATGATATGAATTTTTGTGTGGCTTCTCTCTTCACTTCACTTCTTTATTTATAGACACGGGGTCTGCCTTCGATCTCCACGTCTTCGATTGATACCCACGTTGGCCACAATAAACGGTTGAGGGGACCTTTGAACGGTTACCTTGATATTTCCAGAATTCCTTCTCTCTGCTCGCTTCGATCGTGGTGTTCATGGCCGCCTCTTGGATCGTGATTCCTATTTTCAAGCAACGTGAATTAATGCAACACGTCTGCTTCCACAATGATTTCCTGTAATTGATTCTAATTTCAGTTATAAAACAGGACAGCGAGGGCACCGTTCGATGATCGTAAAGTCTAAATCAACGATTAGATCCAATAATCTCCCAAACCAGCGTTTAATTACTCTTCAAACGACACCGGTTCACTTCAAAACGACACCGTTTGACATAAAAACGGTATCTCCCTTAATTTCCGCAATCCTCTGTAATTGGTACTTGACTGGGACAGGCTCCATACAACCGCCGTACCGTTCGGGGCCACGTGGAATTTTTTCATTGGGTGGCACTTTTTAGGATGTAAACACACCCCCCGCATTAACATTTTGTTTATGCTAAATAAATGTTAATGGCACACGTTCTCTGCCCATATCCCTTCAAATTCGGATGCACGAAGCATGACAGGATTTCATTCCCATGCACGTCTATTGAGCTTCCCAAAGATAGCTACAATATAAATGTCAGTTAATGATAGGGTTTAACGAATCACATTACCCCTCATAAACCTCTTCGAATTTAAGTCTTCTCCGATAAGAAGTCTTACGTTTATGGACTCTCTTCCAGAAATCAATCTCGTTCTAGATAACCTTGATCATCAATCTTACTCTCCCCAAATGTCTCCTCCAAATTCCCCTCGAATGTTGGCAGGCAAAATCATCTCTGATCGAACATTCCATACCCCCAACCCATCTCCCACGGGTTGGGATTCTTCCTTAACCCCTTCGAATTCGTGTGATGGGTCCAACTGGGGCTCATGGGGAGAAAATTCCACCAATACCAATACTGGCACCATACTGGTCAAATTTGATCAACCTGACCCCACACCCAATAGATTCCATCACTTTCGAACTCTTTTGGCGAGCCACTTCCTGCCATTGAGCGGTAACGACACCGTTCACATGGGCATGCTCGAATCCATCTATTCTTCTCTCAAGTTTTCTCCTTTCCTCAAACAAGAGGAAAACTATCTTGGGCCTGCCCCCTATTGCGACTTCAAACGCATGGCTCAAGCCCAAAAAACCCTCTGGCTCGCAGAGGTACAAACCCCTCACTTCCCAGCTGACTTTGAAGAGACCAATAAGCTGGTTCCTCTTCCTGAAGAGCCCGACTGGTTCAATGAGGTGAATAACCTTGCCATCAACACCCCTCATTTTCAATGGCAATACGGTTATTCCATCTATCCTACTGACAAGAGCAAAGCCTTGCAGCTCCTTGCAGCTTTCTCATTCCTGGATATCCACATCCTGGAAGAACAAGTCCCACTTACCAATTTCAAATGGGCTTGTGAAACACTGGTACTATGTTCCATTCCCTCCGCGGTTTCTTATCAAATCCACTGTTTCCTGGATTTCCTACCAGTGATCAGGTCATGGCTCGAAGCCAATACTGCTGCGTATTGCTTCGATCAAATCCTTCAAGATTATGCCATTGCCAAAGAAAGGATTGAGAAGTTGCATGACCAGATTGAGAACTTCACCGCTGAGTCCTTCGAAGTGGTGCCTGGCCATGCAGACAAAAAGCTTCGAAGGCGCTTCAAAAGACGACAAGTGAAGCGTCCCACAAAAGAGGCTAAGCTTCGAAGGAAGGCCAAAGCACTGGTGCTCCGCTTTAGGCCTCTGCTGGAGAAGAAATTGGAGTCAGACTCCAAAGAAGAGATGAGGAAAATGGAGTTGAAATTCCTCCAATTTGCATGGAACAAGTTTCACAGCCTTGTAACTTGGTCCTTTCCTCATTACTTCGAGAATAAAAAGGCAACTCCTTAGCACCTAGGCCCTTCGAAGGCCTAATTTGTATTTCTTTTCATAGAAACTAGGATTTCCCTTGTTTTGCTCTTCTTGTGTAAATACGCAAATTTCAATTTTGTAATTCAGTAGGTTTGTTCAATGAAATTTTCCCTTTTTATCAATACGCCGGGCTTGGATTTATTGTTAAAATAGAGATTCTAGCAATAATAACTCTATTAAGGAGGAAAAAATCAACCCCAGTGGACCCCAGGGTATGGGCCCACTATAGGCCTGGCCCACCTGCAGGAGTATAAAAGCGGAATTAATTCAAAACCACCCCTTGCATTCTACGCATTCAAGCTTTTCAAACTCGAAATCTCCCAAGAACAAAAACCCTCTCTTCATTTCCTCTCCAACAACGCCAAAACCAAACTGAATCGATGGCATCTTCCAGCAATCCAGTAGTCCGAGAATATCCTACTCCCTCTCTGGCATTAAGGCGGTTCGTGTCAGGACAAACACCAGGACCAACCGGAGAGCCCTACCTCGACGCCAGGGTCTTCATTCCAAACCCTAACGAGGAAGGTACTTACATTTTGGGTCCTCAACTCATAGGGGAAATCCCTGCTAACCTTTCTCTTTACTATCCTCGATTGGGGGAAGCCGAAATCCGGGCTTGTTCGAGCCTCGATTGGCAAAACTTCCCAAAGAAATCCTTCCCCTGTTGGCCCACATTGGACAAGGACTGGAAGATATGGACCACCCGCATGTTGGCCGCGAAGTCGGACGACTTAGAGAAGGTTGGTTTAAGAAGAATTATTACCCTCCTTCGAAGGGGGGTCCCACAAAATCCTCCTCTGATTCAGGCCGCTTTGGCCTTTTTGGACCCATCCTTCAACTTCTTTCGCTTTAACTGTGGCATGATGGCACCCACAGTTCTGGATGTTACCCAAATGCTGGGGCTCATACCATATGGCCCTCAATTTGACCCTACCCAGGAGTATCATTCTTCTGAGGGCTTTACTCGTTTGACCGCTACAAACGGGGCCTTTTCCCATTTCTGCATCAGGGAAAAGAAACTGGTGGGGGAAGTGACCGAGACAGAGTTTTTTGCCTACATCCTCTACACCCTCTGCAAGCACATTCTCTGCCACTCTGGAAAAAGAGTGATGAATGAGTTCGTTCCGTTGGCACTGGCACTGGCCAGAGGAGAAGAGTTCGACTTTGCATCTTACTTCCTGGGTCACGTCTACAAGGCTGGGTTTGACTTCTATCAGAAGGGTTTGAACTACTCACAGGGAGGCCCCCAATGGTTCATCCAACTATGGCTTTCCCTGAGCTGGGTCCCTTCAAAGCACCCACATCTCTTGCTGGCCTCGCCGAGACGCCCAATGTTCACGGCGACAGCTATATTCACCCAGAGGATAGTACAACACAGACTTTGGTGTACTACCTCTGCCTCTTTGCTGGTCTTGCCTCAGACAGGGAATGGCCCAATCCCTATCCTACCCTTATTGGGCCAGCACGGCTGTTCGACATCCTGACGGATAGACAGGGAAAATCCTCTCGAGCTCTCCAAGCATGGAGCAACATTCTGACGAGCAGAGAGATTTTCATTTCCTCGTCGAACACCCTCAAGTCCATAGCACATGCAGAGGTATACTGCCCTGCACAATTTGCTAGACAACTGGACTTTGTTCAGGGCATACCTACCCCTTACTGTGGCTTTGCCAACATTTGTATGTCTGAACGATCACCTATCTTGACTGACCATTTCCTGACGGGGTTTGCCCAAACTAGAAATGCACTGAGGAGAACCATTACGCAGGACTTCAGGGAACCTGAAGTGCGCACCACCCTTGCATTTGACAACTGGTGGCACTCCAACTGCTCTTTCCTCTCAGGCGTTAAACCCTACAAAAGGTTTCTAGCCCATATTGGGTTTGATAAATCTGAGTTTGGTCACGGAGGCAAAAATGACTCGTCCTCCTTCTCTTCTGACAACGCATTTGGCCTAGCTGGAGGAATCGAAGACATTGCTGGAGGCGAAGTCGAACAGCAATTGACTCCAGTCGAAGCCTCCCCAATCGCAATGGTCGTTCCTCCCTCTCCACCAAGAAGGCAATCCACGAGAGTAACACAGAAAAGAGGTAAGTGTCTCTGAACACATCTTCTTTTCTGCCAAAACCAAACCTAATTACATTCAATACTGCAGGAGCCCCCTCTTCTTCAGAAAGTGCTTCGAAGAGAAGAAAAATTACTTCTCCTTCCAAAGAAGTAATTCCCACCAAGCACTATCTTACCTCCAGGTTGGTTTCCTTCCCTCTAACTACTCCTATTCTTTATCTGAGCCACCCTCTTGCCCCCTTCCTTTCAGCTTCGAAGAGGACAAGGGCCACCAGGACGCGTGGCCTTCAGGTTTCTTCCAGTGATGAAGAAACAGAGAGCGACACAGAGCTACTGGCCTCAAGGGGTAAATTCCTTTCTTATTTATGATCCAGTATTCCCTTAGGAACAAAAGAATTTTGCTGCAATACTGATTCCTGAGTTCGAATCAGGTGAAACAAGACAAGTGAAGGAGACCCTCTCCTACGTGAGGAAAACAACTCCTCCCAAGAGGCCTGTTTCTCCTAAGAAACCCTCTTCCCCAGAAAAGGTAAGTCAGTTTATACTGCACACATTCTCATGTGTCTCTTGTGCTTGTGATTCACCGCTAACCTCTTTATAGGCTCAAGCTGCACCTCCTGTTGAGGCATTGGAGTTAACTCCTGCTCCTTACCTTCCACAAGAAGTGATAGAGCCCTTAATTCAAACGCCAGAAGATGTCCCTCACAAGGTATCTTCTGAATACTCCCCTTTTGAATTGTGAAAAGCTTCACTCTAACTTTCCTTTGTCCTTTGCAGGCATCCCCTGTTCAAGCTCTTTCTGTACAGAAAGACTCTGCTACAAAGGATATTGACATGCACTCTTTGCTGTCATTCCTTGCTGAACCAACCTTTGCACAGGTACTGACCAGTCTGGCTCCTTCGAAGGCTGTGGGGCCACTTCCTATCCTTCAGAGAGACTTCCCCCTCACTCCCTTACCGGTTTCAGGGGAGGGATCTCTAAAGATGAACCCTACTTTGGCTTCGAAGAGCCATACTCTTAGAAATGCTGAGGACCAAGGCTCCAGTTCAACCTCCTCCTCAGATCAGGTGCTCTCGATAATCAGTAATACCTTTCATTTCTTGTTTTATATTCAACTTAACTTTAACTTAATAAACCTCATGCAGGCAACAAGCATGGCTCTTGTTCTTGAAGACCATCCCACATCTTCCTCTTCTCCAATTGACTTACCCCTAGTCGTCTTTGACATCTCTTTCTTTAAGAGCCAATTGGAAGAATTCTGCAACAAAATTGCTACTCCCACTCCTCTTATCTCTTCGAATCCCTTGGAAAGCCTTCAACAACTCTTGAGCCCCTCCACACCTCTTCTCTTGCCTTCTTTTAGGATTAACCATGTTCTTTCGAAGGAAGAAGTCCTGACATTAAAGAGTCTTCTGAGGACTCTAAACCAACTAGGACTTCCTATTTTGATTGAACACAGTTTAGCCTATCACTTCGAGGTGTGCTACCAAGCCTTACTTCTCTCCCAAGGTCTTCCAGTGCCAATCAATTCCACTCTCCAAGAACATATCAAGCAATTTAGTGAATTGATTGCTCACAACTACTTCCTATCCGAGAGCATTGGCCCAACCCTCAAGAAGGTCAACAAGTTAGAAGCCAAAGCACTCGAGACCGCTTCTCGCTTATCTCTATATCAAGCTCGAAAGGATAAGCTTTCAGAGCTCGACAAAAAGATGCAGCGGTTACAAGAAGAACTGGAGAAAGTTAGGGAAGAGAGAGCTGAAGTTTCAAGGGGCTTCCCAGAGCTTGAGGGTGAAGCACTAAGGGATGAATCGATGCTCCCACGACTTATTCCTTCCCTTCGAGAGGAACAGAGGAGAAGAGCAGCTCATACGTCCCTTTTGGATGCTAACTTTAATTCTCTTCAAGGACTACTAACTACCATTTGTAATGTAACTAGTCCTTTTCTGTAACTTTACGCAGTTTGTACTTTATTCTTTCATTGAATATTCGATTCTCTTGGGCAAGTACATCCACAATTAATTCAAACCCTGTTTTCCACTTTCCATTACTCAGAAAGACTACTGTGCCAACGCTTCACCTACCATATCTTAAAGAGCCATAAATGAACATTCCCAAGCTTACTAGTATAAATAAAGGTCTTGGGAAAAAGAAAACTTACCAAGCATCTTCTTCCTCCGCCTTCTCTTCTTGTAGCAACTTCCACACAAGCTTTCCAGTTAGGGCTCCAAAGAAACCCATCATGAAACCTCTTCCCCTGTTTCTGAAGAAAAGCCTCCAAACATAGCCACATCATTTCTTACGAAATTTCCCTTACACCCCAAGGCTTCTGGGTATAGCCACATCATTTCTTACGAAATTTCCCTTACACCCCAAGGCTTCTGGGTATAGCCACATCATTTCTCACGATGTGGATGTATCCAGCGGTCGCTTCGAAGACCAAAGATTCTAACCAATAATGGTCTTCGAAGCCCACCTACCTACCAATGGAGCTATGAGCTTCCAACTGTGATTCCAGGAGCTCTATATCCCTACCAATAATTGGTAGGGAGATTGGACCAAGTCACAATGAAGCTTGGTCCTAATCTTTGTATCTCAGTTGGATTATCCCTAGAGACCCAGCTTTGATCCCTAGGGACCCAGCTTCGAGATACTAATAGACCCTAGATAGGTTTCTCGATGTAATCCTTTATGCAAATGTAATGGATCCTTAGATAGGTTTCTTGATGTAATCCCTTGTAACTTTCTGAGTTGATGAAATGAAAAGATGCTTATTCTCTATTTATATTTCCAACGCTGGCTTTGCCCAATGAACTGGTAGTTTAGCCCTTCGCTACTGCTTCATTCTGCTTCTGATGCTAAATACTAATGTGGACGTAATAAGCATAAAGAAACTCAAAGAAGCAAAAATTCCTTCACCAGCATTTTTATATTATTTACCCTGACTGGGTTTCTGCTTCGAAGCCCTTGAATAAATAATAAACAATGTTGACGACGCCAAAACAAGCTGGCTCTTCGAAAACCAAACGCATACGGTCTAAATTAATTAGTCCAACTCATCAACTTCCCGAGGCTTTCCAGCCGTCTCCTTGTGAGTTGCAACCCATTAATTATGCCGCCCAAACGTTCTCAGACCCTTCGTCTTCTGAGCCTTACGTATTTCCATTCATCAATGCCCATAACTACTGAAGTGGGTTTTTTGCACCCGTATGATTATAAATACACCAATGCGTTAACAGAACGGTGCACTCTCTCTTTCACTCTCTCCCGCTCCACATATCCAATCATGGACGCTGATCAGCCCATGCTTTCCGTCGAACTGGCGACTGAGATGACCAAACTGGCCAACATGCTTATGGAACTCAAGAGAGAGATCCAAACAGAGCTCCAGGCCCTTCGAAGCGAGGTCGAACAGCTTCGAAGCCAGCTAGTGTGCGTGGAGACAGCCTCACGTCTCTGCTTGGCTAGGACCTGGGATGATCTCTCATCCGTCCTTTTGGCTCACGAAGCAAAAAGTCCCCCGGAGAGAGGATCTTCTTAAAGATTCTCCCTTGGGACTGTGAGGATCAACCATGATCTTCATTTTTGCTTTTTAGGCCGGAGGGATTTTTTCTGTTCAGATCCACTTGGATCTGTTTGTATTTATTTTGCTCAGATCCGCTTGGGTCTGTTTCAACCCATTTGGGTTTTCTTTTGTTTTGTCATTTCATAAATATAATGGAAATTTGGTTGGCAATACTTGACTCTTTCATGGCTTCGAATACTTAATATGACACACTGGCTGAAGTGTGATCATATAAGAACTTCAAAGAAAAGAACTTCTGGTATCAAAACCAATTGAAATCACACCACTATACAACCAATGCCTCGGATTTGGGATTCGCTTTGGTTTTAGCTTAAAAATAACCAAACCCCATCGAAAACCTCAGAAACCTTCCTTCGAAAGCTGTCTTCTATGAAAGGATTCCCATATAGATGGTATATAAGCTTTGAGATGCCTTCCATTGATTTTCCTTCGATGAACATAACCATCCAGATTTCTCAAATGATAGGCTCCTCCTCTCAGCACTCTATGGATTTGAAAAGGCCCTTCCCATGTTGGCGCCCATTTTCCTAATCCATCTCTTTTTACCCTCCTATCCCTGATAGGAAGAATAACCTTCCATACAAGATCCCCTTCATCAAAGCTTCGAAGAGCGACTCTCTTATTATAACTCCTTGCCACTCTTGCCTTTTGCAACATGATTTGATTTAAAGCCTTTATCCTGGCTTCATCAATGTCTTCTAACTCCATGTGCATGGCTTGATGATAAGACCCTGCATCCAAATTATTTTGACATGCTACTCTTTGTGATTTTACAGTAATCTCCATAGGCAACACAGCATCATGTCCATAAGTTAGTGCGAATGGAGTCGTGCCTGTGCTAGTCCTCTTTGTATTTCTATATGCCCACAAAGTGTCAAGTAACAACTCATGCCAAACCTCTGGATTCTGATCCACCATTCTTTGAATCCCCCTCTTAATAATCTTATTGGTTGATTCTGCTTGACCATTTGACTGAGCATAATAAGTGCTGGTATATATTAATGAAATTCCATGATTACTAGCAAAATTCCTTACCAGCTTTGCCTCAAATATAGAACCATTATCTACTGTTATCGTTTGAGGGCTTCCAAACCTGTATATGATTCCTTTTATGAAATCAATAACATGGGTTTGCTTTACCTCCTGAAAAACTTGTGCTTCCACCCACTTTGTAAAATAATCAGTTGCCACTAAGATAAACTTATGCTTCTCCAACGAAGGAGGATAAATCATCCCAATCATGTCCATGGCCCAACCCCTGAAAGGCCATGGTTTATCACATATTGCAAATCCGTGACTGGCAAACGCTTGAGTGGACCTGTTTTTTGACAGGCTTGACACCCTTTTGCATAGTCTATACAATCTTTGAGGATGGTAGGCCAATAATAACCATACCTCCTTATCAACCATCTCATTTTTATGCCAGCTTGATGTGCTCCACAAATTCCTTCATGCACTTCAGCCATTACCTTAAAGGCACTTACCTTGTTTAAGCATTTCAACAGAAGGCCATCCATCCCTCTCTTGAATAGCTCATTGTTGTACATTATGTAGTTTATTGCTTTCAATCTGGTTGCCTTGTCTGCAACACTATCTGGTTTGGTCAAATATTCAATCAATGCTTGCCTCCAATCAACACTTTGACTAGTAGGGACATTAATTTCCAAAACTTCGAAACCAGTTATTCTGTTTTGCAGCATGGGCAGAGATTTCCTCAAAGTTAATTGACAAAACTCCTTTTCATTCTCTGATATAACTCTGAAACCAGATGCCCTTTGAGCTATTTCATCAGCTTCTTCATTAAAGAATCTGGGAACATACGTTAAAGTGAGCATATAGAACTGATTTATCAACCTCTTGGCCTGTTGATAATAAATTATCAACGCTGGACTAGTGCACTTAAACTGTCCATTTAGCTGATTTATCACTAACTGAGAATCTCCAAAAACTTCAGCAACACTCACTTTCAGGTTAAGTAAAATTTCTAATCCTATGATCAACGCTTCATATTCTGCCTGATTATTGGAGCATTGTCCCTCATTTAGTCGAAAACCATATTTGGTTTTCATCCCTTGGGGAGATTCAATAACTATGCCTACTCCAGCCATCTGAGCTGTTCTTGACCCATCGAACCATAAATTCCATGGCTTGATCTCGACCACAGCGGCTTCCAACGCTTTTGGTGTCTCAAGCTCATTTGGATGATCAGCTAGAAAGTTGGCCAATGCCTGGCCTTTTACTGACTTTTGTGGTACATATTCAAGACAAAACTCAATCAAAGACACTATCCATTTCCCAATTTTCCCACTAAGCACTGGCTTCGAAAGCATGTGCTTAATTACATCAGTTTGAGAAATAACATAAGTTACTCTAGGCAACATATAATGCCTGAGTTTCTTGGAAGCATAAAACAAAGCTAAACACAATTTCTCTACTGCAGCATACTTGCATTCACAGGAGTTTAGGAACCTACTAAGATAATAAACTGCTCTTTCCTTGCCATCTTCATTGTCTTGAGCCAACAGTACTCCTATTGAGTCGTGCGTTGCAGCTAAGTACAACTTCACTGGCTTTCCTTTGATGGGAGGTGCCAAAACAGGAGGGTTGGCTAGATAGCCTTTGATGGCTTCGAAGGCCTCATCATGCTCTCTGGACCACTTGAATTCTTCCCCTTCCTTCAATTTCAACAAAGAAGAGAAGATTTTAGTTTTCCCTGCAGTGTTAGATATAAACCTTCGAAGGAAATTTAATTGACCAAGAAACCTTTGCAGCTCCTTCTTTGTAGAAGGTGGTTTGGCTTCAATAATAGCCTTTGCTTTGTTCTTGTCAACTTGTATTCCTCTGTTGTGGACTAAATACCCTAGAAATTTTCCAGCTGACACTCCAAAAGAACACTTTTCTGGATTCAATTTCAACTGATAATGCTTCATTTGTTGGAATGCCTTCTCCAAATGTTTCAAATGATCCTCATTGGAATTTGACTTCACAATGATATCATCTATGTAACATTCAAGAAAACCTCCAACCAAATTATGAAAAATGGCATTCATAGCCCTCTGGTACGTGGCTCCAGCATTTTTTAGTCCAAATGGCATTTTGACCCATTCAAAGATACCAATATTACCAGGGCAGGCAAATGCTGTTTTATGCACATCTTCCTTTGCAATACAAATTTGATTATATCCCGAATGCCCATCCAATATGGATAATATCTTGTGTCCAGCTGAACCATCCACAAGTGTATCCACATTAGGCATCGGATATTCATCTTTAGGAGTTGCAATATTTAGGTTTCGAAAATCAACACAGATCCTGATAGTCCCATTCTTTTTAGGGACTGGAACCACATTGGATAGCCATTCGACATACCTGGCTGTTCTAATAAAACCTGCATCTAGAAGCCTCTGCATCTCCTTTTTAACTCCTGCAATAGTCTCTGGACTCATCTTCCTGGTTGGCTGCTTTACAGGTTTGAATTGTGGCTTGATAGGCAACCTATGCTCCACCAATTCCCTGTCCAATCCAGGCAGTTCCTTGTAACTCCATGCAAAGCAATCTTTGTTTGCTTTTAATAGTGCTACCAACTCAGCTTTCACCTTTGGTTCAAGCTGTTTGTTAATGAACACTGGATTGGGGTTTTGTTCATCCCCCAATTTTACTTCCTCCAGAAGGTCTTGAGCTTCAACCTGCCCTGGAGAAACACTCTTGATTTCCTCCTCTTGAGGCTTACCATCGTGCATAACATCTTCCCATATATTATCTTCTTGAATCTTCTGTTCGATCCCCAAAGCAACGTATCTCACCAAAGCCAAAGAGTTGGCCTCTTCTTCTGCCTCTTCCTTGGACTTACATCCAAGTAGCATCATCTTTTGGGGTGTCTGATTCATAATCAACAGTTTGTTTCAGCTTTGATTTCAGCTCTGCCAATTCTCCCAGTTCCATCTCGTTGGTTGGGTAAGTGGCTGCTTGTAGTAATTCACTCAAAGGAACTACATCTGACTTGTACATTTCAGCTTCAGCAAAATTTGCTGTGGCACTAAATGGATGTGGATCAGCTTTGACTCCTTCAACACCCACTTCTTTGCCTTTGTCATACTTGACAATCATTAATTCCTGATGCATGGAGGAAGGGATACATCCATTAACATGAATCCAATCTCTTCCTAATAAAGCATTGTATTTAGCATATGTGTCAACTACAAAAAAGGCAGTATTAGTCTCTATTCCTCCTACTGCCAATCTAATGGAGATGATCCCCCTGGCATGTTGACTTTCCCCAGTAAATCCTGCAATGGATGTGCTAGTTGGAATCAATTTTGCCTTTCCTTTCCCTAGCTTTTTCAAGGTTTGGAAAGGCAAAATATTCACTGCAGCTCCATTGTCCACTAGGATTCTGTTAAGTGGGACTCCATCGAAATATGCAGTAATATATAATGGACGCAGATGTTGTCTCATTGCACTAGTAGGTAATTTAAATGGATATGAAATTTCCACATAATTTAAATCTATTACCAAGGGATATTCGACGTCTGACATGGACTCCGGGACAAAACAAGCACTTTCTTTTGAGCTTACCTCCAAACTCTCTTGACTCTGCTCAATTTCACATACCAGGTTCCCGTCCATCTCTATCTGAGCCACCTCTTCCAAGTCGCAGTTGTTGCATATGATGTTCAATTCTTCATCGTTCAGCGTTTCTTCGAAGTTGACTGGCTTGTCCAAGTTCGACCAGGTATCACCTTGGCCCTTCGATGTCTGGCCATTCTTGAAGAAATCCATAGAGCATGGATACACCATATTCACCTGCACTTCTGGCTGCTTGCCAAATTGGATTGTTGCCCTTTCTTTGGCTGGTTCAAGTGTCTCAGTTTCCTTAACTTCCTTGCTCTCAACCTCTTGTGCTGATAGCTCCATAGGTGAAGAGCTTCCTTCGATCCCTTCTTGTTCTACCAACATGGCTTCGAGCAACCCAGACTGGTAACTAGCCAATGAATTGGGAGAAGGTGGATCAAGATCTTCTTCAAGCATGGCCGAGGCTACTTTCTTCAAAGTCTCCCTCTCATGATGCTGGGCTCGAAACTCTTCTGGGTCCCTCTTAACCCTGTCAAACCGTGGATTAGGCCTTGCTCTCCTGCCTGATTCTTCCCCCGTTGAAGATTCTCCTGATTGGAAAAGCGTGTATTTTCTCTGGAGTTTCCTCTTCTGAGTTCTTGAAAGCAATGGAACCATTTGTGGTATTTGGGACTTGGGATCCCTGATTAACACCCAGTTTTCTGAGTTCGAGGCTGGTGGTTTGAAAGTTCTGTTCGCATTCCTGTTGGAACTTTTGTATCCTTGGAACAGATCTGGCTTGACTTGCTTGAGAAACCAATCAGGAACCCCTTTCACCAAAGTGAACTCCTCTTGTGTGGCTTCTCCTGGTGCCTCAACTGTTCGACCAATGTTGGCCTTCTTCGAAGGTGGCAACTCCCTTCTGTGGATAACTGGGACAGGGCTAGAGGGCACATCTCCCTTTGGTCCCAACCAAGGCTTACTGTCACTTAGCCTTGCTTGCACTGGAGTCAATCTCTTCATTCCCATCTCCTTAGGGAAAAAACTCACGCCCTTTCTATCCAAGTCTTTAAAAACCAGATAATTGGCCCTGCAACCTACACACAGACACTCCAAAAATGAAGCTTCCAACATGGGCAAATGATTATTACCTGAGAATCTCTGTGAAACCAACCCATCACCATTTCGTTTATAGGGCGTTGGCCTCATTCCCATGCCTCGAGGATAACAAGCGTGTGGCCTGCCTCTTCCATATTGAACAGTATTCATGTTCACTGGTGCCTCCTTATCCTGCCAATACTTCTTGACAGTTCGAGCCAGTGAGGAGGGCACATTGGTGTTGACTTCTTCTACCTTTGGAAAAGGCGTTGTATCAATTCCCATAGTCTTTTCTGGAAATTTGATCCTTCCTTTCTTGATTTGTTCTTGAATCCTGTCACGGAAAACATTACAAGACTTAGTTGAATGGGACCAAGAATCATGCCATTTGCAATAAGTCTTCCCATTCTTTTCCTCTGCTGTGGGAAGTTTCACATTCGAAGGCAGCTTGATAATTTTCTTTCTTAACAAGAAATCAAAAATCTCATCTGCTTTTGATATATCAAAAGAATATACTTTAGTAATCTCCTTTTGTTTGAACTTCTGTCCTAGAGATACATTCTTTTGAATCAAAGGCTCACACACACAAGGATCATGCTCTATAATTTCTGCAGCATCGATCTCATAATTGGGATCCCTATAATACGTAGGGTAAGAGGAATTATGTCTGTCCATGTCCTCTTCTAGCAGTGATTCATATCTAGCCACTTTATAGGTTAGGTCTGCAAAGTCTCTAAACTCTGTAGAATCAAACCTCTTTCGAAGCTCTCTTTCTAAACCATCTTGCGCTAATCTTACGAATTCTGCCTCTGGTAGTCGAAGTTTGCATTTGGTCTTTGCTCTTTTGAATCTAGATATGAAATCTGCTACTTTCTCATCTGGTTTCTGCTTCAGCCTTGCTAAGTCTGCCATAGAGACTTCAGGCTCAGCATTAAAGAACTGCGCATGGAATGCCTCTTCCATCTGAAACCAATCAGTTATTGATTCTGGTGGCAAGTTAGTATACCATGCAAAAGCTGGCCCGGACAAAGAATTTGGGAATAGCTTCAACTTCATGAAGCCATTTTGAGCCAAATTCTTGCACTGGGCAGAAAACCTTGCAATGTGCTCTATAGAGGACTGTCTCCCATCTCCATAGAACAAGGTAAAATCTGGGATTTTAAACTCTCGAGGGATTTGGAAAGTCGTGTCTACCCATTCTGGATATGGTTTTCTATAAATTTGAGGTTGTACCCCCCGAGTTCGAGGTCCACAAACCTCTTGTATGAGACCCATGACTTGGTCCCTTAGTACTGGATTGCCTATGAGGAAGTTTTGCTCCTGATTTTCAACAGGAGGCTCTGGTCCCATGACACCATCTTCATAAACTCCCCTTGTCGTGTCTAAATCCCCTTGTCCCTCTCTAGGAATCCTTCCATACGGTGTAGGTTGCATTTCATCAAATGCTTCATTAGTTCGAACAGACCTATGGGTTCCATAAGCTGTCGTAAGAGGATTCTTGGTAGTTGGGACTTTTTGGCGAGGGTGTCGTGGGTTTTCACCCCTTCTCTCGGGCTTACGAACCAATTCTGGTTCTGAATCATCCTCCAACTCCCCAAATGTGGGTTCGAAGAGAGGATTCATACTCTGTCTTTCTCTGGTATTCCTTCGAACCCCTATGTGAACACCACGAGGCTGTCTTGGAATCTCTAAGACAGGTTCTGGGTGTCTCACAGGCTCATACCAAGATTGTGGTATTTCATCTGGATACATCTTTTCCTTACCTGTTCTAGATTTCATTCTACTTCTACCAACATCCTCTCTAAGCCTTCCTTCGAAGGGACTTTGGTGAGTGTTCGAGTTGGCATGATTATTTAGCCCATTATCCCCTGGGCTATTCCTTGCTGCCCCTAAGTCGGGCAATCTATTTCTCATGCTTTTGATCATGGCTCTCTGGGTTTGAGCCATCTCTCGAAAAGCTACCAACATTTCCCTAAACACTTCCTCTCTATCTTGGTCTTTGCCACTGGCTTGTCCCTTTTGGAAGCTTGAAGGTACCTCGTCAGGAGGTACTTCATAGGAGGGCTCTTCATAATGAGGCTCCTCTTCTATTTCTAAAGCCAATTGAGGAAAACCAGGATTCGTTGGCGTTCCTAACTCTGGTGCCTGTTCTGGCACAGCTTGTTCTTCTGGCGCTAAATCACCCATGGGTGTTCCTATTTGCTTTCGAAGCCTTGGCATTTTGACACCTTTGTGTCCCACCGGGCGTGCCAAAAATTGTTTGGGCTGAATTAGCTCAATCAAATGGCAAATGATTGTGTGCGGGCGTGCCAGAAAAGAAATAACTTCACAGATGAAATTACTCTTTTCAAATTGATTTGAAATAACTAATCTCAATCAGGCAATTGTGTTATCCGTTCGATTACCTCAACTAAGAGGATTTTTCCTTAAGGTATCAACCAAATAAAAGATTGACGCGCTTCGAATCAGAAAAGATGATTGAACACAAACAAACCTGAATTTAATCAAAGGTAAATTTGTATACAAACACTCTTAAGACTCTTCTGAGAACAATACAGTAAAATAAGCACACTGAATTTAATCAAAAGTGGACTTACAAACGACTATTCTCTGGTAAGAAAAGAACTTACAAGAAAATAAGAGAACTTGAATTTAATCGAAAGCAATCTTACATGCAAATAAGCCTTCAACTTACAAAAAGATCCTACTTTAAACTAAACTAATCTAAGATAGATCTCTGAGCAATCATTTTGTATGAGTTGTCAGATGATATGAATTTTTGTGTGGCTTCTCTCTTCACTTCACTTCTTTATTTATAGACACGGGGTCTGCCTTCGATCTCCACGTCTTCGATTGATACCCACGTTGGCCACAATAAACGGTTGAGGGGACCTTCGAACGGTTACCTTGATATTTCCAGAATTCCTTCTCTCTGCTCGCTTCGATCGTGGTGTTCATGGCCGCCTCTTGGATCGTGATTCCTATTTTCAAGCAACGTGAATTAATGCAACACGTCTGCTTCCACAATGATTTCCTGTAATTGATTCTAATTTCAGTTATAAAACAGGACAGCGAGGGCACCGTTCGATGATCGTAAAGTCTAAATCAACGATTAGATCCAATAATCTCCCAAACCAGCGTTTAATTACTCTTCAAACGACACCGGTTCACTTCAAAACGACACCGTTTGACATAAAAACGGTATCTCCCTTAATTTCCGCAATCCTCTGTAATTGGTACTTGACTGGGACAGGCTCCATACAACCGCCGTACCGTTCGGGGCCACGTGGAATTTTTTCATTGGGTGGCACTTTTTAGGATGTAAACAGGTTGTGAAGATGGTTTGGTTATTGTAACCAGCATATGCACAAGTTGTGCGATTACAACTTGAAGTTGTGGTGTTGCCAATGTATAAGCTCTCTGTGCCTTGGCATTGCAAAGAAGGGCACGTTGTCCAGAGAGTTGATTGAGCTTGGGACGGCTCACATTGTAATCTAAGCGCATCAACAAGAATAATGACATAAAAGATAGGAGCACATACTATTATTATTTCGAAGAACGAAGAGACAAAGAGGAAAAATGAAGTAGTGCAAGTGAGTGAGACAATAACTGTTGAACAAGCTGTTGCACACCATTGTTGTACAAGCTGTTGAACAATAACTGAACATCAGCAAATTCGTAGTGAAGAGAACAAACAATTTCTCAAACAAAAAAATCGAAGGCAAAATGCAGAGACATATATAGACGTCACTATCATCATAAAGATGACATTTTAAACTAAACCAATTTATTGCATAGGAAAACGCAGAATGAATCGCAATATCCTGCATATGGATTCATGTTCTAGAGTCTAGACTATTAAACCCACATAATACATCTTCCCCAAACTGCTTTGCAACATTTTCAAAGGACAATCTAAGTTTTCATTGGAATTTACGAAAGTCAAATGTTAAAAACAAGAATCCGGGAGTTAGATCTGCCTTCCTTAACTTTATGACAGTAACATCTAACTTGACTAATGATAACAGTTAAAACTCATCTATCACAATATACATCACTGGGGGCATTATAAGAATAAAAACTTTGATGATAGCCAACTCATGACGACATCCCACCAACCAATAGTCATGGTTGTTGGTGGTGTGGCGTGATTTTTGTATTGGTTGTTACATCACATTACAAAGGAGAGCTTTCAGGTTTTGGAGTACTATTTTGTTCACCTATACACCTAAACACTAGGTGAACATGTATGTATTATTCACTGTTCATACTGGGTGAAAATTATTCACTCTTCAATAAATTCACCGAATCTTTATTTTGATATGATTGCAGACATTGATTTTGTGGAGTTTATTTGTGTAACAATTCAAACAAGTCATTTGTATTTTAACAAGTATTTAATCTAATAACATGTGTCTTGCTTTAAATATTGGGTAAACTCAAACTACAAATTTCAAAAAAAGAAAAAAAAGGTGCAGTGGGGGCGGGTGGCCCCAATGGCCATAGAGTGGCTCTGCCCCACTGCCCTTAGGGCTGTATGTATGTGTGTGTATATATATATACAAGGACGGGGAGAGAGAAACTCTGGTCAATTGTGTGGTAAACTAATTCATCAATTAACCGGACTAACCCTTAAGACTTAAGACTGTATGTATATCCATACGTACAAGGACAGGGAGAGAGACTACCTTTAAGTGGAACATCAAGAGGAACATTAGCAAAGAGATTTTTGGGAGAGCTAAGGCCATTAAGAGCAAGCAGGGTCTCCTCTGTGGTATTGAACTCCTGAGCAATCCCTCCCACCGTGTCACCGAATTCCACCGCGTATCCATAATGTACAACCCTCTCCCCCCCAACTTCATCACAGCTACACGGTAACGGGATCTTCAATTCCTGCCCAATCATAATCATGCTCGCATCCGTCAGATTGTTAAACACCTGGATCTGCTGGTACGTCACCAGTCTCGAGAACACCACCGTCGCTATATCAGACATGGTGTCGCCGGACACCACCGTGTGCACCGGGGGTTTTACGGGGTATCCGGTGCCGTTTCTGCAGATGCAGGGGAATAGAATTCTGACGGTCTGTTGGGCGGAGATGGATTGGTTTGGTGAGGTGGTGAGGGGAAGTTGTTGGCGCCGAGGAGGGAGTTGAGGCTGTTTTGGATGGCGAATAGGGTTGTTATGTTGGAGAGAGTGGTGGCGTTTGCGGGCACGTAGCCGACTAGGCCATTGCAGGTGGTTCCTGAGCTGCCGCTGCAGTTGAATGACTCGACTGTTGATGCAATGGCGGCGGCGTATGC
>BPLS01029952.1:0-11702 GCA_019656275.1 Rhododendron kiyosumense | reverse complement strand
ATATATATATATATAAGTGGTTGAAATCCCAATAAAATAATAATAAAAGGGTACTTTGGTAACTATGCACTTTTGATTAAAATAATGGTACTTTCCCATGTGATTAAAGAAAATGCTAATTTAATGATCCAATAGTACTTTGAAAGATTTACCCTATTGTCCAATGGACAAAACTTCCCTTAACATCTATTATCCAGTGGATAATAGTTATTAGGCCACAAAAAATAATAAAGTAATCAAAAAGTACAATAAAGTAAGTTTACTTTTTAATATAAACAAATTGGATTCTATTACCCAATGGATAATAGTTCCCCTAACCATCATTGTCCAATGGACAAGGAAATAATCCAAATTGATAAAAATAAAAAGAATATTAAAATTTAAAGTTTAGGGTTCAAAAGGGTCAAAAGTCCCAACCGAGGGGCAAAACGGTCATTTTGCCAAGACTAGGTTACTTTTCAGTTTAGTTACTCTAACCGGATGGTTAGATGCTAACTAGGCTTGCTAAGTAGGACTAAAGTGCAAGAATTGAAACTTGAGGGACCAAAGTGCAATTATGGTAAAATTCAAGAATTAACGTAATTCAAGTAATAAAAATAAATAACTCGAATAATAAAATAACTTTTTATTCAATAAAATTCAGAGTTATTACAACCTATCCCCCTTAAACAATTTCGTCCTCGAAATTAGGTGCACGCTAGGATTCGAACAGGTGAAGGTAATTCATTCTCATGGTTTCTTCTCTTTCCCAAGTAGTCTCTCCAGCTCCACGATGCTTCCATAAGACTCGGACTAACTTGATCGTCTTGTTACGGATAGTCTTCTCACTTCGGTCTTGAATTTCGATCGGTTCTTCCTCGTATGTTGCATCTTCTTCGATGGAAATATCCTCCCAGTTGATAACGTGAATGGGCAATGCTAGATATTTGCGAAGCATGGACACGTGAAACACGTTATGCACTCGATCCAGCTGGGGTGGTAATGCCAAGCGATAAGCAACTTTTCCGATCTTCTCCACGATGTCGAATGGTCCAATGTAGCGCGGGGACAGTTTTCCTTTCTTTCCAAATCTGATGACTCCTTTCTTTGGTCTGATCTTCAGGAACACATGATCTCCTACGTCAAAAGACAAGGGTCGGCTCCTTTTATCAGCATAACTCTTCTGTCGGCTTTGTGCAGTCAGGATCCTTTGTCTGATGGTCTTGACCTTCTCCGTTGTATCTCGCACTATGTCGGGCCCAATCAATCCTGTTTCTCCAGCATCCGTCCAGCAGACTGGCGATCGGCAGGGTCGACCATATAGAGCTTCGTACGGTGCCATTCCGATGCTTGCTTGATAGCTGTTGTTGTAGGCGAACTCCACCAATGGCAAGTGTTGCTCCCAGCTCCCAGAGAAATCCAAAGCGCAAGCTCTCAGCATATCCTCTAGAGTTTGAATAGTCCTCTCCGTATGTCCGTCTGTTTGAGGGTGAAAGGCCGTGCTAAGCCTTACGTCCGTTCCCAAGCTTTCTGCAATCCTTTCCAGAAGTGTGACACAAAACGTGGGTCTCTGTCAGACACTATCGAGATCGGTACTCCATGAAGGCGTACGATTTCTCGAATGTACAACATGCTTAGTTGCTCCACGTTTTCCGTCATCTTGACAGGTAGAAAGTGTGCAGACTTGGTGAGTATATCCACAATCACCCAGATAGCAGTATTGGACTTGGCAGATCTTGGCAATCCAGTGATGAAGTCCATTGAGATGTGCTCCCACTTCCAAGTCGGTATTGGCAAAGGTTGAAGGTCTCCTCCAAATTTCTGATGCTCGGCCTTGACTTGCTGGCATACCAAACAGGTGGACACAAATCGTGCTACATCCTTCTTCATTCCTTCCCACCAGTACGTTCTCCGCAGGTCATGATACATCTTCGTACCACTAGGGTGAACTGCAAAGTTCAAATGGTGAGCTTCTCGGAGTACGCTTTCTCGAAGGGTTCCAACATTAGGCACGAATACCTTTCCCTTGAATTTCAGACTGTTATTCTCCTCGATAGTCCATCTTGGCACCGCCTTTCCTTCTCGGATTCGATGCCGGACGAATTCACAAGTCTGCTCGAAGGTTTGGGCTAGTAATACTTCCTGATGAAGTGCTGGTTCCGCAATTAGAGCGTACAATCGAACGTTCCCATTTTCTGATGATGGCCGCAAGTTGAACTCGTTGAGAGTATCAACCATTTCCCATTCCTTGATGGTAGTCTTGACTTTCTGGGCTCTTTCTTTTCGACTAAGAGCGTCAGCTACCACGTTAGCCTTGCCGAGATGATACTGCATGGTAAACTTGTAGTCTTCCAAATACTCCATCCATCGACGCTGCCTCAAATTCAACTCCTTCTGAGTGAATAGATACTTGAGACTCTTGTGGTCGGTAAAAACTTCGAATTGTTCTCCCCACAGATAGTAACGCCACGACTTGAGAGCGAATACTGCTGCAGCCAATTCTAAGTCATGGGTGGGGTAATTCTTCTCGTGCGGTCGGAGTTGCCGGGATCCGTAAGCTATGACTTTTCCATTCTGCATCAGCACACATCCTAAGCCATCTCTTGACGCATCACAGTAGACAGTGTAATCAATACCACACTCAGGAATGATGAGAATCGGTGCGCTGGTCAGTCTCTTCTTCAGCTCTTGGAAAGATTTCTCACAAGCTTCACTCCAATCCAGCTTCACTCCTTTCTAAGTTAGCCTGGTCATTGGCTTAGCTAAGATTGAGAAGTCTGGTATGAATCTTCGGTAATAACCAGCCAATCCTAGAAAACTTCTGATTTCAAACACAGAGGTCGGCTATTTCCATTTCAGCACTGCTTCGACCTTGCTTTCGTCCACAGCAATCCCATCCTTGGATACTACATGCCCCAAGAACTTAACCACTTCAAGCCAAAACTCGCATTTACTGGCCTTAGCGTAAAGTTGGTTATCTCGGAGTATTTGTAGTGCCATCTTAAGATGTTCTTCGTGCTCTTCCTTGCTGGCAGAGTAAATCAAGATGTCGTCAATGAACACCACTACAAACTTGTCTAAGTAGGGTTGAAAAATCTTGTTCATGAGACACATGAATACTGCCGGAGCATTGGTCAGTCCAAACGGCATTACTACAAACTCGTAGTGGCCATATCGTGTTCGGAAAGCCGTCTTGGCGATATCCTCATCTCGAATCCTTAGCTGATGATAGCCTGATCGGAGATCCATTTTGGAAAAGCAAGTCGCTCCCCTCAATTGATCAAACAGGTCATCGATCCTAGGCAACGGATACCGGTTCTTGATCGTGACTTGGTTCAGCTTCCTATAGTCGATGCATAGCCTAAGCGTTCCTTCCTTCTTCTTCACGAACAAAGCTGGTGCTCCCCAAGGCGATGTGTTTGGCCTAATGAATCCTTTGTCCAGCAGTTCTTGCAACTGAGTCTTGAGTTCCCTCAATTCGGCAGGGGCCATTCGGTACGGGGCCATGGAAATTGGAGCGGTTCCAGGCTGCAATTCTATGGAGAAATCTATCTCCCTTTGAGGTGGTAAACCAGGAAGTTCTTCTGGGAAAACATCGGCATACTCGCAAACGATGTGTGGCAATCCCAGTTCCATCCTATCGGTTTCTTCCATTTGGAGACTGGCTAGCCATCCAAATAATTGATTCTACCACCTAGATCTCCTCGTCGTTTCTCTATCCCCCTTAAAACGGAAACGAGTCCCTTCTGGGGTGTAAGCCATCACAGTCTTCTGGTGACAATCGACGACTGCACGATGAGCTGATAGCCAATCCATTCCAAGGATAACGTCGAAGTCTGCCATATCGATTACTCGGAGGTCGCAGGTAAGACGTAGATTAGCTACTTCTATCTCGCACCCTCTACACACTAGACTAACAGCTATACTTCCCCCCAATGGCGATATCACTCTTGTACTCTTACTTAGGGGTTCTGTTTCTAGTGCTAGAGCAGTTACGCAAGCAGTAGATATAAACGAATGCGATGCACCAGAGTCAAACAAAGCTTGCACGCATGTACTATAAAGCAGTAGCGTACCTTGGATCACAGAAGGATCCGGCTCTTGTTCCTCGGTCTGCAGCGCAAAGATACGCCCTCCAGCGCCTTGCTGAGCTCCCATGGGCTGCTTTCCCTTGTTCTGCCCGTTCTGCTGCTGGGCTGAACCTTCAGGGTTTTGCTTCACAAAGCTGGCCTGCCCGGGCTGCTGAGCCTTCTGGTTTCCGAAGGTTCCGCTCTTCTCCTTCTGAGGCTGGGGACACTCACGCTTATAGTGACCCATAGCTTGGCAGTTGAAGCACTGCACAAACGCCTTGCTTTGGCCAAACCTCAGTGAGTCACCACGACTTGGCGCAGTGTTCTTCCAATTCTGATGGCCTTGACCCAGAGCAAAGGTCTTGGTAGGGTAGGGTCCACGGTTGCTGCTGTTGGAGGTCTGAGTTCGGATAGGGCCGCCAACATTGCCGGTTGCCTTCCTCCAGCTGGTCTTGAAATCGTTCTCCTCGCTCTCTAGGCGAAGAGCGCACTGCACCACCCCAGAATAGGTGGGGAAAGCCTGAGCAACCACAGCTCTTCTAGTTGTCGTTAGCCCCCACTCGAATCTCCTCGCTTTCTTGTCCTCGGTTGCAACGGCATCCGAGGCATAGCGGGATAGTTCCTCGAACTTGGCCGCATACTGAGTCACGGTCATCGTTCCTTGCTTCAGATTGTTGAACTCCTGTTCCTTAGCCAAGCGAATAGGCGTAGGGAAGTATTTGTCGAGGAACAACGTCTCGAACTGAGCAAACGTCATGCGTTGCCTCCATCAGCTCCCACCAATAGCGGGCTTCTCCCTTTAGCTGGTACGTGGCTAAGGCCACACGGTCTCCATCACGAGTGATCTCCAGGGTGTCCATGATCACCTTGACTTCCTTAAGCCATGCTTCAGCCACGGTCGGGTTGGTGTCACCGTTGAAAGTCGGAGGTCGACGCTTGCAGAACTCGTTCATCGCACGGGTTCGAGTCATAGGTCCTTCATTCGGGTTTGGGTTTTGACGGGCAGCGTTTAGAGCGGTTACGAGCGCTTGCATGACTTGAGCGAGGTCAGGGTTGGGGTTAGGGTTAGAAGAATCGCCGGTTTCATACCCTAGTCCACTGCGTCGGTCCACCATCTATGAGCGAAAATTGAAAAGGGGGGTGGTTTAGTTTTCAGCTAAACTATTTTCTTTGCTCAAAATGAGAAACAGTCAATAAAATAGTACGCAACAATATTCTTAAAACAACAAGTTTTTCATAGATAAGTAGAAAGTTACAAGTACAAAGCATCGAGTTCTACTATAAAACAACATACCAACAAACTTCCTACTACAAGCTGCGATAATCCTACACGACAGACCTACACATCATACTACTTGGTTCTTCTAGCATAAGTGCTTGAAAGGCAACTCAAACTTTCGGAACCTTATTCTAATAGTACTCCTACTCTACTAACTCGGTGGAACGACTCCAAAGAACTCCCTCAGCTGAATCTTCCACTCCTTCTCCCTCTTCTCTAGCCAACGCTCTCCATCACTGCGAATCTTTTCCACAAGCTCTCGAAGGTGCAGATCCTGAGGATCGAGGTCCTCGGTGGTGTCAGGTGAGAACACGACTATCTCGAAGAGCTGCTCGTCAGTCTCGGGGTCACGGATCCCTAGGTGAGGTATCGGTGTGAGACTCTCGGGTGCAAGTAGTGCCTTGTAGTACAGGAGATTGGCCACGGTGTACTCGGCAAAGTAATAGCTATCCATATCTACAATAAGGAAAGTTATATATTAGACTTAACGGTGGAAGGCGGAAATCGTGCACAACAAGTAAGCAAACATAACAAGGATCACAATAGATAAAACATAAGTCTTATATTATTTAAAACAGCAAGTACATCATAACGGCTTACAAGTTAAAGCTTCCTATACCATACTACATACAAAAGATCCTACTACTTGCTAGGCTTGCTAGCTAGTCTAGAAAAGGTGAGGGAACTCAATCCTACAAACTCCTATATCATCCTCAAAAGGTGGTGGTGGCACGTCTTCAGAGTCGGCAGATATGTCCATGTAGTCGGGCATAACCAAAGCAGGTGGTATCACTCCAAAGTCAATGTCTTCCTCATCATCGGAATCCCATCCCATTGGTCCTCCAAACTCCTCGGGATCTTCATCCTCGGAATCGTCGTCGTCAGATGGCAGGTCGGGGTTTGGCAAGTTCATCAAATGCTCCCAATCGGCTGCGTTGAGTGGCGGGTCATTGAATTCCTCGGGATCGTCTTCCTCATCGGGGTCTTCTTCGACTTCCATGTTGTTGGGAGGTGCTAACACCATTGGTACGGCATTGATAGGCTCGGCATTGATCGGTTCAATCGGGAGGTGCACGTTGTCAGGAGGTATGAGTTGAACGATGACAGGTACGGCGTCAACCATGTCTTCCTCTTCCTCATTGATGGGACGGATAAGGGCGCCATGCTCTTGGTAAAAATCGTTGGTGTAAGGAAAGGCATACGAGAAATAAGGATCCTCCACGAGTTGATGTGTCATGGACCTCACGGTGCTTGCAAGTCGATGAGATTCGGCTAGAAGGTTGACTTGATAAGGGCTTAGGGGATCCATCTACAATAAAGAAAATTATCTATTAGACTTATGGACAAGGCATAACAACACAGTTTTATTCATAGCATAACTTGGAAATACAACTTAGCTTAGGGAAATTCCTATTTCTTAACATCCTATACAACGGCTAGGGAATTTTATTTAGGGTACTCTTCCTAGTCCTTCTCGATCTTCAAGCTTCCTCAATTTGCGGGGTTTCCTTCCACGGCGGCTTCGTTGTCGATGGTCCTTCCTTCCTCGTTCGCGGTGGGTGGCATTAGGAGTAGGAAACCAAAGTACTCATAGAATGAGTTTAGGAGAGGAAACATGTGGGGAAACCAAGGGTCTTGCTCGACGGGAATGGGGTATTCTTCTGAACTCTAATGAAGTCGAGTTGCTTCGCACGCATGTCGGCAATGAAGTTGGGGTCTCCCAAGCACTGGGCTGATATCCTTTCCAAGACATAATCCTCAAGTGACAGGTTGGTTGGGGTGTCCATCTATAAGAAAATCTCGTTAGTAACGTTTCGAAAATACAAAGTTTTTAGTAAAATCATAAGGGAAACTTTTCAGATTTCTACGTTCCACATTCGATCCTTGATTTAAGTCATCATCCAATTGTTCGGGAATTCCCAGCTCGGCGGTACTGCCAATTTCCGCGCCTTGCTTCAATCCGAAAATTGTTTTGACAGAATTCCTCCTAATTTGGGACGGTAAACTTGAAAATCAATTCACGTTTGTGCAATGGGCAAAACTAGCTTAAGGTTCTACATGGTTCTCCCCATTCTACCCATGGCCGAGGTTTTGAACCTAAAGCTCTGATACCAAGCTGTAACGCCCCTAATTTTAGGTACGTTAATGAAAGAAATTTATTACAGAAATATCGAGTCACTGCTCATTATTACAAAACGGCTCTCATATGAGCATTTGAAATTCAAAAGACAACAAAAGGAAACTAAGAAGTCCTATTCTACGGCTCCTCTTGTTCCTCCAACCTAGCGAGTTCTTCGGCTCCGTACGCCTCCAAGGTGAATAGATCGCCCTGTTCGACTATCAAATCTAACATATTATACCGGCGTCGCCACCCATATAATATGCCAGGGTCACCACAAAGGCAACACCATGAGCTACGAAAACTCAATAGTATAATCCTACTTACTAACATCGATTTCCACATGATAAGTACATAAGCAGGGAAATAAGACAAAAATGACAACATGTTCACATTCGCTTGTAACTACCGTTAGCGTTTGACTCATCGTTAACCTTTTCATTGTTACCCTTTATCAAAAACACCTTTTTAACTCACCCAACCTCGATTCCGCCGTTCCGGGCTCTCGAGTATCCTCACAATGGTTCCGCCGCACCGGGTTCCCATTGGCACACAATGCATTGGCTCCATAACGCCGATAACCAAGCCATACACACCCAACCTCGATTCCGCCGTTCCGGACTCTCTAGTATCCTCACAATGGTTCTGCCGCACCGGGTTCCCATTGGCACACACACACACTTACGTAATACCCTTGAAATAGTCATTACGTAGTTTCGAAGATATTTTCCAACTGGGAAAACACAACAACCTTGTTAAACACACCCTAGGTGCCATGTGTCTATTTTCTTGGTTTTCGTGTCACGTTTGCATGCGAGACTCCGCGTGTGGGACTTTTTCATACAACATGCATTCATTCCAACTTCGAAATAGTATAATAATAACATCTAAGTCATGTAGCATGCTTGAATACCATAAACAACATAATCATGCATTTTTACTTTTCAAACAACGATCAAAGTCACTTTTAACTAAAAGAAAGTAAGTAGAGATTCACATAGTAAGATTACAACTATTTTACAAAAATAAAGTAAGCTTTTGAAAACTAGAGAAGGATCACTACCGTTCTCCTAGGCGGTGGTTTGGACGTCGGGTTAATTACGGCAGCGTAACGGCCCTCCGATTGCTTCGAAAGGAAAAGTTTTGGAAAACTTTCCCTAGAAACAACTTCCTAACTACTACTACACTACTTTTAAGATCGTCGGGTGGTTTTGGAAGCGGTTTAGGGGTTTCGCTCAAGAACTCTTAAGAACAAAGTGAGTTTTGAACTATGAACAAAGAAACTTGGAATTCTAGAGAGAAGGAGGAGCTATTGCTTTGAGGTGTGATTTTTCAAGTGAGAATGGCTCTCTATTTATAGGCATGGGATGCCCCCTCCCCCAAGATGGCCGGCCCTCTCTCTCTCTCTCAATTCCCCAATTTTTAAATCAAATCAAATCCAACTTTTAAGCAAAAATCAAGGGAAAATCCTAGGTTTGCATGGCTATGGTGTACCTTGGTGAGATTCTTGAATCAAATGGAGGGTTGAGATGAGAATGGTACATGATCAAAGGGTTGAGAAGTTGCAAGGTGAATATTGGAGTACAATAGAGTTAGGATTTGATTTGGAAGAAAATAAATCCCAAGGATTTGAAGTACATCCAAAAATCAAGCCAAGACTTACATCAAATCTCCCTCCCTCTCTCCTTCCTCTCTCTCTCGGCTTCCCTCTCTCTCTCTCTCTCTCTCGGCTTCCCTCTCTCTCTCTCTCTCTCTCTCTCTCTCTCTCTCTCTCTCCCTCCTTTGCAAGGTACAATATATATATACACATGCATATGTGTCATAACTTTGGAAGAAAATCCAATAAAGAAAGGGTTTCTTGGTACTTTTGAAATCCAAGTAGATTCAATGCTAGGATTTGCCCACCAACTCAATAAATAGGCAAGGGTACCCTAGGAATTATAATAATCATCTTAGGTACTAATATATATACACACACACATATATATATATATAAGTGGTTGAAATCCCAATAAAATAATAATAAAAGGGTACTTTGGTAACTATGCACTTTTGATTAAAATAATGGTACTTTCCCATGTGATTAAAGAAAATGCTAATTTAATGATCCAATAGTACTTTGAAAGATTTACCCTATTGTCCAATGGACAAAACTTCCCTTAACATCTATTATCCAGTGGATAATAGTTATTAGGCCACAAAAAATAATAAAGTAATCAAAAAGTACAATAAAGTAAGTTTACTTTTTAATATAAACAAATTGGATTCTATTACCCAATGGATAATAGTTCCCCTAACCATCATTGTCCAATGGACAAGGAAATAATCCAAATTGATAAAAATAAAAAGAATATTAAAATTTAAAGTTTAGGGTTCAAAAGGGTCAAAAGTCCCAACCGAGGGGCAAAACGGTCATTTTGCCAAGACTAGGTTACTTTTCAGTTTAGTTACTCTAACCGGATGGTTAGATGCTAACTAGGCTTGCTAAGTAGGACTAAAGTGCAAGAATTGAAACTTGAGGGACCAAAGTGCAATTATGGTAAAATTCAAGAATTAACGTAATTCAAGTAATAAAAATAAATAACTCGAATAATAAAATAACTTTTTATTCAATAAAATTCAGAGTTATTACAACCTATCCCCCTTAAACAATTTCGTCCTCGAAATTAGGTGCACGCTAGGATTCGAACAGGTGAAGGTAATTCATTCTCATGGTTTCTTCTCTTTCCCAAGTAGTCTCTCCAGCTCCACGATGCTTCCATAAGACTCGGACTAACTTGATCGTCTTGTTACGGATAGTCTTCTCACTTCGGTCTTGAATTTCGATCGGTTCTTCCTCGTATGTTGCATCTTCTTCGATGGAAATATCCTCCCAGTTGATAACGTGAATGGGCAATGCTAGATATTTGCGAAGCATGGACACGTGAAACACGTTATGCACTCGATCCAGCTGGGGTGGTAATGCCAAGCGATAAGCAACTTTTCCGATCTTCTCCACGATGTCGAATGGTCCAATGTAGCGCGGGGACAGTTTTCCTTTCTTTCCAAATCTGATGACTCCTTTCTTTGGTCTGATCTTCAGGAACACATGATCTCCTACGTCAAAAGACAAGGGTCGGCTCCTTTTATCAGCATAACTCTTCTGTCGGCTTTGTGCAGTCAGGATCCTTTGTCTGATGGTCTTGACCTTCTCCGTTGTATCTCGCACTATGTCGGGCCCAATCAATCCTGTTTCTCCAGCATCCGTCCAGCAGACTGGCGATCGGCAGGGTCGACCATATAGAGCTTCGTACGGTGCCATTCCGATGCTTGCTTGATAGCTGTTGTTGTAGGCGAACTCCACCAATGGCAAGTGTTGCTCCCAGCTCCCAGAGAAATCCAAAGCGCAAGCTCTCAGCATATCCTCTAGAGTTTGAATAGTCCTCTCCGTATGTCCGTCTGTTTGAGGGTGAAAGGCCGTGCTAAGCCTTACGTCCGTTCCCAAGCTTTCTGCAATCCTTTCCAGAAGTGTGACACAAAACGTGGGTCTCTGTCAGACACTATCGAGATCGGTACTCCATGAAGGCGTACGATTTCTCGAATGTACAACATGCTTAGTTGCTCCACGTTTTCCGTCATCTTGACAGGTAGAAAGTGTGCAGACTTGGTGAGTATATCCACAATCACCCAGATAGCAGTATTGGACTTGGCAGATCTTGGCAATCCAGTGATGAAGTCCATTGAGATGTGCTCCCACTTCCAAGTCGGTATTGGCAAAGGTTGAAGGTCTCCTCCAAATTTCTGATGCTCGGCCTTGACTTGCTGGCATACCAAACAGGTGGACACAAATCGTGCTACATCCTTCTTCATTCCTTCCCACCAGTACGTTCTCCGCAGGTCATGATACATCTTCGTACCACTAGGGTGAACTGCAAAGTTCAAATGGTGAGCTTCTCGGAGTACGCTTTCTCGAAGGGTTCCAACATTAGGCACGAATACCTTTCCCTTGAATTTCAGACTGTTATTCTCCTCGATAGTCCATCTTGGCACCGCCTTTCCTTCTCGGATTCGATGCCGGACGAATTCACAAGTCTGCTCGAAGGTTTGGGCTAGTAATACTTCCTGATGAAGTGCTGGTTCCGCAATTAGAGCGTACAATCGAACGTTCCCATTTTCTGATGATGGCCGCAAGTTGAACTCGTTGAGAGTATCAACCATTTCCCATTCCTTGATGGTAGTCTTGACTTTCTGGGCTCTTTCTTTTCGACTAAGAGCG
>BPLS01029949.1:1568-18558 GCA_019656275.1 Rhododendron kiyosumense | reverse complement strand
GGGGATTTTAAAAGATATCGAAGTGTCCAAATTGGGGTGTCTACAGATGCCCCTCTTTGACGAGGCTCGTCGACCATTGATTCGTTCTGAGTCGCGTCAAAGACATAGACCACCCAATTTGAATATCTAAGTATCTTTTAAGCAGAAAATACTTTAAAATATAAATCCAAATGGTCGCGCTCTTTCGAGCTGCCTACGTACCCTTGTGTAAGGATCAGACCTGCGTAGTTCATATGGGCAAAAATGTGATGGAAATATGAAACACATAAATTGAATCTTAGAAAAGGTTGCATTTATGCAAGAAATGTAGTCTTAGCATGGCTGTCTACACTATTTGACTGAAGTTTGTTGAGGGTATGATCTCAACACGTTTTTTGAGAAGACTGTTATTTGAGGATAGATCTCAATAAATCATTTGAAAACATGTTAAATCATAATTGATAAAGATGTAAACTTAGCGAGTCTGTTTTACATTGTAGAATTTTTTAATCGAAATGTGATTTTGAAGTTTGTTTGAGGATGCGATCTCAACAAACTATTTTAAGAGAATGGTTATTTGAGGATAGATCTCAATGAACCATTTTAATAAAAATGTAAACTTAGCAAGGCTGTTTACACTGTTTAAAAGGTGAAATGATATGATTCCCAATAAATTACTGAGAAATAATCTTTTGAGAATGAGATTTCAACAACAAGATCAAACATAAATTGGTATGGTACCAATTCTAAGAAATGAAACATGAGGGATCAAGATTGAGGGCATAACTGGAATGCAGACAGTGAGCTTTGATTTGCACAGATGTGCCACACGGTAGAGTTTGCACCGTGCGGTAGACATGTTCGAGATATGTACCGTACGGGATATATTTCCACCGTACGGTAGAAGCAGTTACGAGACATAAATAGTAGAAACCGTTTCAGTCGGTTCATTTTCAAAAATTCGAACTTCTCTTCTCCCTTCTCTCGATCTCCCCTCAACCCTAGGTTTTCAAATCCTCTGATTTTGGTCATGGAACGAGATAGGGACGATGGAGATGGGGCTTTGAGTGGCGGTGATGGAGCGATGGTACGGGGAACCGAGTTTAGTGCCGTTACGGTTTCAACTGGTTCTGACGATCATGGTTTGCCATTGAGCGAGGGCCCAATATCCACGGTGGAGGGTGGTGGTGATGATGGGGCGACTGTCACACCCATGGACAGTGTCCAATCTGTTGAGGGTTTCATTGTCTCGACGGCGAGGGACGGTGCAGCGGCGGGTGACACACCAATCGAGGGCGGCTCGGTGGTGACGGTTGAAGAGAGTACAGGGGTTACAGTGAGGGAAGAGCACCGTACGGTGGAAAGAGAGCACCGTGCGGTGGAGGATGAGGGCCGTACGGTGGAGACTACGGCAGTTGGGGGTGATACAGTTACTGAAGGGCACCGTGCGGTGGAAGTGGAGCACCGTGCGGCAGAGGTCTCCACTGATGGTGGTGATACGAGGATGGGTGAGTACCGTGCGGTGGAGGAGGGGCATCGTGCAGTGGAAGAACCGTCCGAGGGGGGTTCGATGGGTTTTGCTGCGAGCGTGCCTGCGACGCCGGCGAGTACTCCTTTTACTCCGGCGGGTTCAGTCGTCGAGATGGAGATAGGGGGTCTTGATGTGAGCGTGGAACGTCGGGCCATGGAGGAAAGAGGGACGCCGGCCAGCGCGACTCCTTCAGATTTCCCTTTTACGCCGTCGGACATGCACATGGAGACGGAGAGAAGAGGAGAGGGGGACGAGGATGCCGAGGCTGTTGCTCGGAGGTTAGCGAGGGGGAAGTCAGTAGTGGGAGAGAGCGAGGGGCAAGAGGCGAGGGATCCACTGGCAGATCCTTTGTTTAGGCCTCCCATTGGTTCATCGAGGGAGCAGGGGGTGAGTCTGCGAGATACTTTGGAGTGTGCAGACCCTCGAGATTTGAGTGCTCGACTGGCGGAGACTCCTTCGTTGGCTAGCGTGCTTGCTAGAGAGGAGACTTTGAGGGAAGCTGAGAGAGAGGAGAAGGAGAGGCAGAGAGCGAGGGAGGGCCCTCGGGTTACTCTGATTCAGGAGGTGGAGGCAGCGGCGAGGGAGAGGGCAGCTTTCAGCGAGGAGTCTTATGTGCCTCGCGTCCATTTCTTCGTGCCTTTTGGGGTGGACGCGTTCGTGCCTCGTCAGGCCCTACAGGAGGAGCAGGTGCTTCATGACCTAGGGAGTCATATGGGGATGTCCGGCCCATTGGTATTTTTCAATTTCAATGTCTCTTATATTTCCTATATTACATGCTTTTTCAAGAAATAGTTTCCTATCTTAGTTTGCATGCATGTATGTTTATGTAAAACAGGAGGACACATCGATGGCCTGTTATGGGGGGCCCGCTAGGTCCCTCGAATATTATGAGGCTTTAGATCCTAGGGTACGGAGTTTAGTAGATGCTGCAGGTTTTGGTCCTTTCATTCGGACCTTGTTCACAGGAGGGCGATCGGATCGCTTCCTAGTGAGAGCTTTAGTTGAGCGATGGTGGAACACACAAACACGTTCCACCTCCCATTCGGCGAGATGACCATCACCCCTTTAGACTTCGCAGCGATTACCGGTTTGAGGGTAGGAGGAGATCCGATTCCTTTTGACTCAGAGTTGTATAAGGATCAGAGGGCTTTGGAGTATTACTTAGGACCGGGGTTTCGGGCAGCGGATGCAATGGTGAAGTATTCTCAATTCGAAAAGGGGTATTGGGATAGAACTCCGGTGGATGATAAGGAGGTAGCACAGATGGCACGGGCTTACCTGCTTTACCTTTTTGGTGCGTCATTGTTCCCGAACAGACGTAATGGTGTACACCTAGGTTGGCTGCCGGCTTTCCATCATCTTGAGCAGGCGGGGAGGTTTGATTTTGGAGGGGCTGCCCTGGCTACCTTGTACTGCTTTCTTGGGAGCGCGTCGCGCATGGTTGGTACGACTTTAGGTGGCTATTGGAGGGTTTTGGAGGTAAGATATTCAATTCATGCTTTTAAATCCTGTATTACTTGCCTTTTGATCTTCTTTGACTGATGCAATTTGCTTAACGTGCAGGTTTGGGCCTTTGAAGTACTGGGGATGTACGGACCGGAGAACACGTTCGAGAATCCTCGAGTACTTCCTCGAGCATTGAGGTGGGCGCCCAAGTATCGCCAATCTAGCGAATTCCGAGGGAATTTAAGGGAATTTCGCCTCTTCCTTGATAGGATGTCTGGCGAAGGGGTAAGAACCTTTACTTTTGACTATATGATGTTGTTTCTAGGTCACTTTTCTAAGACATTCTTCAATTTTCTGCAGGTTCTATGGAATTTGTGGATCGGGCTGCGAGCAGACTTTCTTGTTCGAAGCCGGGAGGTGACTCGCAGCCGCGTTCTATTGGAGTCACCCTTTGGCTGGCAATGGTATCTGGGGGAGCGGGTGACACGCCAATCCTTGGGGCTTACGGAGTTCAGGGTTCCGGTAGGTGTGCCACTTTTGATGCTGAGGACCGGGGATTATACGCGGGAGGAGATCGAGAGGCATACGAGGCCAGTCGAGGACCTGACAGCTTATCTTAGTACTTCGATGGACTATGCAGGCTATAGAGAGAGATACCTGGCTTATCGTCTTCGGATGGTAGAGCGGCTGTCGGGTGCTACGGAGGCGGGGGGCAATGAGAGCGAGGCGGCGACAGGGGCCTCAGGGAGTAGAGGGAGTAGACGGGGTGGTACCAGCTCACGCCGTAGGCCAGGTAGGGGACGAGGTGCTGGACGGGTTACAGAGGTGGGGCATACTTTCCCGGAGGTGAGCAGAGTGGTGTCAGTAGTGACGCGGGAAGGTATTGAAGGCGAGATCGTTATCCCGTCACGCTCTGCGAGTATTACCTTACCTAAGGCTGAGGTATGGAATTTGACTTGTCATTTTAATTTCTTGCAGACTTATTTGATGTATACATGTCATTTTAATGTGCTGAATTTGTCTTAGGTACCACGAGCATGGGCAGAGAACGTATACCAGCTGCTGTTGGACTGCTTCACGGTGATTCGTCAGGGAGCAATGGGCGTGTCACCCGAGGTTTTGCCACGCGGGGCCACAGCAGCTGCACAAAGGGGTGGTACTAGGCGGAGAAGTTCAAGTGGTGGACCGACCAGTCGCGGGGGAGGTCGCGAAGAGTCATCCAGCCGGGGAGGTGGTCGAGGTGAGGCTACTAGCCGGGGAAGAGCCCAAGGCGAGGCTGTTAGCCGAGGAGGAGGCGTTTGGGTATGTTTTCAAGTTATTTTCCCTTTATGTTATTATTTCTGATGATAGCTTTCTAATTGATACCTTATAATGCAGATTACAAGGCATCTTGGGGTAATCCATAGGCCACGCACAAAGAATGCGAGGAGCAGTCCGCCTCCTGTTCAATCTACTTCCACTACTCAGGAGAGAGTCTTGCGAGAGAGGCGCGCGCGGCCAGCAGAGGTGGCGGAGAGAGGTGGAGATGATGAGGAGGAGGAAGAAGGAGGAGGAGACAGCTTGTCCAGTAGCTCAGTTTCTGATCCTCGTTACGTACGGCCTCCTGGCGAGCGGAGCGATGATGATGATGATGACGACGATGATGGTGATGATGGTACCTCTTTTGAGGTTAGGGAAAGACCACAGAAGATGGCACATCGTTGAGTCTTTTCTATTAGTTCTAGCTTTTTAGGAGATGAGGCCTGCGTGCCTTTTTTGCTTTGGACGACCGTTTGTCCCTTTTTCTGATTTTGCATAGATGGGGCTTGCATGCCATGACAGTAGTACTCGTGTTTTTGTTTTTTTTTTCCACAGGTTTCACTTTCATTATGTAGATGTTTTTTTTGGGTTTATAAATAAGCTTGCATTCGTACCACACATGTCTATTCTAAACGCAGAAGTCATAACACCGAGATGAGTTTTGAGGTGGTTTCAGCTGAATTTGTACCGAAACTTATAATATGTGCAAACTGACCCGGAAGACATTGCCATTGAAAAATGACCGTCATGACTTGAGAAAATGAGAAGGTTGGCTTTCAACTTGAGACTCTTGACATAAAAATCCCATTGGACTAAGATTACGGACTCGTGAAACGCCAAACCCTAGATTTTGGGCCCAAACTTGAAACTGACACCTTTACACGACTTGTAGGAGTTGACAAAAAGGAAAGGAACTTGTTTTTGAATACTTCGACGCAAAAAGATGAGCTTTTGTCATGAAAAATGTGCTTCGGGGTACCAAACTTGCGTATTTTGGTCTAGACTCGAAACCAACCTTCTCTCAAAGTCATATTACAGTAGTATGACCTATTGGCGTGGATAAAATGAAGAAAATGCCCCTAAACCAGATTTTGACAGTTCGTACGCATGGTTTTGGGCGTTTTCGGACCGTTTTACATACCAAAACTGTAAATCATGGTCCGGAGCTGCGACCAAACCTTCCGTGAAGTCACTTTTGCACAATGTGGCTTGTATGTACCAGCCAAACTAACTAAAATGCCCCAGAACAAGTTTTGACCTCTGAGAACCAAAAATCTGCAGACACAGTGCACATACTGTACCGTACGGGAGATATATGTGCCGTACGGTGGAACTTTGTGACGTACGGTGGAGATACTTCTACCGTACGGTAGAACTTTGTAACATATGGTGGAGATATGTCTACCGTACGGTGGACACTTGTAACGTACGGTGGATATATGTCTACCGTACGGTAGAAGCCTGACAGGACAAACCTGCAATCAGTCTTGGTAATGACTTGCTTTCTCTTTATGCTAGTTGGCCGTTTTCCCACTGTTTTGCAGACTCTTAAGGCTCTGTACCTGCCTATTTGAAGGATTTTGAGGGGTCTTTTCCAAAGGTTAACGCGTTCTTCGATGTGGCACGTATACCGAGATACATCTTGCCTCTCCTATAAATACTCTCCTTTGCTTTCATTCTCTTTCATAACCAAAATCATTTCTCTTCCTAAAATCATGAACTTTCCCGCCTTGATACGTCCATGGCTTGACGAGCTTGACGGTATAGATTGGCTGAATTGTCGCTCACATAGGCTAGGTTCTCTGCGATATGTTCGAGACGTTATCATACGTCCCGAGCTCCTACGTGCTGCTACCCAAATGTGGGACCCAGAAGTACATGTGTTCCGTTTCGGTTTTTCGGAGCTATGTCCCATTGTAGAAGAGTTCCACGCTTATCTCGGCGGTTTTGACCTGGAAGTTCCGGTTAATCCCTTCAAGAAGATTGGAATAGCGCAAACTTTGTCCGAGAAGTTGGGGATAAGCAAAAATGCAGCCAAGTCCCTATCCGAAGGCAGAATGCTGAATATTTCTCGTCTTATCAACCAATTCAGAGGTAACAGGTTTGCTTTGTGCTTATGTCTGCTGGCTGCCTTTCTGCTTGTGCAGCCTGACGGTCAGGCGAGCTCTTTGTTGGTAAGCGTGGCTGCCCAAATTGATGATCGTAAGGATGTAGCTCCGATGGTTTTAGCTGAAACAATAATAGGGCTAGATGTTGTGCATGCTGGTCAAACCAATGTCTTTTGAGGTAGCCCATTATTCCTACAGGTAAGCTTCTCACTTAGCTCTCCTTTTTCTGGTTCTTCTCACTTTCTCTTTTTACCTCAACACTCGGTTTAAGTTTTCTATGGTTTCTGACTTGTCTTTTCTCTCATTGCAGTTATGGTTGTGTGATAAACTCAATCTGCTAGAGCCTGTTCCAAGAACTCGGGTTCACGAGACACAGGGCTTTGTGAGGAGGAATTTTGTAGAGGTTTGTGGAACTGAGGAGTTATGGGTTCAGCGTTTCCATCAAGTCACGGAAGAAATGATTGCATGGCGGACTAATTGGGCTGATCTTCCAGTTATGGCACTTAGCAACATGGGGCGTAGCAGGATGATGCTGGCGGGCATGTTTGGTTGGACCTTTTATATCCCTTATCGCATTCTTCGTCAGCTCGGAGTTCGCCAAACGATGCCGCCGCATGAGTACTTTACCATGCCACCTTTCAAGTTCTCTACTTGTCGTTTTTACCAGCATACTTGGAGAGCACGTGTTACCATTCCGAGGGATCCATACCCCAGTGTTCTGTTGCCACAGAATTATGAAGATTGGCTCATTCAAGATGTAGAGGCAAGAATTGGATAGAATGAGCGGTGACTTGAGACATGACTTTGCTTGTGCTCCGAGATGAACTTAGGACCCTTAGTGTGTTTGTTTCTTTGTTGGCTTGCTATTTCCTTTTGTCAGTGTGCTTGTTTTTTTGAAAGTTTCATGCTCAGCTTTGTATCCGAAGAAGTTTGTTTGAATAAAATTTGAATTATGAAGTTTTCCCGCTTTTGAATTCTTGTTGGTTCTGTTGATGTCTTTATGAACTGCTTTTTAGAAGAAAATGGAGAGATTTTTTTTTTTGAAATAAAACGACCGAACCTTAAAGTAAGGTTGCCTACGTATCCCGAAGGAATCAGGTCATGACGTAGTTCAGGTACTTTGTACACACTTTTTTTTTTGGTTTGGGTTCACTCGAGTATTTTACACTCTCCTTTTTGTGCTCTAATTTTTGCCTAGTACCGCCCTTTCGGGTTTTCGGTCTAGCGAGCTCTTTTTTCAATATTAGCCTTGAATTTTGCCTAGGTTGTCCTTTCGGATTTTCCGCCTAGCAGGCTTTTGCTCTAATTTTTGCCTGAAACTGCCCACCCTTGTGGTTTTCAGTTCAGCGAGCTTCTCTCAGGGGTAATATCTTTTAAGTTGATCCAAGTTAACCAAAGTAGAAAACTCATTACCATCGAGGTCAATGAGTTGAGTTGCTCCTCCAGACAAGATTGTCTTAATGATGTACGGCCCAGCCCATTTTGGTCGGAATTTCCCACGTGGATCAAAAACTGGAGCCCGTATTTCCTTCAAAACCATTGCCCCTTCTTCCAAATCTCTTGGCCTGACTTTCTTGTTGAATGCCCGGGCAATTCTTCGCTGATAACCTTGAATGTGATACAGTGCCTTGAGACGCCTTTCATCAAATAACATTAGCTCTTCAAATCTGCTGTTCAACCATTCTGCCTCACTTACTCCTGATTCTGCCATGATCCTTAGTGACGGTATTTCTAGCTCGATAGGGAGAACGGCTTCCATGCCATAAACCAATGAATAGGGTGTTGCCCCTGTCGGTGTACGGATGGACGTCCGGCATCCCCACAAAGCTAGCGGTAATTGTTCATGCCAATTTCTGGCAGACTGTATAGTTCTCTCAAGAATGGTTTTGATGGTTTTATTTGCTGCTTCGACCGCCCCATTGGTTTGAGGACGGTATACCGTTGACTTATGAACTTGGACTCCGAACTCCTCAAGAACCTCGGCCGCTCGTCCTTTGAAATGAACACCATTATCTGACACGAAGGCTTGCGGAACCCCGTATCGATAAACGATGTTTTGCTTGATAAAATGAGCCACTTGTACTGCCATTAAAGTGGCATATGAGGCTGCTTCTACCCATTTTGTAAAATAGTCGACTGCGACCAAAATAAACTTGTGACCATTGGACGCTGCTGGCGTGATTCTTCCAATAACATCTATGCCCCAAACAGAAAATGGCCAAGGCGACGTCATAGAGTGTAACTCAGATGGTGGAAGATGCATAAGATTAGCATGAATCTGGCATTTGTGACACCGTCGCACATATTGAACGCATTCGGTTTCCATAGTTGACCAATAGTAACCTTGTCTCAGAATCTTTTTGGTTAACATCAAACCATTCATGTGGGGACCACAAACCCCTTCGTGGATTTCTTCCATGATTCTGACAGCTTCATGCCCATGTACACATAGTTTATGCACTCCACAGGGTGACCTTCGATATAATCGTCCTCCACAAATTATGTATTGAGAAGCTAATTTCCGAAGGGAGGCCTGATCTTTCTTGTCAGTCCCTGGTGGGCATTCTCCTTTCTCGATAAAATTCCAAATATCATGATACCATGGCAACCCATCATCTGGCTCGTCAATTGCCATAATATATTCGTACACAGGTTTGCTCCTTTGCTCAATCATAATTGTCGCATTTTGACCCCGATTGGTATTTCCACCATGGATGCCAAAGTAGCGAGAGCATCAGCAAACCGGTTCTTTAACCTCGGCACATGAGTAAAGGTTACTATTTGGAATTGCGGAATTAAGCCTTCAAGATTCTCGTAATAAGGCTTAAGTTTGTCTTCCCTGACTTTCCAATCGCCATTAGCTTGCGACACCACCAAATTGGAGTCTCCGATTACTTCGAGCTTTTGTACTCCGATTTCCAATGCGGCTTCCATTCCTACAATACAAGCCTCGTACTCAACTTGATTGTTGGTAACCCCAAAGTTTAACTTAAAGGCTAATGGAATATGCGACCCATCAGGCGAAATCAACAATACTCCAATTCCAAATCCTCTTTGATTAGCAGCCCCATCAAAATGCAATGTCCAAACGTCATTGGCTGTTGCCATCACATTCTCGTCTGGAAACTTAAACTCCACATCTTTTGGTCCTTCCACAGGTCAATCTGCCAGGAATTCTGCCACCGCTCTCCCTTTCACGGATTTCCGTGTAACATACCTGATATCGAACTCAGAAAGCAAGAGTAACCAATGTGCTACCTTACCGGTGAGTGCTGGCTTCTCGAGCAGATATTTAAGAGGGTCCATTCGAGAAATCAACACTACCGAATGAGCTAGCATGTAGTGCCTCAGTTTTTTGGTGGCCCAAACTAGAGCCCAACGCGTCTTCTCTAAAGATGTGTAGCATTGTTCACATTCTGTCATTCTTTTGCTTATGTAATAGATAGCCTTTTCAACCCTATCTTCCCCTTCTTGGGCCAACATGCTACCCATTGCAGATGATGTCACAGACAGGTATAGAATTAAAGGTTTTCCTTGCTTCGGGGGCATCAGGACTGGCGGATTCTGGAGATAACTCCATACGGCTTCGAAAGCTCGTTGACACCTATCATCCCACTTGAATTGAACTCCTTTCTTCAGCAGACGAAACATCGGCTCGCAAGTTGAGGTTAACTTGGCGATGAATCGGCTTATAAATTGGATCTTGCCAAGAAAACTTCGCACCTCTTTCTCAGTTCGAGGTGGCTCCATTTCTAGAACTGCTTTAATTTTAGACGGATCGACCTCGATCCCACGAGTGGTGATTAGAAAGCCCAACATTTTTCCTACTGTGACCCCAAACGTACATTTCTCCGGATTAAGCCGCAATCTGTACTTCCGAATCCTTTCAAAGAATTTCCTGAGCGCAGGCAAATGTCCTTCCCTGTTTTTGGATTTTACTATCATATCATCCACATAGACTTCAACTTCTCTATGAATCATATCATGTAATAGTGTTGTCGCTGCCCTTTGATAGGTGGATCCTGCATTCTTCAGCCCGAATGGCATTACCCTATAATAGTAGGTGCCCCATTCTGTAATAAAAGTGGTTTTCTCGCGATCTTCGGGTGCCATGAGAATCTGATTATATCCTGAAAAGCCGTCCATAAAAGATAACAAAGCATGTCTCGCAGTGTTGTCAACGAGAACATCTATATGTGGGAGTGGGAAATCATCTTTTGGACTTACTTTATTTAGATCTCTAAAATCTACACAGATTCTTATCTTGCCATTCTTTTTCGGTACAGGCACAATATTTGCAATCCATTTGGGGTATTCTGTTACAATTAGAAATCCAGCATCAATTTGCTTTTGCACTTCTTCTTTAATTTTTAGTGCCCAATCAGGTCTCATTTTCCTCAACCTCTGTTTTACAGGTTTCGCGTCAGGATAGAGTGGGATCCGGTGTTCCACAATTTCAGGGTCAATTCCGGTCATATCTGCGTGGGACCAAGCAAAGACATTTTCAAATTCTTTTAATAAATCTGAGAATGCTTTGAACTCCTCCGAAGACAGCCCAGAACCAACTTGAACCATTCGTGGGTTAGTTTCATCTTTCAAGTTTATAAAAACAACTTCTTCTTTTATTGGCTGAGCATATCTTTCTTTTTCCTTTTGAAGCAAAGCCTGGAGTTCTTTAGGGATTTCTTCGTCATTTTCTATTTCTTCATCACTAGGGTCAACATAGTTTATCTCGGAGACAGCAAAGTAAGCAAAGTTGTTCTCGTTCATTTCATCATCAAGGGTGGCCTCAGGGGCATGATACATCAGAGTTGACTCAAACTCAAAATAGAAAGACTGACGTGGAGGGCCAAGAGGCACAAGCTCCGACTCGGAATCAGACTCAGATAGGACAGACTCAAATTCAGACTCAGTGTCGGACCCAGTCTTGAGATAGCCTATATGTGGTACAAAAGTGCTATTTTTATAACTTCCAACAGCATCTACTATGAAAGAAGTGAAATCCTCGGATGCTTCTTCTCCCACCATCATGACAGCAGCTCCATCTTGAACCGTACTCATTGGACCCTCCTCAAAAAGCGATGACAGATAGTTAGAATCCAAGTACTCAACCCAGTCAATGTTGAGAGCTTTCACCAATTCAGTCAATTTCTCAATCTCATCATCACTGTCCCACGTATTGTTGGCGAAGATCTCGAATCCGGGCAATTGTGCATTGGTTTCAGAATCCCAAAAAGGCTCCGGCTGCCCCAGATACCTTTCCTCCTTGGCTTTGACAAAACGGATAGGTCCTTTCTTCACAACTGCCTCCTTTCCACCAGTAGGCACATATCCTAGACCAAAACGACCGTTGTTCGATGGAAATTTCGGAAATTCAGGAACTCCTTGATTGTCGCGCCCGAGCCCCATACCGGGCATATAGGACATCTTTTTCATCATCTTGACAGCCACAGAACTTATCACAAAATCCTGGTCTATCTTGATAGTGTGCACATTATCAGCAGTATCGAAGGAAAATCCTCCCAAGGTAACATCCTCCTCTCCATGCATAATTTCCAAAACCGGTGCATTATCAGCAGCATGAGGACGGATCCCAGAATCCCCATATATGGTAAGAGTGCCCTTAGCCAAGCCCAATTGCACTTTCTGATGTAGGGAGGAAGGCACAGCCATTATATCAGGATGATGGAGCCAAGGCCTTCCCAGGAGCAAATTGAAGGAAGCCGGGATGTCTAAAACATGAAATTCTACCTTGTTATTGAATCCCTCAATGGATATTTCCAACAGAACTGTGCCAACCACATCACGGCGGGTATTGTCGTAGGCACGTACCCCCAAGTTGGATGGTTCAAAATCCTTCTTTGCCAGCCCAAGGCAATAAGCTGTCCGAAGCGGGCACACATTCAAGGCGGATCCATTGTCAAGCAGACAGACCGGGACCCATTTTCCCATACACTTGAAGGTGACATGGAGCGGTTTATTGTGACCGGCTCCTTCGGCTGGTAGATCTTTCTCGGTAAAGGTTACGGAATGTTTAGCAGGCTTGGGCATAAGAAGGGCTATGACAGCTTCGGGAGTGATATCAGTGGGTACTGTCATACGAGACAGGGCTTGGATAAGCTTTTGGCGATGTTCAGTAGAAGTGGACAAAAGGTCCCAAATGGAGATTGGAGCTGGGGTTTTGTTGAGTTGTTTTATGATCGGGTCTTTCTCGGGAGGGGCTGTTTGGGTAGGCAAGGTTTGGGTTGGTTTGGGTTGAATAGGTTCGGGTTCAGCTTGGATAAGTTCAGATTGGATAATTTCACCCCAAAAATCATTGTCTTGAGTTTGAGGAGGTTGGGTTGGGTTTCTATTTTGGAGCCGGTCAGGTTGGTACACTCGGCCACTTCGGGTTAAGCGGCTCACGGTTTCATTCCATAAGCCTTGGTTACTCCCCCATACGTCTTCACCAATCTTGCGTTTTCCTTTCTTGATTTCCTCCATCTTTTGTTTCATATCGGGATCTTCTATCCAGATATCTTCCAAATTTTCCTTGGCCTTACGCTTGTTGATGTCAACAGCTTCCATCCTCTTGCTTAAACCATCTATGGCGCTATCCATCCAGAAAGAATCATTCATCATGGCTTTGTTGACTGTCCAAACTTCACCATTCCCAACTTGTATATCCATTACCTCGTCTTCCTCCCAGAAGTTATCAAAAAGAGTATGCTCCAACGTCGCAACGTCGGGCTGCGGGGGAAAAGGTGCAGCTGGCCGTGAAAGAGATTCTCCAATAATGTACGCTTGAGGGAACCAATCAGTATCCTCAAAAACTGTTTCAACCTTGACTTGACCTATGTTATTTTGCAAAGGTAGCGCAACTTCATCAAAAGGGCTCATGTCCCTTAGTTCATTTTCTTGCTTATACCCTTCGGGTGTTTGAATGAATTGGTTAGTGTCAAATGCAGCATACCCCTCATGGCCCGGGTGATAAGAATTTTCGAAGGGTCCACGGCTGGACTCGTCGAAGGCCATAAAGTTATGCAGTTCTTGGTTCGTTTCTTCTTCTTCTATTACAAGCTTTGGTTCTTGAAATAACCCATAAAGAGAGTACCCGTCCAACGGGTTGGCTTGAAATGACTCCCAATCCCGCACAAAATCGCCCCAGTCCTCGTTATCTTCGATTGGTCCACCTCCTGTCAGAAACCCCACAGTTTCTTCCTCAGTCCAGCCTTCCATCAAGTGCCTTTCTTCTATTTCAAAGCTTCCCAAGAACTGTACCTCGGGCTCTTCCGACAGATAAACAATCGGCTTAGGTTCAGTATCGGGCACAATGAATTTGCTTGGATCTGAGTTAGACTCCTTTCCAAACATATTCATGGCTTGACGCTGCCTATTTATTTCGTTGAGCGACAGCCGTGTTTCATGTCCAAAAAGGTGTGATAAAGAGAACGTGTCCAAGGGATCATTCTCTTCCATTAATTGGTATTCCGTTGGCTCAACATTCCATTCAATTTCAACAAATCTTTGATAAAACTGAACATTTTCAAAGAAATCCTCCAAGTTTTCAGGTGGTTGGCCAAATAGCCGCTGGTTGGTTTGGTCATAAGCAGGCTCACTTTCATAATTGGTAAACAAAAGAGGCAATGTGACACAATCCAATGGGTCATTTTCTTCCAACATCTGCCATTCGTTTGGTGTTGGAATCCATTCCCATTCTTCTTCATTGTCAGGATCCATGTGATCAACATAGACCATTAACCAGTCATCATTGATTTGGAGGGCACCCATGATCTCATTTCCAGGTTCGGGTTGATTTTGAGCTTGAAGTTCTTCAGCCTCTCTTTCCAGCCAGTCATCCACAAGATCCCCCCATTTAAGCATCCATTCATGCTTCACGTCCTCGAGAAAATTGACTTCGCTATTATTGGGTACTTGCACGACGGGCCTTGGGTTAGTTTCGGGGACAATGAAATGGTTGGGGTTGAAGTTGGCGGGGTTGAGGTTATTTTGAGCAGGGTTTAAGGTAATGTGGTTGATTTGGTTGTTGGGTTTGTGTTCGGGCATTGGGTTGGCAACGGTGTTTGGTTTTGGTGGAATCGGGATGGTTTCATTGTCAATGAGGTCTTGGATTTGATGTCGGAGGCGGAAACAGTTGTTGGTATAGTGACCAGGCATTTGGTGGTAGTCACAAAAGGCTTTTGGGTTGTGGCTAGCAGGGAGTTCTTTGGGTAGCTCACGGGGTTCAAGGGGTTTGATGAGTTTCTTTTCAAGGAGTTTTTGGTAGACAGAGGACAAGGGACTGGAGAATTGGTAGAAATGTCTTCTGGGCTTATTTGGCTGGGTATTTATTTGGTTGACTGGCTTGGTTTCATTTGGCTTTTGGTAGTTGGAGCTAGAGCTGGAGTTGGAGTTGGATGGGTTGTGGTAGTTACTTCCAAATAAGGTACTACTGTTGCCAGAGTAGACCCTTTTGTTTTTGGTTTCAGTTTTTTCAGTTTTCTCAAAGATCCCTAAGCGAAGTGCATCCTCGACAGCAAGTCCAGCTTCATAGAAAGTCTTAAAATCAGCAGTAGTTTGAAACACCACTAGATGCTTGGCAAAATCAGGTGCCAAATTTCTAGTAATGATTCTCATTTGCTCTTTATCAGATGGTCGATCGATCATTTGAGAAGCTTTTCCCCTCCACCTCTTGACAAAGTCAGCAAAAGACTCGTTTGACTCCATTTTGGTGGATTCCAGTTCTCTCACAGTCATTTCCAGCTGAATGTTATAATTGTAATGAGCAACGAAGGCTGCCCCAATGTCATCCCAGCTTTTCTTCCTTGAATCATCCAAAGTAAGGAACCACCGAAGGGCAGGCCCCTTAAGTGTTTGCTGGAACATTTGCGCCATTGCATCCTTTTCAATTCCATACATGGACAGAGTGCCCACGTATGTTTGTAAATGAGCTTTTGGATCCCCGGTACCATCAAAATTTTCCCAATCAATAGGTTTGAAGCGATCAGGCAGCTTAGCATTTGGGAACAAACACAATTTTTCCATGTCCACCCCAGTGGCAGCCACTTTTCCTTGCTTCTTAACAGATTCTTCCAACTGGATGAGCTTGGCCATTACTGCATCTGTAGTAGTGGGTTTCTTTTGAACCATGAGCATCAACTGGGAAATTTGGTTGTCGTATCGTTCTGCTTGCTCCGCCATTGCCTCTCTGAGGATTTCGAGCTCGGTCTTTTCCCCTGTTTCTGATACTTTGACTTCTATTTCTGGACCTTTCGACATTTTTGACTGGGCTGGCACGGATTCTAACCTTGTCAATCGCTTTTCGGGTCGAGTCCAACCGAGTACGTAATGCTGCCTTCTGCTCGGACCAATTGCTTAGAACTTTCTAGAAAAGACAAAAGGACGAACTTTAGTAATCTATGATTTTTACCTAAAACCTTTAAATGAGAATTATGATGTCATCGCTTGAGATGTTCGCAAGCTTAGCAGAATTGCCTTAATCCTCAGTCATTCGATAATGTATCCTTTTATAAGGAGCATTTAAAAGGAAACACCTTTGTCAAGCCAGAAAAGATGATTGTCAATAACCTTGAATAGATTTTGAAACTTGATGTTGAAAAAGTTAGTCATTAAGAGTTAGGTTTTAATGAACTAACTTATGGTTTGAAAAAGCCGTTGAGACTTTTGTGATAATTTGAAAAGGAACTAATTTTTGGAAATTGAGTTCCAACAATCAACTTTTAAAAAAAAACCAGTGATTAAGGGCAACGCCTTAAAGTACTAATTTTAAAGAGGCTAGTCATTGAGGGTTAGATCCTTAATGAGCTAGTTTAATTTGGAAATTATTGACAGAATGACGTTTATGGCTTGGTTTTGGTTTTCCCAAGTTTCATTGCCCCAAAGGACTCAAAACATGCATTATCCGTTATGCATGACTCTTCATCGGTTAAGGCAACTTCTTTTAAGCTTGATAGGGTTAATAATCTAGGGCCGAACTAACATGTGAATGTAGTATAACAATAGTATACAAGCAGTAAGGAAAGCATTGAAACAGATAGGCAAGATGCAAGGAAAATGGTAGACACGTAAACAGGATATATCATGTAATCCTAACGTGAGGGGCCCTGTCCTAGCTTTGGCAAAAGTTCTACGGTTTTGCTATATGCAGAAGGCTGGTTTTGGTTCAAAGGGGTTCCTCAGACTAGAGCCAATAATTTGCCTCCCTATTGCCAAGTGTACTGCATGGCAACGGTCAAACGGCAGGCTGACTCATCATCGTCCAAGGTTGCCGAGCATTTCGGGATGTCCTAGCACCGGCAAGCCGGGTAGGGTAACCAAAATGTAGCGGCGGGGTTTATCCAACATCGATGCACGTGCAATGTAAAAGTTAAGCAATAATATGAAAAATCCCACAAATCTTTTCAAGCTTGGCTCTCAAATTAATTCATTTTTTAAAGAACAATTACACAAATGAAATAACCAAAAAGTCCCAGGCCGGGTGGTCGGGCAGAGCCCTGTTAGAATCACCACACCTTTCTTAGACAGCGCGAAGCTTATCTTTTTGACAGACTTTTGAGATGGGTTATTTTCACAAGTGTCCTAATTCTTCAAAAATATAAATTAACATTGTCCCCAGCAGAGTCGCCAC
>BPLS01029944.1:0-45390 GCA_019656275.1 Rhododendron kiyosumense | reverse complement strand
TTAAATTACGCTACAACAAAGACCAAATTTAATATGATCTTGACTTCTTCCACTGTAATAACTTCTCTCTCTAAAAGATGATTTACTCCTAATGAGTCGATTTTTACCCAGTGTTTTTTCTTTCCTAATCTTTCCTTAATTATTGCATATATAGTTTTCTTGGTTCGGAAGTAATAAATACAAAGTGAAAAACCTGACTTCACAAAACTAAACTATCATTTACTCCTTTTTGATACGAAGAGATCTCATAGAGTTTCCTTAACCACTCTTTTAATTAGTTAACCAAACCCAATCCCTTCTACTTTCTGATTCACCCTAACAACCTCAAGATTTTCAAATAAGTATATATTACCCAAAACCCACATGCTCAGAGCCTCGGACAAGAACTCACTTTCTTCTCTCTAGGGGTATTCACTGCTATTAGAGAGAGAGAAAGAAAAAGACTATCTAGAGAAAGAGGAAGAGGGAGAGGAGAGATGGGTTCGGGGAAGAAGAAGATAGAGATAAAGATGAGGGAGAAAGGAGAGCAACGAATGGTGACATTCTCGAAGAGACGCCAGGGTTTGTTCAAGAAAGCTCATGAGCTCCACTGCCTCACCGGGGTGCATGTTGCCTCCGTCGTTTTCTCTCCAGCCGGCCGCCCCTACGTCCACGGTGACCCCTCCTTCCACGCCACCATCGACCGTTACTTTAATATGATCAATAACACTATTAGTAGCAGTGCAAGTGCAACTGGTTCTTCTTCTGTTACTTCTTCTTGTCACGTGGAAGATGATCAGATGATCAACGGTGGTGGGGCGAATGGGAAGATGATGATGATGATGTTGCGGTCGTGTTTGGAAGGGATGAGAGTAGAGGATTATTGGAATGTTGAGGAACTCGTTGTGATGAAGGAGAAGATGGAGGTGATTAGAGGGAAGGTTGTCCAGCAAATTGAGAATGAGTTTGTCAAGTCTTGCTTGTCTTCTTTCGAGGGTTTCTGATAATTAGGCCGGGGTTACTCCTATATTTAACTGCTCTGTTGTTATTAAGGCTAAGTTTAAATTTTTTGGGTTTTTTTGAGAGTTGTCTTTATTTAAAAAAAAAAAAATCGTTTTTGTTAGTTTTGCTCTAAATTTTTGTGGATTATTGATTCATATTGACGAGAGGAATCGAAAAAATAAAAAAAAAAATTACTTTTACCCAAATATTTTTGGAACTATAAAGCCCAAAAAATCGACATTTGGGGCTTTATCTCGGATATATTCCTAAAAGTGTTTGGGTAAAAGGAAAAACTTTCGATTCTTCTCAATGAGACGAATCAATAGTCCAAAAAAGTGGCGTGAAACTAACCAATGCATATTTTTTTGAATAAAGGCAAAACGCCAAAAAACTTTGCGGAACTTTTAGCCTAAGTCATAGAAGGATGTCCTGTAGGATTAATATTGCAATTATGGATCCTGAATGTTCAAAAAAAAAAAAAAAGATGTAATTATGAATCCCAGTTACATATGGGTTTCTAGGGTTGCCTTTATTTGTAGGTTATTGATCGTACTTGTTGAACAGTGTCTTATATGGGTATTGTAATTACCGATCCAGTTATGGTTTTCTAGGGCTTCGTTAGTAGGGGTTTTGTTTTGAGCTGCAATTTTTATTTTATTGAGAGAGAGAGCGCACGCGTGCGCTGCTTTAGATATCCGAATAGTAAAAAAAATACGTCATTGTAAATTTTGCTTTAAACCTCTGAAAAGTCAAAACTAGCTATTATTAACCCAGACCAACTACTCATGAACTCACCAAGCCTAACAAATTGTTGGCATTGCTAGGCACCAATCCAAAAAGTATATAACACAACTAAACAACAAAATACATAAACAAAAAAAAAAAAATCAAAATAATCTTCATCTTGAAAAACTATTAAGTATTCTTGAAATACCGTCACGTAGTGTTTAAGGGTCCTTCCTCACCACATATTGGAGTGGTTTCATCACGAAATGTATGGGTTCTACATTAATGTATGCATGAAAAAAAACATCAATTCACTTATTATGTGACAATGCTTTGAGAGCACTTAATAATTACTCATTCTTTTCCTGCCTGCAAAATACAGACCTTTAGATCTAAAGACCCACTGGTTATGTTTTTATTCCTCATTATCTTCAACCCCTTAACTCCATCGTAACAAACTGCCAACCTAGCACAGTTAGTAAAGTTCATGTCCTCCTCTGTGGTAGTTTAGGTTCGAGCCTCACGAGAAGCGGAGTTTAGGGTTTTAGGGCTATGAATTAGATCCGAGCCTCATGAGAAGAGGGGTTTAGGGTTTCAGGGCTCTGGATAGCCTCTGAGTCCTTGCAAAAAATCAATTTCATTAGACATTGATATTTAGTTGAATGAATCATATTTGTTACACAAGTGAAATAGATTGTCAGAGTTTGATTGTGTATTTCACTTGTGACAAATATTATTCCACCAAGCTTTTGCATAGGTATTAAACACGTTGAGACCTACCAATTAAATTAACGATTCGTATCATGAATTAGGACCATGATGAGTCCTGTTTTGCGTTACATGAAGAATCACATGAGGACCATCACATGAGAGGATCTTGATTCTTAGAGAGAGAGACTTCTCTCCTGTCATGGTCTATGTACCATGAACATCAATTAGGGCTTCGATTGCTTGGCATTACCTCATCAAGACCAAGAATACGAGCAATACCATCACCTACTTTTTATATTGCTTAATACATTTACGGATAGTATTACTAATTTCTGTCAACTCAAATGGTTACTTCCCACCCATGGGTTGATTTATTACGGTAGAATAGAATAGCTACATAGAATAATGAAACAAATTAGATCTGTCGAGAAGTGCAAAATTATATGGGTACAACCCTCATTGTAATTTGTATATCTTGATTAATTTGATCGTGCTCTGGATTTTTTATCAGGTTTACAAACATACAATGAGAGGGAAAAGTTCCAGGAGCCGACAAACTTGCAACAGAGTATAGGTTTTTGTATGTCAAAGGAATTTGCGCCCCAGAAAATTTTCAACTATAGATGTGCTCTTTTGCCGGATGAGTACATAACCGCATGGATAAGCTTACACTAAACCATCAATCTTCGTAAGTGTAAAGACAGGTAGAAGGACTGCAAGACCCACCCGTTGAGCAGGCACGTTTCAATGTTTTCGGTAAACATCGCAAAAAGATTAGCGAACATAAAGTATTAACGATTAGGGTAAACAACAGCTCAACTTCACAACCACAAAAAAGAAAAAAAAAAAGATCTTCGATGTTCAAAGAAATAAATGAGAAGAACTGACCGAGTTTCTTCAGCAATATGCTGACATGCTTACCAATAACCCTTGCCATACACTAACTAAAACAACTCAACAAGCTCTGCTTCGCCCACAATTTGGACGGTCTGGATATGCGCGTCGGGTACCATGTCAGCCGTATCCTATTTGCACCCAAGAATTTCTCCCAAACTTTTCAGTTCCTGGAGTGTTTGTCTGGTTGTCAACTTTAGTGTCCAGTAATTAGTTGAATTACATGTAAGCTGGCCCAGACATTCAATAAATTTAAAAAAAAAAGAGCCAAATGACTCTGTATATTGTTGTCAGTTCATTTTTTTGGAATGGAGAAGGGGTTTGGTGAGTGCCTACCAGATCAGGCCTGGCTTACATAAGATTTGGTTAAGTTTGGGCCCTGGCCCCTGATTTTTGATGATATTGGGCAGGCTTAGGCTACTCCTACTCTGTCAAATAGTACCAGTTTTTGTATCAATGATTAACTGTAGACAAGAACTGGGGGATCAAATCTGAAAGGAACTAAAACTTGTTTAATTTGTTTTTTGAAATTCAGGGAAGTTAGATTCCTCTAGATTAGGGAATCGAATCACATTGCTTGTTTTGGATGCACCTTAAAAAGTGACATAATTAGTCAGCGCGAGCGGGAGCGCAAGCGTGAAAGCGTCTTTTGAAAGACATTCCAAATCATAAAACGTAAGAACAAGAATTGAGGATGCGAGCAGAGTGTAAGGATTCAGCTCGATAGCGAAGGGCATTCTGAAGAATTATGTCTAAGGATGCTGGCGCCATACAAGTAGAATGGAGACTTGAAATCGAATTTCTGCTCCAGCATATTGGCCTAGGGCATGAAGTGCTGATAAATGAACGTAGTTAGTATAGTTACCCAAGTTCTTGTTCCTTTTTTAACACGAATTTAAAGCTAACGAATTACTCATTTGCTCGTTTGGGTTTTGATGTACAAAAATTCAAACTACTCGAGATTAGCTTGATTGATACTCCATTGAAATCAACCCGTCTCGTAACAAGCTAAACTTGAATGTATTTTTACACGACACCAAATTAAACAGAGAATTGGACTCAAAATTTTAGCTGAAAATTAGAGTACCAAACGTAGAGTGAAATAAATCCAAAAACAATTTTTTTTATTTTTTATTTCCCATTGGGTCATAGTCTAATGGAGGCCCACAATTGCTTATCTTTTGAACTTTTAGCAAAATCCACCTAACTATAGCTACCCTGGATATGAAGCCCACACAAAAACAAAACAGTTTGTGAAGGCTTGTCCCATTATTTGGGCTTTAAGGCATGTGTTTGTTCTTAATGTTATTATCTGGGCTTTTAGGCCCACGGGTGTGAGCATTGTCCCTTAGGGTTTCTTATGTTTGGTTTCTTGTCAAATTTGGGTTTTGGGTCTTAGATAGACATATGATTCTCCTTAGAGTTGTAGATTGTTGGGTCTCGGGCTAGAGATTTGATGCGCCATCATTCCTTGTTCCTTTTAATATTTGTAACTTTTCAGAGGATAATGAAATTTCTTTGCCTTTCAAAAAAAAAAAATTTTTTTGTTTTGTTTGGTAATACGCAAAAGGATTTATAGAGAAGAATTTCTGTTTGAATTTTTTTTTTTTATAGAGAAACTTGATAAATATATTACATCTAAGTCAGGGAGAGTGGAATCCAACCAAATGTTGAATGCAAAAAAACATACACAAAACAAGAACACCCGAACAAAATTGAAACCCCAACAATAATAAAGCTCAATCAGCCCAAATTAAACCTCATCTATCTGCGCAGTTATATTTTGTTGGGCTGTGTATGTATGTATGGCTTGGGGAATATATGTTTGGGACTTTCTTATATATGCAAGTGAAAGTCTATTTTGATCACCAAATGAGGTTGGTTCTAGCGGTAAATATTTGATTTTCTCGCTTAGTGTTTAGATTTAATTTAATTTTTTTATTTTACGGACGGTGCAATTATCAGCTTTGAGCATATGTTGAGGATGTGGCCGCATTGGGTTTCCTAAATTGTTTTAATTTTTAGTAATCATTTATGTTGTTTTGGTATTTTTTTAAAAAATCTCTAGGTGTAATAGTATTTTCTTAAATTACGCTACAACAAAGACCAAATTTAATATGATCTTGACTTCCACTGTAATAACTTCTCTCTCTAAAGATGATTTAGTCCTAATGAGTCGATTTTTACCCAGTGTTTTTCTTTCCTTAATTATTGCATGTTTAGTTTTCTTGGTTCGGAAGTAATAAATACAAAGTGAAAAACCTGACTTCGGAAAGCCCCATTAATTCGGTCAAACCCCGCGTTCTATTTCCAAACTAAACTATCATTTACTCCTTTTGATACGAAGAGATCCCATAGAGTTTCCTTAACCACTCTTTTAATTAGTTAACCAAACCCAATCCCTTCTATTTTCTGATTCACCCTAACAACCTCAAGATTTTCAAGTAAGTATATATTACTCAAAACCCACATGTCAGAGCTAGCCTCGGACAAGAACTCACTTCCTTCTCTCTAGGGGTATTCACTGCTATTAGAGAGAGAGAGAGAGAGAGAGAGAGAGAAAGAAAAGACTATCGAGAGAGAGAGAAAGAGGGCGAGAAGGATGGGTACGGGGAAGAAGAAAATAGAAATAAAGATGAGGGAGAAAGGGGAGCAACGAATGGTGACATTCTCGAAGAGACGCCAGGGTTTGTTCAAGAAAGCTCATGAGCTTCACTGCCTCACCGGGGCGCACGTTGCCTCCGTCGTTTTCTCTCCAACCGGCCGCCCCTACGTCCACGGCGACCCGTCCTTCCATGCCACCATCGACCGCTACTTGAATATGATCAATGACACAATTTATAGTAGTACTAGTGCAAGTACTGCAACTGGTTCTTCTTCTTGTCACGTGGAAGATCAGATGATCGAAGGTGGTGATGATTCTGGTGGTGGGGCGAATGGGAAGATGATGATGACGACGTTGAGGTCGTGTTTGGAAGGGATGAGAGTAGAGGATTATTGGAATGTGGAGGAACTTGTTGTGATGAAGGAGAAGATGGGGGTGATTAGAGGGAAGATTGTTCAGCAAATTGAGAATGAGTTTGTCAAGTCTTGTTTGTCTTCCTTCTAGGGTTTTTGATAATTAGGGGTTACTTCTATATTTAACTGCTCTGTCGTTATTAAGGCTAAGTTACACTAAGCTTTTTGGATTTTTTTTGAAAGATCTGTCTTTATTCAAAAAAAAAAAAAAAATCGCTTTCATTAGTTTTGCTTTAAATTTGTGGATTATTGATTAGTCTCAATGAGAGAAATCGAAATAAAGCCCAAAGACTGGCTTTTGGGGCTTTATCGTGGATATTTCTTAAAGTATTTGGGTAAAAGTAAAAAATTCCGATTCTTTTCGTTGGGATGAATCAATAGTTCACAAAAATTTGGCGTGAAACTAAGCAACACATTTTTTTTTGAATAAAGACAAGACGCCCAAAAAAAGTTAGCAAAAATTTTAGCCTAAGTTGTAGAAGGATGTCCTGTAGGATTAATATTGTAATTATGGGTCCTGGATGTTCAAAAAAAAAAGGGTGTAATCATGAATCCCAGTTATATATGGGTTTCTAGGGTTTCCTTTATTTGTAGGTTATTGATCGTACTTTTTTTTTTTTTTTTTTTGATCCGATTGATCGTACTTGTTGAACAGTGTCTTATAGGAGTATTGTAATTACCGATCCAGTTATGGGTTTATAGGGCTTCGTTAGTAGGGGTTTTATTTTACCAAATATTATTCCACCAAGCTTTCACCGATCTCTGATCAACTTAATTTATTGCATAGATATTAAACAAGTCGAGACCTACCAATTAAATGAATGATTCGGATCATGAATATAAGACCGTGATAAGTCCTATTTTGTATTATATGAGGACCATCACATGAGAGGATCTTGATTCCTAGAGAGAGACTTCTCTCCAGTCATGGTCTATGTACCATGAACATCAATTAGGGCTTTGATTGCTTGGCATTACCTCATCAAGACCATGAATACGAGCAATCCCATCACCTACTTTAAGTATGGTACCGGCAATGCAAGGAAATAGTTCCAGGAGCCGACAAACTTGCAACAGAGGATAGGTTTTTGTATGTCAAAGGAATTTGCGCCCCAGAAAATTTTCAACTATAGATGTGCTCTTTTGCCGGATGAGTACATAATCGCATGGATAAGCTTACATTAAACCGTCAATCTTCGTAAGTGTAAAGGCAGGCAGAGCCGCAGAAGGACTGCAAGACCCACCCATTGAGCAGGCACGTCTCAATGTTTTCGGTAAACATCGCAAAAAGATCAGCAAACATAAAGTATTAACGATTAGGGTAAACTACAGCTCAACTTCATTACCATTAAAAAAAAAAAAAAACAAAAAAGAGAGAGAAAGATCTTCGATGTTCTTCAAAGAACTAAATGAGAAGAACTGACCGAGTTCTTCAGCAATATGCTGACACGCTTACCAATAACCCTTGCCATACAACTCAACAAGCTCTGCTTCGCCCACAATTTGGATATCAGATCTTCCAACCCAAACTCAAAGATTAGAGTCGCAAGTTATATTACCGATTTATACAATTTCAACAAAAGGTTTCAAAGTGACAAAACAATTATCATCAGTGTTTGGAAGGTCTGAGAGCATTGTTTTCGAGCATCAATCCTTTCAGATTTCCACTAAATTCAACAGTCATTATAAGGTACATTGCATAGCCCGATGTTTCCGGGGAAGCCCTATCTCCACCACTTCATCATGCGCCACTTGCGTATAGACGGGTCCATTCTTTTGCTACAGGGTTCAAAGAAAACAGAGCCCAGTCAAAAATCATTTTTATTTATACAAAGAGACGACAATGCAGTGAAAGAAGAAACAAAGTTTAGGGAAAAGGGAATGCTACAAACAGAAAGTAGGCACGATACCTGTTTCAACGGCCTCAGTTTCATTTGTTTTCCAATGCTTAGCAATGTTCTCAGACAGAGGATCGTCAGGGTTTGGGGCACTCAAAAGTGCTTGAATGCTAAAAAGCCAATCAGTCAGATATTACCAGCACCATCAGTTTCTACTTTAGAACCATATTGAGAGTTAAACATATTATACGCAAGTAATTCTACTTCTTTTCCATTATTACAGTTCATCTGATCTTCAAGAGATTGGTATTCGGTATTAGTTCAGGTCTTCATGCCAACAGCCATTTTTCCCCATTTATTCATTCAAGAGGGAAATAGTTATGGTACAGTAACATAGAGGCTTTTCATTAGTAGAAAACGACAGACCAAGTTACCTCAAGAGTACAGTTCGAATCTGAAGAGCAGGACTCCACTTGTCTTTAAGAATATCAAGGCATATCCTTCCAAGCTGCATTGAAAGACAGATGCATTCTATAAGAGACAAGAACATCAGATCTGAAACCGAAGACAAGCGAGGGATCAGCCGGTATTACCAACCTTATCAATGTTAGGATGGTAGATTTTGGTGAGAAACCGAACCTGTTACATAGAATGCGAGTATAAGAAGACGATTGTCTCAGTCAAATGTCCTGCAACTAGGTAAACCTTATTATATGCGAGTCACAATATTCCATCAATAACATAACAGAGGCACAAGAGCCCATGCCTACAACACCCATCCATGCTCACTGAAGCAAACATCACAAAATCACGAAGGAGGTCTATAACTTGTGCAACACCATACGAACGTTAATAGGGAAGAATAGCAGGTGACCAGCCAATAGAATCAAATGATGGTGCACCAGAACTAGACATCACTCCAGCAAATGAGAGAGCACAGGCTAATTGTGCAACAGAGACGAAAATAGCAGTAATGCTAAGACCGTTCAAGATGAAAGCAGTAGAAGAATTCGAAACACAAGGCCGACATCTAACAACATGGATAAAAGCCTTTTGAGCTGAGTTGACTCAATGGAAGAGGCATATGTCGTTAGCAGGAAAATGACGTGCCACACTACTATATAAGAAATCCAGCCAGAAGCTCATAAGCACTAATTAAGTGGGCATTACCCAAAAAAACCTCAATGAAGAACAAGCAGCGCAAGCGAAAGCTACTATCTCGAAGTGGCAATGTCCAAACCTAAACCTGGCAAAAATTGACTATTCCAAAGAACAAAAAACTGTATCCGTAGCGACCACAATGGATGGTAACCTAATTTCTCTCTAAACGCTGCATTTCTTCCATGATGTTATTTCCAGATGGCATGGACAAAATACGTATCTGAAAACAAATGCAGATAAAAGAAGTTGTGACACTAGGTTAACAGAGACGTAAACAAAAGAGCACTGACTATTTGCTGATTTGAACAAATTCGGCTCAAATAACAAAGCACGGTCGCTATGGAGACGTGTGGTGTGAGCGGTTCTATGGGCACCACCATCCAACTCAATAACGAAATAAAATGCTTCCAAACTACAACCTTCTGAAAGAGGGCTTAGTAACACATTGTTTGTCAATATCAGGTTGGGACAATATAGTACAATAGGATTTCACTTGGCACAAAAACACTGCGTGCACCAAAACTTGCATAATGCACTGGCAACATAAAGAAGCACAAATGAACAATATGATTTTCTCTTAGGCCCATCAAGCAATATGACATGTTGTGAGTGAGATCCGAGAACCCATAACTTTCATGCAGTAACTATATGCTACGACACACAAAGGTGTATCACCATGTTCTATTCAGGATAGCATGCGCCCGAAACCAATAATCCAGAAAACACCATTCAGAAGTTTCCAGCATGGCAGCATCTATTACTCAAACATTTCAGCCAAGGAAAGCAACAATAAAAAAAAGAGACAACTATCCTACAAAAAAGAAACAAAAATTGTTTATCATCCTACTAATTCTCATAGCATTCTTAATCACTAAGAGCATTTAACCATAGGTGATCGGATAAATAAAAGAAACAAAGTTAAATGCTGGACAAAATTCTTGAAACGTCTACAGACTAATAAAGGCAATGAAAAGCATGGAATAATGTTCAACCGGAGTCATCTCATATTGGAAGTTGAAACTCCTAGATTTTGGCCTTTCATCAACAATTTCGTGAGTGTTGCATCACATCCCCTTCCCTCTAGATCATCAACATGAGTACAGACTAAATGTACTCATGTTCGACTTTCTCCCTGTCTAATAGAAGCGTCACAGCAGAATTCTGCATCTCACTCGCAACATGTCATATCGGCTTTCAGCTTTTTGCTTAGCACATTGAATAATCTTGGTGGCATGAAAGAGAAACAAGTCAAAACACCTATTAAACCTCTAATACAAAGCCTATAGATGCCAACCAAATTTAAAAAGTTGATTTGGCTAAGAAGCAGTTCAGTTAGTCAATATTGCAAAACCTCCCAAACAATTTGGCATCTAAACGAAATTTCCAACTTGGCGATTGGCAATGAATCAATTCTGCAACTGCCTCAAATTTCATTGCCGAACAGTCGACAAAGAAAGTAACAAGATCCTGATAGGCTAATATGAAAAGCGTAAAAAGATAGCTGCAATAGTTCCGTTGCCTATTGTAAAAGATTGTTCACCTTTCACGAAACACCTAACTAGAACTAAAATAGTAGAGCGAACATAAGAGAAAGAGAAATGACACATGGTAACTGTTATATAAACAATTATGTAGGACACTAAAACATCTAAGAGACATTGATACTCTGATTCCACCAACAACAAAGAAAGTGTGCAATCCAGTCTACAAACCATTAAGGTTGACAGTACTCAACCTCAGACTTTTCTAGTACAAAAATGGAATACCTTGGGGGCAGCCATTGGGTATTCTTCAGGCAAAAACAATTCCAACTTAAATACCCCTCCTACACAGACAACAGAAAATGAGAAATCATTTCATAATATCTGGATACGTAATAAGATATAATAAATGAACATGAAACTATCGAAAAAGGCAACACCAAACAAATTGAGCAGTTTCAACATGCAAAAGAACAGAGAGATTTTCGTATTCTATTTTCCAACAAAAGCTAACACTTTCACAAGTTAAACACATTCAAATGCGGGGGCTCTTCTTTTGCCAAGAAAATGCGCAAAAGAATTGAAAGGAAAAACAGAATTTGGACAGCAAGAAAACAATAACCAAGACACAGCAGAACCTAAACCGACTACCAATGTTACGAGAGACACGTAAAGTTAGTTTCTTCTCATTAACCCAAATGAACCAAATGAAGCAATAGAAAGTATAGACATCTAGTTCCTTTTCCACAATACAAACAGTAACCAAAGGGTAAGCTGTGCTGATGGCCGAGGGTCAAACATTAAGCATGTTACCGCTGGAAAACAATAAATTTGTTGATTGTAATTTGTACATACTTGTCACATCGCTGAATTGACCAAAAGGTCCAAAACAAGAAGCCAAATTGTTAGGTATAAAGATGTTGAGCTTATTACCTTCATAAGGGGACTGTGATGGACCAAGTATCATTACATTAAAATACCGCATATTTTCTTCCGAAGGTGATGCACTTATTCCTGGTGCTGCACTCAACAAAAACATTCCCATTTACTCAGAACGTAAATTTCTCGGTAACAACAACAATACGATTCATGACAATGAAATAATGTGTATCCTCAGTATTTGGTGCTGCACTCAACAACATACCAGATCACTCAAAATTCCAATTACATATACTTCAAGGCCGTCCCTAACATTTTTGGGGCCAGAAGCAAACATCAATGTTGTGGCCCCTTACATACTTCTACAAGTGAAAAATAATCAATCTACAAAATGGAAGTAACAAATAGTATTCAAGGAGATAAAATCTCTAAATATAGTGATTATTACAAGAACTCAAAACAATTGCTTAAAAAACAATCTCCTTGCATTTGTAGCAACAAATATAGTAATTAAAGTACTTTTGCTAGCACAATCAACCATTCTTGTGCAATCCTTTTCAATAGATACTTCTAAGTTCTACCATTCTTGAGACATTTTCGACCAAATATAGGTTTTGATCACTAACAACTCCAATTAACTAAACATCAATGCCGTCACTAACATTTTCGGAGCCTGAAGCCAAATTCAATGTTTGGGCCCTTTACATAGTTCTACAGGTTAAAAATAATCAATCTAGAAAATTGATATCAATTAGTACATAAGGAGATAAAATCTCTAAAAATAGAGAGTATTACATAAATTTAAAAGTATCACAAGTTCACAACAAAATCAATCTCCTTGCATTTGTTGCAACAAATATCGTAATGAAATACTTTTGCTAGCATGATGAATCTTTGAAAAGCTCCTTTGCCCTTTTGGTATAATAGATGGTTAATCTGGAAATATGGGCCCTTTTATGAATTTACTTATAACTAGCTTAACTTTTATATAAACCCAAAACATAGGCTCCCTTGAATTCAACTGAATTTAGGGGCCCAAGATGCATGCCTTGCCTCGGAGATGGCCCTCTATTTATTACTACCAAAACAAGAAAACAAAAAACCACACCTCAAGTCCCTTGTACCAAAATATGCCTGTAACTTTGCTCCCGTGCAATTTCAACAGCAGGATTGCACAATAGACTCTTTGGTGCAGCTGAAATTGCCCGAGAACGGAGGTACAGAGACAATTCCGGTCCAGAAGGTTAGAGTTCAAAAAACGATGCAGTTAAATATCCTATCAGCAGTCCACAAAAAAACAATTCCTAAATCTTCGTACATATCTACAAAAACGAATTAAAAGGATGACACGAATGGATACAGAAACACAGTTAGATTTCAGAAGCTCGAAATGCTATACTTCACACAGGAAAGGGCAAAAAGAAAAAAGAAACGGAGAGGTGAAAAAGAGACTTTACCAGGTTCGCTGAGGAGACGCTGAGTTTCCTGTTAGATCACGAAAATCGAACCGATTACAACAAGGAGGGGGGGGTGGTGGGGGGTGGGGAGAGGAGGAGGGGAAGCATCGAAATCGCAGCAAACGGGAAACGAATCATTCGCGAAATCGAAGCGGTGTTTACAAAATCGAGTGGATTCCGATAGAGATCGAGAAGATCGAGAGACGTACCTTGATGATCCTTCGAGGTAGATTGCTGTTAGCCATTGAAGCAGAAGGTTCGATTGCAGAGTACGCAAGGGTTAGAGAGAGAGAGAGAGAAAGAGAGAGAGAGGTTATGGAATGGTTTGATTTTCGCACTAAAATAAAACATACAGAGGGGTTCGGTTTGATTTGTCAATTATTGCAAAATTAGGAAAGTCAATTTATGTTTTTTTTTTTTTTCCACCAATGAGCTCTTGTCTCAATTTTTTTTATGGACAAAAATAATATTTTATTATGGAAAAGAAATGAGATTCCAACCCATAGTCATAGAAAAGACAGCCAGAGTTGAGAGGAGAAAGGCTAATACAACACCAAGTGCCTAGTCGAGATTTAAGCAAATAACAACACAAACAACCAAAACGACTAACAGCCCCCCCCCCCTCCTCGGACGGTGAGAGAGGGTGAGATAAGAAACGAGAATTATTTCTTACAAAATTTCACCATTTTTTGTGAGATTGGATGAGAAAGATGAGAAGCCAATTAAAACATTATTTTGTACTTTTCTTTCCATTTCTTACAAAAATTGTCAACCCAAATGAATGATTTGGCTAGAAATCAAAACTCTTTCTTGTCTTTTCTCTTGAAATCACTCCATCCAAAGGGGCTATAAAAGCTCAAATCAAATCATACATTAAAACCCTGCCCAAAGAAAAACCCAAATCCTAACTCTAAGATTGACATTGCCGCCCACCAATCAGATAGAGCACCACTACTTCCGATCAACCACCACCGAAAACCACCTTGCCTCAGTTGGTAACTCCTATCCTCCCCATGTGGGAGGCAAGGGTTTGAATTCCATCGTGAGTGTTTAGAATTCAGGATTATAGATAGCCGCTGAAACTCCTTATGAACTAATCTACTAACACCCTATTAACCTCACACCCGCTTTCCATGTGGGACAAGGCAAGGGTTCGAGCTCTATCGTAAGCGTTTGAAATACAAGATTATAGATATTCTCTAAAATCCCTAATAGAGTAACCTACTAACATCCGCTAACCCTACAGGCTACACCCATTGGTGTACACAATATTGGCGGAAAAAAAGTTTGTTTTTTCTATACATTAGTTTGCAAGTTGGGGCTTCCTTTAGAGCATGTACACCAAGAAATAGGTATTTTACCTACTCAACAATTTACTTTTTTTACTTTATCTACTCAAATCTCTTTCACCTCCACACCAATCATCTCTATTATCATTTCTATCTTTATAAAATACAATATAAAATATTATTCAATTGCAAAAGAAGGGAGAGAAAGGGGAGATCATAGCCTAGAAAATAGTAAACTAATTAATTGCTACTGAACAGTTCGTCACTAGACTTACCGAGCACGGGGCTGAAGCAATTACACCGAGGTGCTTACGGCTTCCCTAATATGGTGCATGGTGTATTTCATGTTTTAAATAGCTAAAGTAGCTTAAAGTGCATGTATACCTAGCTTGGTGTACATGTTTTTATTCGATGTTTGGGGTTCGTCCCAAAAACATTAAACTGCTTTTTGTGATTCCTCTTTATCCATGGGCCGGGCGTGGCCGAAATAGAATCTTGGTCCAAAAGAGATGGGCCCACTCCAAACCCCTTAGAAGTGGTTTGTCTCTCTTTTTCTGTTTTTTTTTTTTTTTCGGAAAATGACAATCCATGACGTATTTTGATAATTAATACCCGTCAATGACATGCTGAGAACGTTTGCTAATGCTGAAAATGTCATTGACAAGTAACGGGCCGGTGAGCAAACCGAAATATGGATCTGGCGGATGAGCCACTGGTTCAATCACGGTCCAATTGGAATCAAACCATGACATCATAGATATGTTAAAATGTACTAAAAATATACTAGTATATAAACTAAATGAAATAAACATTAAAACATATAGGAAAATACATGCATAGCAAGCTTGAAATCAAATGTTTTGTTATTCGGAGTGAGAAGGGGAGTGGGCTAGAGATACATTCTAGTCTCTTTTGTTCAAGTCCCGCATCGGTGGGAATTATAACTCCTTGCACCTCTTGGCTCTATAAAACGGGGTTCACAAGGCTAGCGAGTAGTGGGCCCATGCACCTTTTTGCCATCATTTTTTTTCAGGTTTATCAACCCATTTCCGGTTCTTACGAGTTAATGTTTCATTAAGTACTTTAAAACGGTCTTCGTATTACAACTCAACTTTAGATACTATAAAACAATTTCCGGGTGAATTTAGAGGGCCGATGGACAAACTACTTTACGACAAATTGTTTCAACAATCACCCACAGAGATTGAGCATGAAATAAGCCACCAAATTCAAAGCTAATGCAAATCAAAATCCCTTTCATATTCATCTAACATAATCCATATTAAAACCTTGTAACGTATTATGAAACTATTAAAACATGGAAACAATTCAATCTAGTAAAAATACTCCAGTATTTAGCAATGAGAAAAACATCAAAAGAACTATTTAGCAATGAGAGAGAGGAATTGGTCATGGTTTGGCAGGAGAAGAATTTGTCCTTTCAATAGCCATCTCATCAACCAACGGTGTCTCATTGGATTTGCTGACCATTGCTCTTTGATTCTCACTATCTCCATTAGATTTTCCTCCCTTGTAGAGAAAGATCCCTGCCAAAGTACACAAAAAGTAAACACAATATCACTATTCACTACCAATTAGTGGCCAAAAATAGGAATTTGCAAAAAAAGGGATTCCTTATAAAAATTGTTTAGATTATGGGAATTTAATGAAGCTTAATTTATAAAAAAATCCATTTACCGAAATTAAAGAAGCTTAATTTAAGAATGTTGATTTTCAGGAAATTCTGATTCGGTGAAGTATTAGTGTATATATATTACCTATGAACCATATTATGGCTGCCAGAAACAAAATTGATGTCAGGATCAAAGTAGTCTTCCTCCAGTTCTTAAGGTGATCCTGAAGAACGAACTAAAATTAGGTCATCAAGTAACAAAAATAGGCACGTACGATTAGTGAAATTGAGCAAAAATAAAGAAGGCAAATACGCGAAAACTTGATAGAATTCATGATTCAACAATGGCGTAACAATGGTTTAGCAAATTAATCATAAGATAGACAAATTGTTAATTCATCCTGTTCGCAATATGCAACCTATGGAGGAGGGAAGGGCATGCAAACCTGGAGAACCCCAACAAGTGGAGCAGAGGGCACATCGCCGAATACGTGAATCGCAACTACTGACATGGCCATTGAAATCGGCCTCATACTCGGTTGAACGCATTGTAGACATATAAAATTCACGGGACCCTGCAAAATGGACGTATATGTTTATATCGAACGTTATTGAAATTAGCACGATATAATAAACTACCCGGTATGCGTCTGCTTTGTAAGTGCATTACCTGCGTGCAGAATAAAAGTAGTTCGCCAACAGTGAAAAGAGCAATGAAAACATATAGACTCTTGAAACAAAAGGCTGAAAAGCACAAGGCAGCTCCTATAAAAGTTGCTGCAGAGAGAAGCTGCAAAGAAAATGAAAAAAATTACTCGAACGAGATGAAAGTATATATAAAAACGCGACTGAAAATAGAGAAATTCAACATCGCGATTAGTAAACGACTGCGACATGCGAGATTGATATTTCAGATAACTGAAAACTCTTTTATAGTTCTCTTTAAGAAATTGTGCAAAACCAAATGAGAACAAATTTTAGATATGGGCAAAAAATGAATAGGTCGACTTAATTAGTACAATTTTGTACACTCATGTGTACATGTATATTAGTATTTAATCTTCAATTCTCAAAAGAATTAGTAAAGAAAAAAAAATTCAATAACCATTAATTCAATTACAAAAGGTAATATCTATTGTCCAAAAAAAAAAAATTACCTTAAAAGCGTTGGAGATTGTGGATGTCATTCTGTCGAGAATAAAACCTCCCGCTAATGTTCCCACTATTCCACACACCATTGTAACCCCGCCGAATATCATATCCGCATTTTTCTACCAGAAGACACAAATAATAGTAAATAAAATAGTGTTTTTTTCCTCAATTGTCATATACTATTAGATAAACAAAAACGAAAAATGAAGGAGAGTTTGTTTAGTTTACCATTTGATAGATACCATAACCAGCTTTGGGCCCCCAATATGAATATGCACCCAGGACAAAGTTGTATGCTATGTTACCTGGAAGCAGGAAAACTAGCACATCAATACTCATCTAGGATAACGGCAGAGACGGAGTCAGAATTTTTTCGTAGGGGGCGAATATACACATTCAAAAAATTTTAACTAGCATGAAAACTTGTAGTTAAGCGAGGTAAAGTGTAACGAAATCAATACCTAGAACATTTACGACGTAAACTTTGTCAAGCAAAAGAACTTTCAAATCTTTCACAAATCTTGATGAACTGCAACAAAGAAAGAGAGAGTTTCAGCAAAATCGATCAAATGGATATTCCAGCTGCCTTTTACTGAGCTAGCACAGATGCCATAACAAAAATCCTACAGTATAAAACAGTAATGCTAGGAACACAACACAGCATACGTAACAAAAAGTTAAAAGTCTCAAGAGGGAGAGCCCTCACTTGGATGGTCCTTTTGAGTCTTGATCAATGAACTCTTCCTTTATGGGTTGCTCACCACCATCTTCACCAGTTGAGTCGTCTGCATTTTACAAAAAAAAAGTATTCATCAAATTCTTATCGAAAAAGAAGAAAAATATAACATCGAAAAAAGGAGTTAGGCTTGTCGATACATGGGACTCTTAAACCCCAATCGATCGAACAACAACTTATGAATGGAAGGTTTCTTATTGTCATATCATTCGAGTTTTAAGAAAAGTGTATGAGTTATAAGAAAAAACACAACTCATGCAACGCGATCACAGCAAACGTACCTTTAGCTTCCGAGACAGACGACGATGCTTTTTTCGATTCAGTCGGAGAACAACCTGTATCCACAAATAGGTTAGCATTGGCTACAAAAGACTAAAAAGAGATAGAATCATAACAAATCCCAGCATCTCATGCATGCACCTTTCAGCTTCAATGGTTTTGCCAGAAAACCTATAACTGCAAATGGGGACATCACAATGGCCAGTCCAAAGAATGCGTAACGCCAGCCCAAGTTATCTCCAACCTATATATAAAATCAAATTACATGCAACAAATTAACAGAAAAAAGAAGAAGACCCTTTATAGAAATTAAATTGATTATAGTGTAGTAGTCAATGAAGTTAAACCTACCAATCCACCATAAACATAGCCAACAGAAAATCCCGCGGGTATACACGTATAGAATATTCCGAGCCATGTCGCTTTCTGGTACAAAAAAAAGGGGAGCATATTGCTCCCGTTAGTTCGCGTTAAAGCGAAAAATAAAAACATGCGATGGAAAATAGGCGATCGATTGTTTGATATCTTAAACATTCAGATGGATGTAGCTCGTATCAGAAACAAATTAAGCAAGTAAATTAGTAACCTTAGCGAGTGGAGCAATGTCGTCAATGTATGGCGCGCCGATACTTACAAAAGGAGCTATGCCGACACCAACTAGCCTAAAAATTTACACCATGAATGAGAGCAGTAAGAAGAAAGAGATGAACAGAAGCAATTGAAATTCATGTCACACTACTGCATTTTTGTATTATAATCCATGTGATCGATACACCTACACGCGACAGGCGATGATGAACCAGAAATCAATTGGAAAACCAGAACCAGCGATGGCGAAAGTCCAAACTGTCAATCCAACTCCGATAAGCCTGAACGGATTATAACTGCGAAATTTCGGGCAGGTGAAAAAAAAAGTGAGCTCCAGTACTGTAAAGCGCTAGCTAGGAGAAAACAAAAAACCAGTCATTTTCAGTTATAAGTTGCGAAATGCCATAAGATTAGTTGGCCGGTGCGCGCGGCACCGGCCAACTAATTAATGCTCTGTGCAATAAATATATCTTACCTCTTCACCAGTGAAGCAAATATTGGGGATGCCACTATGAGTCCAATCATGAAAGCAGAATTGAGAAAACCGTCTTGAAAGTTACTTAGGTTTAAAGCTCCCCTGCATACAAGAAGAAATTAAGAACTTCTAAAATACCTGAAAGAGAATACCCCATTCCGCTAACCTTCTTAAAAAATAAGTATTTGTTTTAAATTTTCAAAACTTAAAAATAATGTGCTTACGAAAATAATTTTTTAACTTTTTTTCGCATTGTTTGAAAGATTTCGATTCCAACAAGATTCATATTGCATATTTTTAGATTTCAATAAGCTCATTATTTTTAAGTTTGAAAATTGCAACAAAAAAAATACTTATTTCAAAAAAAGTAGTACTTTTTTGAGTTATTGGAACGGGCTCAGTATACCACATACATGTAACTAGCAAATTAAAATAGGACAAGTTAAACAAAATTTTGGCTCATATTTGCGAGATTGGCATGATGTTGCACACAATTAAGGCATGGACACATGAATGAAATTAAGGAAACGGATTATTTTCTTCCATTCCACTAAGCTAAGTTTCGCTAAGGGCTTTTTGGATTTTTTCTTGTTCTCCTTATTTAATTTTTTTCGCGATTGTTAGTTTTGTGCCTCGTTTTGTGAAGACAATTGAAAAAGTAAAAAATTATGACTTTTACCTGAATATTTTTAAAAATATCCAAGATAAAGCCCAAAAAGCAAGACTTCGGTTCTTCTTCTTTGTTGAAGGAAAATATTTTATATAGACTGATAACCCGCCAATATTAAATGCTAAAAGATCAAGCGTACAAATTCTTTTTTTCGAAAACTTAGGACACAACTTAAATAAATGAAACATGAATTTAACTTGCCGAGTTCCCATTCTTTACAAGTTTTGACTGTTCACAACTCATATAGGCACGATAAAATTTGATGAAAAATTTGGAAAAAACGAAACCATGTAAGATGAAACCAATCCTTTTGATCAGGGGATCGATACTTACTGAATTCCACTTCCCGGTGTACATTGTCCACTTTGTGTGCAAATTTTAGGATTGCCATTCACACCGTTGCTCGCAACGGCTCCTCGATGGACGAAATTTATGAAGTTGATCAGGCAAAAGGTGACAAGTAGCCTGCCAAAACGAAATTATTAAACTTGTTGATCAAACAAGAGATCGATCGTTAGAAACCTAGCAAAAAGAAATTTTCCCTATAAGATATATCAGGGGATAAAAAAAAATCGATCAAACTTACCCCAACACGTAGTTCTAGGGTATACGGTATGTACAACAACGAGAACCATGCAAAGTGTTCACCATAAAAGTATAGGATATATGGTACGTACTTTCGTTTCTCAAGCCAAAAAATTCGATTATCAAACACCATAAAAATCCGATTATATCGTAGACCACACTTGAACCACGAAATTTCATAATCAACACAGCAAAAACTCATAATGTGGAACACAAAAATTCTTATTCTTGCGCACCTTTATTGACCTCAAAATTCATAAATTCTTATTCGTGTGCCTTCGGGGCATACATTAACAAATAATGTACTAGTACCTTATAGGTGTGAACCAAGAACCATTTGTAGCTTCGGAAGAAACCCTGGCCATGTCAGTTGTTTCCTTCGAAACAGGCTGCTCTGTTTTTGGTGCTTCTGGATTTTGCTGTGCTGCCTGTTTCCCCATCTCCTAGTATATCTTTCGACTTTCCCTGTATATGTACCTCTCTCTCTCTCTCTCTCTCTCTCTCTCTGCCTTTGTTCCAGAACTGTTTGACTGTGTGCAACAAAGGCAGAGTGAATTGTGACATCAAGACATGCATATTGGGGTATATATGTACACCCGATTTCCTAGAGAGAGAGAGAGAGTTTGGGTTGAACTCAATTGCGGGAATTTCTAACATCTAGTTTTAGTCCTTGTCTAACACAGATTCTTGTGTTTTCTTTTTTTTTTTTTTTGTATTGTCTAGTCCGAATTTTAGTTTGTCTAGAATACTTGTCGATAAGTGCTAAAAGCTGAACACTAACTTTTCGTTTAATTTGTGGAAACTAGCCCTGAATTTTAGTTTTGTTTTTGCCAAAATGGATTTTTGTTTTGCTTATTATAGAGAGAACAGAAAACAATATTAAGCAATGCTAGAGTCCCTGAAAAATTTCTCAGAAAGTGAAATAAATTGTTCAAATTCACTTGAATGTTAATTGAATTTCAATCATTCTCTTTTGGGGACATTTTTGGAAAAAACTTTTCGGAGATCATGATAAATTTCTGGAAGTTTTTAAACATTACTAAATGCGATTGGGGCACCAACCCTCATCCCAAAACATAAAAGCAAAAAGAAAATTCCAATTTTTTTATTACTAATAACAAATTAATACACCAATTTGGAAGGACCTAGAGGTCCTCTTCTACAGTTTCCCACTTGAAGTATGTGATAAATTATTGACGGTAGTGATCTCACGTCAGATAGAAACAGAAGATATGTCTCAAATTAATATACTCCACGTACCCTATAAATTGAACGATTCAGATCACGATGACCAAATATCGATTGAGCATATCTACGCTCCCTACACTCCGCAGTGTTGTTGTTTTGGTGTTCTTTTCTTTGATATCGCTCAGAGTGTCCAAGTCAATTACATGGCACAGAAGAAGAATAACATTTCATTAATTTCTACTCTCTCTCTTTTTTTTACGCGTGTGTTCGTTTTGCTCGAGTCAAAACAAGTCTAGATATCGAAATCCCTCATCGCGCTTTGGACATGACTTAACACAACCCCAAGATTGTGTGGATCAATTAACCAAAAAAAAACCCTTCACAAGATAAAGTGAAATTAACAAGATTTACAATATATGTGAAGGTCGTAGCAGTAAAAACATATATACTGCTATTAATTAATTATACATTTCACCTTTCTTTGCCAGTTATTATTCTCAAAACCAAAAATTGGAAAGGAAACATGTCGTCATGACTCCCTTTCTTTCATGACAAAACAAAAAAACAAGAAGTAAAAAGATTGTCTTCCTCCTCAAAAAAAAAACCGAGCACTAGTACTCCTCCTGTAACTTGTCCTGATTCAGTTCAGGGATGAGACCCAGTTCGTCGAGAACCTCGGCGCACTGGGAATCGGCCTTGTCTCCCCTGAACCCGATCGAGTTGGCGTACCGGAAGTTGGACTTCATGCCGGTGTTCTCGGCGAGGGAAACTCTGGTAGAGCTGATTTCCGGCGTCGTCTCGACGCAGCCGGACAGGGGGCTGTGGACGGCGTGCACCTCGCAGATGTCGTCCTCGTGATCGCCCTTCACGGTGATCTCGTACGCTCCTGCCTCGTTGGTCTGGGACGTCAGCGACAGGGTCTCCGTGTCGTTCAATCGGCTCCTGCATTTCAGTTCCACTCCAGCAGCTGCAACAAATTTAAACAAGAGTCAAATAAAATTATCAAGTCGAAAACCAATAAGAATTTGCCTTGCAGGCCTGGCTATGAGATTTCTGAGGTTCTAGGCGGGGTTTGAAAATGGGGATTGTTGCCTCGGTACATGGGATTTTCGAGTATTTGTCAAAGTTGGTGGCGTTTTTCGGGCCAAAAGAATCAATGCTCATTGAAATTACGCGTTGGGTAGGAGCTTGAGGAGTACGTACCAGCGACGTTTTTGCTGAGTTTGGTTTGGAACAGGACGCGGCAGGTGTCGCAGTAGACCTGGCCTTTGACAACGAACTCATCTTGCTGGGACTGGGCGACGCCGGCGAGGGCCAAGATGCAGAGGGCGGAGGCGATGAGGGCAACCACTTTGGCCATTTTTGCTTAGCTCTGTCTCTTGGTGTGTGCTATGAGAGTAGAGGGATGAGGAGGCCATTTTATAAGGGAGAGAGAGAGAGCGAGAGAGAGAGAGAGAGAGAGAGAGACTGATTCGTGAGAAAAGAGAGGGTGGCCGTTTGGTTTGTGTGGTAGTTCTTGTACTAGGGGTGAAGAGAGGGTATAGCCGTTTGCTATATTTAACAAAATTTTAAGAGCCTGGTTTCTCCCATAGAAAAGCTCAAGTACTCTTGGTTTAGCTTACTTATTGGAGAATCTCACCGTCTCTTTTACTAGACGTCAGACTTAAAGTCATTAAATGATTAGCGGCAACCATCGTTCATTATTTTTAAAACTTATGATATAAAATTTAATCAATTTTTTTTTTTTATTGGTTTTGTTGTGGTTTTATTGGAAGAGTAAGAAATTCAATAGATAATAAACCCTTTCCATGGATATGAACAGCATAACAAATAAAGCTACACTGAAATATCAATGGAAACAGACAATGCTCTTTGGTTGGAAAAGGCATCCTCTTGGTTTTCTCCGATTAATATCTATCGGGCTTCAAGCCTTCAAGGACCGAGCAGTACTTGTGAAAAATTTGAGTAATGCTACATTTATATGCACAAATTTAACCGCACCCCTCTAATGTACATGTGGACCCCACATATGAGAGCCACGGACCCATATGTATATCAGAGAGATGTGGTTGGATTTGTGCAAATGTGGTGTGTACCAAGCATTTTTCGGGAAAAATTTCCCTCCATTATTCAGCCATACCCCAAATGCCCTGCAAGCTAGCCCGCAACGATTGGTTAATGGTTCTGTTGTTCAACGTTTTCATACATCATGTTATAGTTTAGTTCGAACCCGCTATAAACAGAGATCTTAGCAATTCTTCTTACTGTAAAATGGCCTATTCAAAACGATTTCCCAACACCATGCATACGTTTTTATTGTCTGTTTCAATGCCGTAACACAGATAGGAGGGAAAAAATGAATGTCACTTTGTTGACAGATTTTTGTTGCGCAACCTCGGACCGGAGATTTTTTAAGCTACTAGTATCTTTTTGTAGGATCACAAAGGTTGAACGCAAGACCGGCTATCAAGCACAATGTCTTGTTAGAAGTGCTCTGAATTCCTTTATGCATTCCTCAATTGTGTTTTGAGTATTGAATTTATGAATAGATTTGAGATTTCTAAAGAAGACGAGTAAAAAAAAATAGAGTTTCCTGAAGCTAATCTTTTAAGAGTATTTTCCTTCTCTTTTTTCTTCCTCCACAAATCCTCTACCAACTCAGAGTTCAACACAGCCACGAGGACATCCAAAGAGGCTTAATTTTATTTCAATAATAAAATAACTATGATGACCTTATTTTCATATCACATAATGTGGTAAACTCGCAATGTTACAACATTACTGGAATTCATGTGAAACCGGTCCTCTAACGGTTTGAATTATGAGCCATTTTATGGCAAACGACCTATAGTCAAACACAACAATGTTCATAACATGCCAATGTCCATCAGAGGGCGTGGAAATAATACAACCGACGACAATTACCCAAAAATCGAAACTCCGGTTTTCAGATACCAAGTTCAAGCAATCTTTTCATTAAAAACATACTGGCAGACAACAATCAGAGAGGAAAAATCTTGACCATCCAAATGGTACTACAAATTCCAGGCATCTTCTACAATTATACCTCAGTAAGAAATACAAGACAACACAAATGATATGGAACAATTACAAATAGGATTTCAGGACTCTGTCTGAACTGGAACAATGCGTAGAACAAGTGAGGGACTTCCCTGCAACTTTACTGCATCAAAAAAAGAAGCAGCAAGCAATCAATGGATGAGAAGAATGTTCATGAGCTATTACAATAAATATCAACTGATAAATTGGGAAACAAACCGGGTATGTTCGGATCTTGAAAAGAAAAACAAAAAGAGAAGCGAAATTGCTTATATGTATCGGTATCTTAAGCCAAACTATTTTTTTGTAAACTCTCATCCATTCATCATCTTCCCATTTTCCTAATCTGACTAGAAAAACAAAATAAAAATAGCATCTTTAATTTTACTGGAGTGTTTAGATTTTACTTATCCTTCTAGAAATATAAGAGCCAAACATAGCGTCAATGCTTCAAAATTCAAGAGAAAATAACAAGAAGGTGAGTGAGTGACTGACCTCTGCATCATCACCTCCAGCTTTGCCAGAGCTCTCCATCTTCTGGTCTTCTGTAGGTAAAAAAAAGACCAAACACAGAGTTAATAGCAACAAAAGATAACCTTCGCGAGTAGGAAGCTCAAGCAGTGAACTTGCTCAACGAACAGATTGGGCTGGAGAGAACGAAACAGTTATACAAATATTGAACACAAATTAAAAAGCAGGGCTGCGCTGGAGGGTTATAACTTATGATACCCACAAGGACACAAATAACTGGATAATCCTAATAATAAGACAAGGGTGACACCTAAAACCCATAGAAGGAATCTAAGAAGCACAAATACTGCCACAAAACATGCACACCACCCAATGTGGGTATGTTGGGATAACAATGAGGCAACAAATAGAAAACTATATGCGTGGCTGTACACGAGGACTAACTAGACAAATATCACATGTTATGTGCCTCTATTATAGCAGGGCACCAAGTGGGAATGGTACCAAAAGAAAATCTTAAATTAGCTTATAATTCTTAAATATAAACAGAGGAAAGACAAAAATGGATATACCAAGAAACAACAAGATCTACATTCTTAGAGAGGAAAAATCAAGCAGAGTTGTTATATCATCAAGAATATGTTCTCAATACCTCCATCTTCAGGGAGGTCAGAAGTCCACAAAGTGAGGTTGTCCCTCAGAAGCTGCATAATTAAAGTGCTGTCTTTGTAAGACTCCTCACTTAGGCTATCCAGTTCAGAAATAGCTTCATCAAAAGCTTGCTTTGCCAAGTGGCAGGCCCTAAAAAAAATGAAACAAATGGTGAATCCACTAAAGATAAGCACCCCAACATTAGGTATTGAGTGTGTATACAACAAATACATACCTTTCAGGTGAGTTCATTATTTCATAATAGAACACGGAGAAATTTAAGGCCAAACCCAGTCGAATAGGGTGGGTGGGGGGTAAATCAGTGTCCGCGGCGGAAGAAGCCATCTGCAAACAGGTTACACATTTGCAGTGGTCATTTCTATGTAAAAAGCATATAAAACAGGTCAAGCTCCTAGGAATACTGAGGATGGACATGTTAATGTGAGCTTCACATTAAAGTATTAAACAAATAATAGTATGCTAAGGATTTTAAGCACCCGAGAAGCCATATCCTAGATCTGTATAACAAAAACAGTGGAAGGCCGCAAATTTAAGAAAGTCAAATGGCAAACAGCAAGAAAGGAAGAAAGGAAATTCAGTCAGCTTCATTTTCGTAAGAATTTCAAAGCATCCACCCCCAGTAAAAATGTGCACAGAACCATCATCATGATGATGTTGCTTGTAGCTCCCCATGGCACCAAGGAAAGAAGGTCCGCAACTAGGCATATTGCACTTGCTGGACTTTTCTATGTTTCAATTACCATCGTCATTTATCAAAAGTAAATATCACATAACTATCTTCAACTTTAATATGTAAAAATAAATTAAACCCATTCAAACTAAGTATCAAGTTGCAGAAGTAACATGAACAAGAAAACTTTTCTGCTTTACAATTACCATGAATATGACCCAATATACTGAAGTCAATCAAACACAAGTTTCTTGTCAAAGGTGTAGGCACAGATCTTCGCTATGGAAGCAATATATTTCATGCCCACAATATCTTTTATATGGCGTGATAAATGACTTAATAGCCAATCCACAATGCCCCTAATGAATGCTCAGGTGAATTACAGGAAAGGCCTGGAAAATGTAGGAGTTCAAACTGAATGCCTCAGAGGAAAGAGTCCACTCAGTCAAACAGTTACTTCAATGATCTTACAAATTGTTGGACGAACTAAACTTGTGTTTTTGCAATGAAGATGCACACAACTGAAAGGAGGAATCTCGCGAACAATTAGACAAACTAGTGCATCTCACAAGCTTTCTACAAAGCAAATGTCTTATAGTCTTCTCCTATCATATCCTAAATGATTTACACTTAAGCAACCTCACACACTTGCAACCTCAGGAATCTTACAAAATACAAATATAAATAAAAGGTTATAAAAGGCATTACGAATGATGGTCAATAAATTAAAAGCTAACAAGGTCAAGCAAAAGACTTTGCATACAAAAGAAGATCCTCATCCTGTCATCCATTTAAATGAAATGCATCGGGATATTTACCAAAGAAGAATCACTGCATCAGAATGCTACTTAATTTAGTGTAAACCGTAAAACAACCAGAGAGACTGAACATGTGTGTACCTGGTAAGCTTTTAGTGACTGATCAGCAACCTCTTTCTTTTCATTACCAAACTTGAACTCCGCAAGATACCTATAGTAGTCTCCTTTCCTGCAACCCCAAACCCATTTTTTTTTACAGTAAACCACGCTCTAAATCTCATGGCACAGATAGCATAACTGTTGGGTTTGTGAAGCTTGATAACATAAGTTACACAACAATTTAGTATCAGAGTGTCATGGTAATTCATTGATGTAAACCTTCATATATAATCCTAGCTACCAAGCCAGGTTGTACTATTCTTCTTCATTCAATAATGCTGGGAAAACTACTGAGAGCCATGGACGTAGGCAACCTTGCCAAATCACAAGTATCTGTGTCGTTCTAGTCGGGATCGTGAAGTCTGATTTGGTCTAATTTATGCGTCACCCACTATTTGGGATTTGACCTAGACAGGGGTATTACGGTAATTAATTATGTAAACCCTAGGTTGGAAATACTTGCTATACGCAGCAGCTGATGTAACTCTTGTACTCTCTTCATTCCCTATATAGTGAAAACAAGTGTGAGCCATGGATGTATTCAACTACACAATTGAGGAACCACATAAATGTTTGTTGGTTTAGCTGGTTTCAAACCGTGCTTTCTTCTTGTAATTGATTCTTCTTCATGCTATCGTGTGTTTATGTGGGTTGGTTTTTCGCCTAATAGAAACAACGTGTAAATAACTGTGAGTGTTTATGGGAAGAGGAAAAGATAACACACATCTTGTAGTAGAAAACAGTTGACTCTCCCCCAGAACAAGAAGGAATGAGATGCTCGTCAATGACAGTCATAATGTCACCACAAATGGTCGAGAGCTCCGACTCCACCTTCTGCCTGTACTCCTTGATCCGCTTGGCATTCACTTCGTTCCCCCTCGACTCCTCCTTCTGCTCGATCGAGGACAAGATCCTCCACGATGCCCTCCGAGCCCCGATCACGTTCTTGTACCCCACAGACAGCAAGTTCCTCTCCTCAATCGTCAGTTCCACGTCCAGATTCGCCACCTTCTTCATAGCTTCCACCATTTCTGCATCAAATCCCACACAATTTGTTAATATAGTTGTCTATTACTAAAAACATCGAGAGGTCAAGACGTCGGTTAAGTTTTTGCGAGTAGCAGCACTAGCAGAGTCTTATGCATACTCTTCAAAGCTCCCTCGTGTACTTCTTTTTGTATTATTGTAATGATTTTGAGATTAATGAAATTTCCATTGCCGATATAAAAGAACAAAAACTACATCGATCCGTCTCGGACAGTTCAAAACCTAACCCTAAGCCTAGACGCAACATCGAGTGACCAGATAAAGTAGAGATTTTAGATCCAGAGAGAGAGGAACGGTTACCGTCATAGCGTTCGGCTTGCTCGGCGAGCTTGGCGATGTAGACGAAATTCTCGCGAGAGGCCATGGCGGATTCGATCACTAGTTTCTCTCTCCTGTCGCTGTCTAAATTCCTAGAGAAGAGAGAGAAAGAGGGCGGGGGTCTCGGACTCTAGGCTTTGACACTTGACAGTGTGGGAGAAATTATCCAGTGCTTCCAAGGTATGGACTTTAATCACAGTGAACACAACTACACAAGCATTGCCACAGACACCGATATCTGGATATAAGTTCGGACACAGATGTGTCTGAAGTCATTGATGTACATGAATTTTACATACATCGAACGGTTTAGAATATATCTGTGTATGAATATGTGTTTGTAATAGGGTTTTAGTCTCATAATTCGTGTGCAGAAGAGTGAGTTTGAAAACGTCTCTTGAAACAACCCAAAGTGTTAAAATTTGAGATTTAAAAAGTTAAGAGTGCAAGCATATAGCAAAAATTAAGAGCGTGAGCGAGGATACTGCTGGGAGATTATGCGACTAAAATCCGGATATCTAAAAGTGGAGAGCGAGGATAGGTTTGGGCATGACGCGAAGCACTGGAAAATTTACCACAGTAACGGAGTTGTTGCGGGGTCCAAATCTAACCGTCCACGGATGGTCGCTGGGACGGGCTACCACTCAAGAGAAGCCACGTGTCAAGATCTGTCTCCTCGGATACCCGGGCGATGAGATACGGTTATGCCATTACGGTTGCTCAAGTTGATCCTTATGCCACGTCGACGTGACTCTAGACTGGTTGACCATATTAGAAAAACTCCCTCACCGCTCAATATCTCACCGTCATCTCGATAATCAATATTTCGAATTTATAAAAAAAAAACACTTCAAAAAGTTAAACTCTTACTTGGAAGAGTTTTTTGACATCCGAACTGTTCAAAATATTTTTGGACGATGAGATTGAGAGCGGTGGGGGAGCAGTAAATGTTGAACGGTGGACAAAGACTTAATGGAAGATCAACGGAAACTTCTACCGGCTCGTTTGGCAGGCAAAAATTTTTTTGGAGATAAAAAAGAATAGCACTCCATAAATAAAATGTGGATATTATAAAGGAGATTAGTCAAGAATGAGATAAAAGGAGAAGTATATAGAACTCTCATGTAAGAACTAGGACGGAGTCTGTTTGATAGGTGAAATGGGATGGATAAATGTAGGGAGATACAAAAAGAGTTTGGACAGGTTTGAGAGACACGTCATTATTAAATCCACCCAAATAAACTACGGATGGGGTCGGTTGGGTTTCGCTACGGCCCCTGTAAAGATCTTAGCTTATTCGCCGAATAAGCAGTTTCTGAATGCAAATGAGAGAACACTAGACAAGAATAGGCTCAGGCAAACATCGGAGTGAGACGAGGGAGTGGAGGACATTTAACTTGATTTATGATCATTTAGCTTCCATCGCCCTTGATTAAAAAAAAAAAACCTTTATACCTCTCCATGCAGTCGCTAGTTCGAACACGCAGTAATTGTCTTCATAAATCAGGCGCCGTGCGTGAGCGCACCCTTGTTTAACTCACGCCTCAGTGGAATTGTGGTGACCAATTCTCCCTTCCAAAACAACGAGTGCCTCTCCCCCGAAGGGCCCAAACATCTCACAACAGTTAGAAACCTCTATGGTCACGTACAATGGGAGGTGACTACGCTGGTTCCCCAAAAAAGTCCCGTTAACAATGAGCAAACACTGCATTTCAAATTAACAACCGCTAAATACTAGCTTAATTGTGTGTAATTCAACCAAATCGCAAAACTACAACTCAAATCCGATACTGACGCATCACAAGCAGGCCCAGTCAAAAATAACTCTAGTGCATACTCCGTGATTTCACATCTATTGATGAAGCTGCTAGACGCATAATTTACAATCCCAGAAAGTCAAACAAATTAGTGAAGTCAGTTTCGTGCCATACAAAGGACAAAATTGTTCAACAAAAATCATTCTAATTTCAGCCGGCAGCTCCTGTCACCATATGACTCTTCGAATGCCAAAACATTCGAAGAGGAAACCAGATCTGAAAAACTAAAAAGGATAGCTGGGTTGGCATCCGATTGGACCTACATCACCATATGACTCATGCACATCAATAACAGTTCAAATTACAGCCTGAACACTTTCGAAACAACAGAAAAGCTACTTCTGCATATTCTCATTTTGGAATTCTCTTAAGTAGTTTATAGATGCCAAAAACATTCTTCCCCTGCCAAAGGTACGGTATAAAGAATGACCGATACATGGGAGGTGAAAGCTCCCTGTCCAGATATGGTAATGCTGCAACAACCTGAGGTGCAAAAACCCACAATGAGTACAACATACACGAGCAGTGCACACATGTGTGCGCACACAGAGAGAGAGAGAGAGAGAGGATTCCACCTCCCATGTTGACAAATCACTTCCTCTATAAGGATATGGTCGTTGAAGGTGCAATTCGACGAGGAAAGTACACTTTTCAAGATCCTGGAGCTGCAAAATGATAAATTGTTGCGTTATGTCAAACCGGTTACAGGAAAGAGCACATCGATTATGAAAGTTTAGATATATGAAGTAATTAGGGGACAGCAGTGTATTACATATTGCTCATCGGATGCCTTGTTCTTATTGTTAAAGTATGGTGGTGCAGCTGAAGTCCCACCCAAGGTAGAATTAAATGGGAATGGAAGTAGACCACTGAACCCATCATCTATCCATCGAACTTGACCCACATGATCCGGGATAAAGAAGGATGATGGGAAGCGATGCCATTCACTTCCAACACAAACTACAGAACCTGAAACAGAGAACAAAAAAATATGATTAAGCGCACGCACAGCAATGGAGAGGAAAATCATCCATGCAAAGATTAGACTAATCTATGGAATTCTCTTCATCCCCAATGGCGCGTGGAATCTAGAAACTACTTCAAGCACCCAAGAAAAAGTTAGAGCTTGTGGTTACCTTCCAAAACATATTACGTCATGAATTATCAAAAGTGTAAGCATCCAACTCAAAACCAATTGGCAATGAGTGGAGAGGCCGTCCATGCTCATATACTAGTTTTGGAGGAGATAATTAACCGATGTGGAACAATTTTCAACACTTCCCCTCACGTGTAACCCCCGACTCGCACGTGGAGAGATCAACAAAGGATCCGAAACACACGGATCCCAACGAAACAAAGTGCAACTATGGCACAAACAAAGGGGAAAAGCTTCCGAAAACTTGCTCTGAATCCTCTAATACAATGTTAAAACATCCAACTCAAAACCAATTGGCAATGAGTGAAGAGGCCGCCCAGGCTCATATACTAGTTTTAGAGGTGATAATTAACCGATGTGGGACAATTTCCAACAAGAACTTCACTTCCCCACACCCTCCTAAAATGGGTAGTTGACTAATAATTTGGGATTAGTCCCACCACAAAGTGCCTCTGAAGTCTGAACCATGGATCTGGGAACAGTTACACATCTTAAGCCAACTCAAAGAAAGCAAATCTGATACATTGAAAATTACAATTCTTCCACTCGTTTCTAGATGTCATACCCCCATCTACTATTTTGATATTTTCCCTTCCCAGAAAACAATATCAAATATCAGAAAGATCCTTAAACAGAAGAGAATCTAAAATAACAATGAAACAGCATTCGGTACTAAAGCAGATCAAGAATGGGGTGTTGAAGATGAGATTAGTTGATCTCCTTCTCCAAAACAAACATTTTATTGTAACGAGCTGCTTGTTTAAACACCTCCTACACTGACCAAGTTAGCGTTATTTCGAAGATCTATAAAGCAATAGGAAGGGGGAAAATATCTCACCCGTTCCTAGATGATCATGGTAATCCAAATGTTTGTATATCTCCAATGGAGCAGAATAACCATGAATGAGGGAGAATGTTCGAGCATGGGAGACGCACAAAATAAGGCCAAGAACCAGAGGTCTCAGAGTTTGTGCAATCTACATAAAGCAATACAAAAATTAACACAGTCAGCATCTCAATGATCAGCATAATTCATGAGATTGAAAAAAAATCTCAGATGAAGCTCACCGAAATAAGCAGTGAATTATGATTGGGGTTATACTTGTCTCGGAAAAAATCAGGAAAGCTCTCAATGACAGCAGCGGCCGCTACACAAATAAGTGGGTATATTGGATAAAGGAATCTGCAGTGACAGTTAAATAAATAAGTCATCAAATCATTCTGCACCAACTAAACCAATTCCAGCTAGACAGAACAAGCAAACCTTGTAGTTTAGGTCATATTTTTGTACCCAGGAACCTCACCCAAGAGATTTAAAATCCATTGAGTGAGATAGCATATTGCCGTGAAATTTAAGGTTCCACAAGTGAAACCAAACTTCACAAAATCATGCCAAAATATCATGGATAGAAGGAAAAAATCTTTCTAGATGTCTCTCATCAACACCATTGCATATAAACATTGATAACAATAAAGTAGCTCAATAAATTCTGCAATAGGCAATCACATTTAATAATAAAACTGGGGAAGGGGCTGTCTGGGGTTCAATGGCTACTAGAGAATGGTAGAACAAGTCAGACAACAAGAAGCATCACAGAGAGAGAGAGAGAGAGAGAGAGAGAGAGAGAGAGAGAGAGAGAGAGAGAGGAACCAATTATCTGATTAATTGAAAGAATATTTTACCTTCAAGGTCAAGTTACTATCTACAATAAGACATATCCAACAAGCTACAGAGACATGCACTGGAATTCATGCCAGACAATGACAAAAGGCAGTAATCAATATCCCTAACACTAGAAATGAACACTGTAGGGAAATATAAAGAGGGAAGGAATAAGTCCAACCTTTCCTCTTTGTGAGGCTGCAAAGACATAAATGCCAGCCAAATATAGATAGGAGAGACGACAAGAAACAAGTCTGGAGAATACTTCTTCCTTGCAATGGGCAGGACTCCAACGAACAGCAGAGCAAGAATGAAGCAGAAGTTGAAATTATTAAATCCATTCTTCAAGTAATATAATGGACTTTCAATTCCATACAAATGGCTCTCACCACCCCCTAATACATTATATAACAACAGATTCAGAACAGAGGACGTCCATCTTCTGTAATAGGTGTAGTCAACAAGTAATGAGAGTGCCTGGAAGAAATCCAGAACATTTGTTAAGTGACCTTTAATATTACTGATAAACTCTCACATAAACTTTTGTTGCAAAAACACGGGCATGAACTTTTGGGGGAAAAACTCTGAGCAACAATTGAAATAAATTACCAGAAGCACAATTGACGTGATTGCACCAGCAAGAAATGACTGTTTGAACTTTCTTATTAATGAGTAAATCGTTATTGGCAGAAAAGCCAAAACTGAGAATGGCCAGGCAAGAATAACCCCAATGGCTGCAACTGCAACTGCCATGGCAGGTTTCTCAAAAAGAAACAATGCAGACGAGAGAGACATGGCATACATTGAGAATGAACTTGGCAAGAAACCTACAAAAAAAAATAGGGCCAGATTGGATATGAGTGGTCACAGATACAAAGAATTTTATAGTGGAAGTAAGGGTGAACATGGACGGTACTGAAGATTCCCTAATGTAGTCTACAGCCACACAATGCGAGCAAATGCGGATAGCAGTAGAATAAAGAATAGGCTTACTCACTTGTACTAGCAAAAAAACAACCGCTAGTTAAGCATAGCATCGCAAGTGCATAAGAAGCAAGGCGTTTCCCATATTTCCTGGAGAGGGCTACAACCAGTGCGGCCTCCGTGATAACAGAGAGGAGCCCAAGAAAGATTCTTACAGCATAGAACACTCTCACCTGGAATGATAGATATCTCATTTCAGACATTATTAGTCCGTTTAGTCTGCGACATGATAAACGTGCAAAGTTATAAAGGAAATTCAGAAGCATCTTACTTTCTCCTCACTAAACAACCAGGAAGCTGGTCCACCCACAACTTTGTGCAAAAGAATGTACAAGTATGAGCGTAATGCAAATTGGGAGCTGCAGGAGAACCACAATAAAAAGGTCAATAAAAAAAAAGCTTCAAAAGCTCTTCAAGCTTCAGGGAAAATACGGAGAATCATAAAATGACCTAAATACCTCAACAGTGATAGACCTTTCAATCAAAAAAAGAAAAGGCAAACATGATCTACATAAGCAAGATAAATGAGACCCCATACTGAGCAGAAAAAATGAAAGGTGGGACTTCAACTCGCCAAAAACATGTGGGAACAACCAGTTCAAAAGGATCAAAGAATCATTTACAAGCATATTTTTCCAAAGAAAGGCAACAAAGTGGACTCATTTTTCCCTGATATGTCCGTTTAACAGTTCATTCAAAGTCATAATTAAGCAAGTAACAGTCCTCAAGGCTACAATCAAGCCACATCCTAGCAACAACCACGATGTGATCATCCAACAGATAAGTTGAAATTAAAAGACTAAATGAAGAAACAATGGACACAGAATACCCCTACCAGTCAGCATGAAACTGCAGTCTTTCGGGACAGCGGATATATAAATCAAGGTCATTAATATGACAAATAAGGTGAATAAGTAAATGAGCCAATAATAACACTTAACAACACAATAGCCTAGCTTCCAATAACCCAGGAACTTGAACAATGGAGAGGTTAAGTAGGTGGCTATTTCAAAGAAGCAATTACTTAATCAGGAGCCTCTAATGGGTGACTTTAGCAGTGGAGAACAGCTTTACGTACAACCTGTATAAATAAAAGTGAACCCCCATGATTAAGCAAGTATTTTGGATTTACCTAGCCCAAAATTCTCTAAGAAACTAATATCATTATAAGCTAATGATTCAGTTTGTGAAGTTTATAAAGTTCCGTAAACTTAATTGCTATCATATACAAGAAGTCACATGAGCTTTAGTTTTTGACAATCAGAGAGGGTTAACTATGACGCGCATGCATCCACTGCAATTGGCTATTGCCATAGGGAGAGGCATGGTACTCAAATGGCCAATAGTTACATAAATGGTTAGAAATTTGGCCTTGATTGATGGCAGGACAAAGTGTAAATCAAAGTCATCTTCTAGGATACTTGAGAGCGCCAAATATATGCACCTTAAGCTGTAACAGTCATCTATGTAGCACAGACACGGACACAGGAATTCAAAAAAATGGGGATATGGACAGGGCCAGGGACATGCCTCTCAAAAAAATTAGGGAAAATGACGGTCCAAGACGTGTTTTGATAATTAATAGTTTAATACCTTTTAAGGACAAGTTAAGAATATTTGTTAATAAACAAAATGTCCTTGGCGGGTATTAATTATCAAAACACGTCATTGGCCGTCATTTTCCCAAAAAATTAACTTCAATTATTGGACACGCCATGTGGCGTGTTGGACACATTTCTTGCCATGTCCCCGGCGTGTCCTCGTGTGCGATACGGCGACCTCTTGGTGCATCATTGACGGTCATCATACTTTATCTAGAAGAAAGTAGCTCAGCTGTTGTTTAACTCGCATACTTCTACTCATAGAAGTCACTTGACAAGGTCACCAGTTCTAGCATTTCAATGCTAGGCAGCTTAAATCAAGTTGCGAGTGTAGCCACTTCACAACCACTTTAGCAACTATCTTTGGTGCAACATGATTACAGTTTAGTAGGAAAAAATTCTAATAAAATAACTTATCACCTACAATCCCATCTCCACAGTTCATTATCAAACCTATTGCACATATCATTTTGTTTACTTGGAACTGTGGGCACACGCCCCAAAAAACCGCCCGATTTTGGTTTGCAAGGAATGAATTTGTTTTGGGGGCGGCCCTCTTAGAAAATAGCGCGGCGAAACGCTTCGATTCAGAGTCGCCACTAGGGTTTTAGCGGTGAGGCACCCAAGGAACCGAACTCGAAAACGCTTGCTACGTTTTTGCTTCGATTTGAAAAAGGGGTTTGATTTGATTTGAAGAGGCGTAGACTGGTCCGTCGTCACCTTCGATATCTGAGGTTCGGGAGCCAGATTACGAGAGGGGAAGGGTTTTATGTAGAGGTGGGTAATAGGTAATTTCGTGTCAATTTCGTGTTATATATCAAAATCTTATTTATCAAATCCCACAATATTTTTCAACTTATCAAATCTTTCGTGTCATGTTCGGGTCGGGTCGTGTTCGGGTTGTGTTGTCATGTCAAAAAGTCCTACTTTTCGCTAAATTTTTATTTTTTTTAGTTGACAGTTTATCAAACTAATGTCCAATGTATAGAATTACCCATAAAAATGTATATTTTTAGCTCAATTATATGAATTTATTTTGTTTTTCGTGTCAGGCATGCCCACCCCTAGTTTTATGGCACTCCTCTCGCCCAATCCGGAGATCGGTCTCTACTCGGGCATTTTATAAAACATTTGCATTTTTCTCTCATTTGATCATTTTTAGCCAGTTAGGGCGGGGGAACAGTTAATGGGGGTTAAAACTATAACAAGTTGCAGTTTATATGACAAAAATGTTTATGGATGATGGTTTGCTTGCTTGAATTGAATTAAACGTAAGAATATAGATTGAGAACAAGCACTGCAAAGAGCTCAACGGGATGATGTACGCTGCTCGTCGGGTGCGTGAGCAGGCAACATGCCGGCACGCAATGGCAAAGCCACTGCACGCCAACACACCCTGCGCACGCCACCTTCAAGCTGGCGTACACTAACCTACTGATTTCTTTCAGCTCTTACTCTCGACCCTCTGGGCTCTGGAAGGTACCAGCGCACACCCAGGACAAACCACGCAGTTCATAATATAGGTCAAGTACATGTACAGAGATGAGAAATGGCTAAGAGCCATGAAAATAGCAAAGCAAACCCCATAAACAGAGTGGGGAGGAATAAGAGGCCAAGATTGATCTGCGATGTGAGGGCCAGACACTGGTCCGTGACAAGCGTGCCGTACGCCACCCCGTGGGGGCCGTACGCCAGGTTTGCATGTTAAACCAGTGTTTGGCTTTACCTCATCTGGGCTCTGGAACATGACCAGAAATACCCCAGAGGCCTTAAAAAGCGAAGGACACAAGTATTGAAGGCTACATTTGAACAGTTCTAAAATACAGAAAGCGATAAACTGGTTATTTGCATGCTAGAATGTGATGACAGGAAAGGAAATAAGCAATAATGGACAGTTCATGATCCCCACGCCAACTGTGCTCATACCGCCAAAGGTGGCATACGGCTAGATGAAGTTGGCGTGCGCCATGGTTTGTCCTCTGCGACTGATTTATTTTACTAGAAAGGGGTTTGGACCAGTATCAGTTACTAGCCAGAACCCTTCTGGTTCCCCTCAGGAGCTGAAAACAGAACAAAGGTGGTATACCTTTGTGCAAGAGGTGGAAGGAAGGATGTGAGCTTTGGAGGTTGAAGATGGAGGAGGGTGTGTAGTAACTGATCAGTGGTGTGAGGTGTGAGGTGCTTCTCTCACTTTTACTCTTTCAATGGAGGAGAGAGAACAAGAGAAAGAAGAGGGAGAAAGGCTTGAGTTAATGAATGTGCTAACCCCTTGCAAATGAATGCAAGGGGGGTATTTATGGTGGAGAGAGGGACTGAGACCAGGGGGATCAGCTGGGGTTAAGGGGCTGGTTAGGTTAGAAGGGGAGCCTCCCATGCATTTAATGCATGGGACTTGCCTTGATGGGGTGTGTAGGAGAGAGAGGGGGACGGCCCTGCAGAATGCAATGATCAGGGGGCTCTGCAATGTACTCTGGCAGTTACAAAGTCTCGAGCACGTGACAGAAAAGCGGTGATTTGACCGGCCTTGACTATGCGTACGCCACCTACATCCCACCGTGCGCCAGGTCAAACTCAGTCAACGGTCGATGTCCGACACGTGGCATTTTCCTGGCGCAAGCCAAGTAGGAACTGGCGTAAGCAAGGTTCGGTTTTGCTGAGGCTTATCTGGCTCTGGTTTTGAAGGGTTTGAAGGGATTTGAAATGGTTTGAAAGAGGAGAGTCCAACACTCAAAGCTCGCGACCTTCCATCGACCTCGGAGAGTTTTCGACCGTTTATTATCATTGGGGTAACAAAAGACCGCAAACGTGCTGATCTAGATAGTCCAGAATAGAGTGTCTACAGGAACTTCCCCAACTGCCTTTACGATGACACACTAACTATCTGAAACTTCCCTTGTTTCCTCACCCCCGTGAAGTTGCTTGTTTTCAGAAAGAAAGAATAACAATAAGGGAAAATTAGCCATAAGTATGATAAAATAGTTTTCATTTAGGGGAAGGACGTTATCAAAATAGTTTTTAGTGGAGGCCCTTCAACTTTTTGAGTTATTGAGCCATAAGGACAAAATATATTTTTACGGAAAAACTACCCTGGTAGGGTAGGGACGTAGGGTACCCTAGGGTTTAGGCATTTTCATAAGATTTAGGGTTTTAAGCACTTTCATAGGGTACCATAGGATTTTAGGCACTTTCATAGGGTACCCTAGGGTTTAGATAATTCATAGGATACCTTAGGTTTTAGGCACTTTCACTAACTTTAAGTTATTAGTGAACTTTCACTAGTTTTGCAAAAAGTGTATTTTAGTAATCATCAACACATTTGTCATTATATTTGATTGCAAAATGTGCTTGTCCTTGAGCTCAAAAAAGGTAAATATGAGGAATTTTTGGCTAAGTCCCCCTAACAAAAATTCCTTTAGTGGTAGCTCGGTAAATACATGCGATACAATTTAAATCGAAACAGCAAGACTACCCCAGAAGGGGGTCTCCAAATAGTCCAAACAGTCCAAAATAATAGAACCTCCCAGGGAAGACTATGGCTACCAAAAAATTGTAACCGAGAAAACAAAATCAGTCTTTCTATGGAAAAATACCATTTCATATTCACGTAAAAACTATGTCAAATACATAGGCAAATCATTGTCCAAGACAATACGGAGCTACGTATATGCATATAACACAGAGACACAAATAAATGACGAAAGGGGGAGATTATTGGACCTGTATTCCCAAGTCTGAAAGCCAGATTTGAAGAGGAGAAAGTGAAGAGGCTCCCAGTAATTGAACACCTCGTCGCAGTCGTGTATGATGTTCGAAGTGGCGCTCATGTACCGAAGCACTCCTAGGGCGAACAGCGGTAACGCCCACGTCAGTCCCTTGTCCGCCTCTTCTCCGCCGTCTGATCTCTTCGGCTTGTCGAGCTTCGTGTACGACGCCGGCGACGACGACGACGACGAAGCTTCCGACGGAAGTGGCCGTCTCTGCCGCGCTGATAGAGCCATGCTCTCTCTCTCTCTGTTCTTTCTTCTGTCTTCAACAGTGTTCTTGTGCGGTCCTTTCTCCTTGCCAGGATCTGAAACCAGACCGGTCGTTTTGAACTGAAAATGATCCGGCCCGATTCAGAGATGTTCCTTGCTTCCTGATAAAGGAACCCGGACCAATGCCCAAATCATCCCCAACTTTCCTCGGCCTGCTAGTCCGCCCAGCCCGTCCAACTCAGCCCCTTTTTTTTTTTTTTTTTTAAGGCTTTGTGATATGTATTTAAACCCATTGGATTGAGTTGGGTTGGGTTTAGCCCATTTATAATCCCGTTTAGTTAGTGGGATGGGCTTGAAAATAAATCTTAAAATCAAGTCTGGTCCAGCCAGGCCCAATAAAATAGTAATGACAATGACGTGCTCTATATATTTATATTATATTATCCAAAACTATTAAGAAAGAGGTAAAAATCTACTACTATACCTATATATATACACAATACTCTGTTTTTAATGCATAGATATACATATATTCCTTGGTCTTCATATAAACTCTAGTAATTTATAAAAATGGGGATGATTAATTTATATCGGGACATTATACTTTAAAAAAAAAAAATCAGCTAGTTGGACAGGCTTGAGAAATGAAACTTTAAAAGGGCCCGGCTTGGGAAATGAAACTTTAAAAGGGCCAAACTTGAGAATATTAAATGATGCCAGATTATTATTGAGTCGGGCTTAAACATGCACGAGTCTCACTGTTATCTAGTACAACCCGGCCCGATGTATGTGTAGCCCTACTCCATATTATGACGAAAAATAAGTTAGTTTTATATCAAGAGATAGAAATGCGAACAAACTTGTTTAAATCTGTTGTAGCATTACTTATGGTTCAGTGTGACACAGCACGAAACAACATATGCTATGCTATCTTTAGTATTTTATCTTCATTTTTCCTACTTATCCTCTACGGAGACATCATTATTACAGTTTTACTCACTAACTTTTCAAAATGGAATACACTTTTAGAGGCAAAATAGAAAATGCACCAACTTTTACCTACTAACTTTACAAAATGGATATTTATTAAGGGACAGCCCAAAATGAAATACTGAACTCTAAAAGCAAAATAGAAAATGCACCAACTTTTACCTACTAACTTTACAAAATGGATATTTATTAAGGGACAGCCTAAAATGAAATACTGAACTCTAAAAAAGGAACAGAGGGAGTAGTTTTTTACAACTCCAAGCCTTTGCTTTGCTGATGCTGATTTGGCTGGAAATCCTGTTACTCATCGTTCCACTACTGGGTTTGCTATTTTTCTAGGGTCTAATCTTGTTTCTTGGAGTGCTAAAAAACAATATACTACTGCTAGGTCCTCCACTGAGGCAGATCTATCGTGCCTATGTTCAGCTGATATTGTCTGGATTCTATCAATTGCTCACTGAACTTCATGTGCCTTTTAGTCTGCCTTTTCCTATGTGTGGTGTGATAATGTCAAACTTTGTATTAATACACTTTGTTAAGGGGTGATCTATTGGAATGAGGAAGGAATATTTACTTTTGCAGAGGAAGTAATAGTATATGCTTATGTGAGTTGTGCTCATGTGAAGCTGATGTAAAGCTGTGTTGTTGTAGTTTGGTTTTTCCCTCTTTTTCTTCCCCCTCTTGCACCTTTGTTGTTCAGATTTCAGTCCCACCAACATAAGAATAATGTATTCTAAAATATTGTTGTACCGTTTTCCACTCTCTCTTAAAACTTAGAGGACGGTTTTGTTTAAGTGTTTTATGGCATTTAACATCACACCCATAAGTCTAATTTTAGAACGATCGCAGGGAGTGATATTTTGTAACTGAATTTGTTGGGACACTCTGAGGAGTCTGAGCCTAACAAATATCATCATCTCTAACATTCCACCACAACATAGAAAGAGCAAGCAAAACGTTAGGTACTTACGCTAGTGAGCAATGCTCAAACACAACTTTAAAACATAACTCCGGACACAACTGTGTCCAAAACCGTTCGATGCACATGAGTCCACATGCATCGAACAGTTCCGGACGTAGTCCGGCGTTGTATTTTGAACTTGTGTTTATAGAATCTGAGCCCCACAGGAATCTGATCTGTCTCTGACATGTGCACAGACTTTCTCTATAGAAAATCAGAAACACAGATTTCTCACAAACAGAAGGAAAGAGTTTGAATACAGGACAGAAATGGCCTCATACACTTTGCTTTTCACCCTCGGCGCTCCGCCGTAGCTGACTAGCTGGGAGATATGCAAGACTTCATTACTTGGCATAGCAAGATAACACATACATGTTACATGGGATAGACCACATTTATTTTATTAAATCGAAAAACTCATAAAAACATTGCCAGTTCTCATAGTATTCGAGCATAGCAATGCGATGATAATGTTTCATCCCGTTACAGAAACGCTCGGATTTCCCATCTGGGAGAAATAAAGCATAGTAGCCGTGCTCTAGCACGGGACACAATCTTAACCGGTGTTTTGCAACCCAGCAGCAATACCCTTCATGGTTAAGATGAGGGTGTCCTCCAGACCAGGAGCATACTCGCTTGTGGGATTCAACTTCACAAGTTCAGCTGCAGATTTGCTCGATTCGACATACTCCTTTGATATGTGGGGGCGCACCTTGACATGGTAGTTAGAATCGCGTATACGCTTTAACGTGTATGCCTGCAGCACGTTGAGAGTTGTGATATAGGAATCGCGAAGGCGTAGCCGTTGCTTCAAGGAGGGGTCCCCTTCTAGAAGATCCCTGTGTCCAGCAATCTAGCAAAATAGAAAAAGGTTTAGTATGGTTTAACTATCATATCAGCAGAAAGCCAAGGCAATGTAAAAAAGATAGCTCTTCAGTCTTTTGGTATTCTTCTTCATCTTTGTTTCCATTTCCATATTCGGTTCTCACGTATTGAAATGCGAAAAACACTAAAATGATAGAAACCGTACATGGCTTTCACAGTAATTTATAACGTAAAAACAGCTTTTGAAAATTCAAAGACATGTCTCATGAAAAGCGGCCTATTTTCAGAAAGTTTACCCTAAGAAAGTTCTCTGAATTTTCAGGAGAACTGGAGAAAACGAAAACGATACCACATGTGTGAGTTCTTGCTTTCCAATATTGTCAGCAGCCAAATGCGATGAAATTGAGTTAAAAATAGTTGAGATTTTTTCATAAACAGCTGTACCCTCTCTACTACTATGTCACAGCACACATACCTGGAGAAGAAGCCCCTTTGTTTCTTCATATTTGGACCTCAAACACTCTCCAAAAGGCCACAACTCCTCTGAAACGAGGAGTTTGTCGTACAAAGCAGCAATACCGGGGTCTCCCTTAGCAAACACCATCTCAACTAAATCAATAGTAACTCTAAAGAAAGGCCACGCATTGTACATTTCCTGCAGCATATGGAGATTCTTGATGTCCTTCTGAATCGCGTATTTGAATGCTGCTCCAAAGCCAAGCCATACCGGGAGATGAAACCTAGTTTGAGTCCAGGCAAAGATCCAAGGAATTGCACGGAGAGATTCAATTCCTCCACTTGGCTTTCGTTTTGATGGCCGGCTACCAATATTCATTCGACCATACTCCAACTCAGGTGTCGCCTGAAGTCATAAACAATTACAAAGATATCATAACAACAAACAGCCAGTATTAGTGATACACCCATTGATCGGCCAATAAGGTACAATATTGTCTGAGATATTAGCAACCAAACTCTTCTTTATTCATATGACTTGACCTTATCATTACATTCAAGCAAAATACTTTCAATTTTTAAAGTTCCATTACCTAATGAGAGTAAAAATAGTTTGTCAATGTTCGTTTGTATAGCATTTTCTACTAGTAAATATCGGCATTGGAAGCCCAAAATCCCTTAACGGCCAATATTCAAAACCATGTTTAAACTTATACAGGAAATCAACATGCATGGCATTTGTAGAGTACTTACAAGGCGGAAATACTCGACGAAACGAGGTTCTTTAAAAACAATGGAACGGTACTCCTCCGTAGCAAAAACAGCTACTTCATCCAGCAGAGCACGCCATTCTGGTTTTGGAGAGACGGGAGGGTGCATTCCATGCTCAAGCGTGGCAGCTGTGAACCGCTGCAGCGTCCTAAAACACAAGTGCTCCTCCCCGAATGACTGCTCAATAACTTCTCCCTGAACTGTGACACGGAGAGACCCGTGAATGGTATCAGGAGGTTGAGACAATATAGCAAGATGGGTTGGCCCGCCTCCTCTTCCAACAGTCCCGCCTCGTCCGTGGAACATAGTCAACTTGACGCCATATTTCTTCGCAACTTCTATGAGCTCCTCTTGAGCTTTATACAATTGCCATGCTGCCGAGAGACGTCCTGCATCTTTTCCGGAATCTGAGTACCCAATCATCACCTCTTGCTTTCCATCGATCCGATTTTTGTACCAATCAATGGAGAAAAGCCGAGAGAGGGCAGCTGGAGCGGCTTCCAGGTCGTCGAGCTTCTCAAACAGTGGGACCACTCTTAATGGCTCCTTCACCTTGCACTCGCGTTGCAAAAGCTCAACCGCGAGTACATCAGAAGGTGAAGTGGCCATTGAGATGATATAAGCTCCAAAGCAGTCGGCCGGAAGCTCAGCTAAGACATGGAATGCGTCCAACACATCAGCAATTTCTTCTGTTTTTGGAAGGTCAGGACCAAAGAGTGGGCGCTTCCCACCTAGTTCAGATAGAAGCCATTCCTGCCGGCGTTCTTCAGACCATTCTCGATAGGAACCAATATTCAAGTGCTTGGTGATAGCATCCATCACATCGGTGTGGCGATCCGACTCCTGTCTAATATCAAGTCTAACAAGTGAGAGACCGAATGTAGAGACTTGCCTCAGGAAATCAAGAAGGCTTCCATCAGCTATTGGGCGGTCACCACAACCACATAGAGATCTGTAGCAGAGCTCCAGAGGAGCCAAGAACTACATGAAAATTAAAGCCTAATTAGCATGAAGTCCATTGGGAAAAACACTAAGTACGATCTACGAAATCCACACACACGAGCACAATGACAACACTTGCCAGCTAAAATAGTGGGCTAGTAAGGATATCTTCTTTTCATTTTTTGGGTAAATTAGTAAGAATATCTTTAGTTCAGATGGAGGTCGAAGGGAAGGTGATACCTGCTCAATATTGGTGAAAGTAGCATCCTCTGGAATGTCAGAGATCCCATTGGCTAATAGATGGCGAGAACGTTCGCGCGTCTGATACAGCTTATCCCTCACATCACCGAGTAT
>BPLS01029940.1:0-18007 GCA_019656275.1 Rhododendron kiyosumense | reverse complement strand
TCAAGTATTTTGAACACTAAAAGACAAATAATGTAGTATTTTTATCATCAATCGTTGAATCAAGTATTTTGAACACTAAAAGACAAATAATGTAGTATTTTTATCAAAAAGTAGAGTTCCAAAATTAATAACATTAAGAGATTCAAATTATAACCAAGAATTTTGAGTTTATAATCCAAAAAAACGTAACCTATTTAAAACTCTCACCAAAATACCTATTTCATTATTTACCGTCGTCTTATTTGAACTTTTTTCAACTTTCGTCTTTATATTTATACTTTTTAGATTCACCTCGTCGAGAAGATTGATGTGATGCAAAAAATACCCAAATCTAGGCTCCGTTTGTTTGGACGTAAAATGTTTTCCGGTAAAATATTTTACCTATTTTTCGGTGTTTGGTTGTGTAAAAAATGAGAAAAATATTTTACATGTAAAACATTTTCCATCAATTGGATAAAAATGACTTATCCTAAAATCTTATGTAAGTTATTTTCCGAAATGAATCCACTGTCTTCTACTGCAATTCTCACTGCTTAGTTTCCTCAATCGTCAGTCATAACGCACGTTCAATTCCAATAATCTCATATCTCTTCACCGTTTAAACTCCCCATCTCCCTTTTTACACTATTTTGTTGATTTCTGAAAATATTTTCAAGTGCCAACCAAACACCGGAAAATAAAAGTTTGAAGTGTGTTTTCTGAAAAAATATTTTACATTGTAAAACATTTTACATCGAAACAAACAAAGCCCTAGTAAAAAAAAATATAAGAGAGCAACAAAAAATACAGTGCCAATGTAGACGTGTACAGACTAAGATTGCAAACAAACCGATGTTTGCAAGTAATTCGAAACTCAACTCATTAATAAACAAATCGAGCCCTTGCTTGAGCTTTAAACTTGTCCAGTAAACAAGCTGAGCCTGAGCTCGAGTTAGTTGGCACTCAACACGTTTTAAATAATTCAGTTCATTCGTGCAGACTCTACTCGATTATAAAAAAAAAACTACTAAGCGGAACCGAGCTTGATCATTTGGTCGGTCCACATATCCACCGTAGAGAATCCCATTCTTGTCTTTTCATGTTGGCCGAAACTACAGGGCCCAAGACAGGGCGTTGACTCCACTCACCAACTCACTGGAGTTACTGAAGCTCTGAACAAAAAAACGAAGCTCTGCATTTTCTTCAATCAATGGCTACTTCGGAATTCCGAAACCCTTCATCCTCCTCGTCGAACCCCAGGGGTAGATACGATATTTTCTTGAGTTTTAGGGGCTTAGACGCCCGCAAAAAGTTCACCGATCACCTCTACCATGCTCTCAAGCGCGAGGGGTTCCAAACATTCAGAGACGACAATGAGATCAACTAGGGTGATGTTATCAAATCCTAGTTGCGGGAAGCAATCGTGAATTTCAGGATGTCGGTGATCGTGTTATCGGAAAACTACGCTAATTCGACAGCGTGCCTGTTTTGCCCTTGTTTTACGAGGTGGATCCGGGGGAAATTAAGGAGCAGTCAAAAAGTCTCGATTTCAGGAAAAAGGAAGTGGCGGCTGAGAAAGTGAAGGGATGGAGTGCGGCTCTTAAAGAGATTGCGAGTACGATTGGGATGGTTTCTAAAAATCAATATGATGGGGTAATTACTAATTAATTCCTCTTTTAGAGGTCATTTGGACTAAATTATTTTCGTTCATCTTTTTTAAAAAAAAAATTGTTTGTTCATCTATTTTTAATGTTTTTGATTAATTATTTATTTGGGCGAGAACAATCTAATAAGAATAAAATTACGACCAAGGGGAAAAAAAAAAAAAAAAAAACTCACTAAAAAAAGTTTGAAATAGACATCTTTAGTGCGGTCTTGTCGAAACTTTTTTTCAACTTCAGTCCTTGTTTATATATGTTTTGTGATTCAGCAATGAGTTTTTAAAAATCATGACGGGAAACTAGACAAAAACACTGAAAGTAAATATTACCGACCATCTTCTCAGTCAAATTAATCTTGGCCTTGCTATTCTTGAATTATCAGTCATGGAGTGATTGTATTCATATTGGTTAGTTTCTTTTCTTTCTTTCTTTTTTACAAAAAATGGAGAAGGTTATATTAATAAGAACCCAGTGGCACTTACATAACAGAGTTCATTACAAATATCCTGGATAAACAGTTGAGTTGGTGAAGGCGAAGATTTGTCTTATGAATTCCTAACAAATAACTACAGACAAAAGTGAAAACTAATTCTGAACATGTAATCAACCAGAATATTCTTTCTACAAAAGTTAAAACCTTCTCGTGACCAAGGTAAAAAAAGAAGCAGCAGTTAAACCTTCTCCAAAATTACTAAATTGCTATTATGAAATCATATCCCGCCCATGCCCCCATCGATGGATTACCTGTTATTATTGGTGGTATTGGGCAACCGTAACCTTTTTAATTTTTGATTGCCGTACTAGGTTTCCAATCCTCAAATTATCTTTGCTTAAATGTAGTCCGGACGGGTTTTTTTTTTTTCGTTTTTTTATTTAATATATATTTTCCCATTTATGGTCTTGGTATCTATGTCCTACTAATTATCTTCTGTTGTATCTCCCATGAAGAAGCACAAACACCTCGTCGGAGACTCGGAGATCATGTATCGGTGTCGAACATGTACACGCTTCGAACAATCTCCAGACACTTGTCCAAGCGTCAAATTAGAAGTGTCCTATTTTGTTTTTGTTTATATAATTGGACACCACAGGAAATTCTAGAACTCACTCAAGACACTCGCTAGTTACTTCAGGCGCGTGAAACAAGATAGTATACTTGAGGTCTTACTTATGTCTCTTTTATGTGAGTGATGCAGCGCAGTCTCCTTTTACGTACGAAACTATTTGCAAGAAGAAAACACGAACACGTATGAATTAGAGGTACTCCCTCTTCAAAAACACAATATTTGAAATAAACCTCGTCTTTCTTTAATTCAATAATAACCAATCGTACCCTAAGGCTTACAATGAGTATAAATAGGGTGAAAGAAACCGTCAACAACTTAGGAAACAATTAGGGCCCCGAATCACCCCCTAATCAAATAAAATACTCCCTCCGTCTCATTTTCATTGCCTATTTTCGTTTTTCGTGTCATTCTTTCAATGCTTATATCTCCCAATCTATAATGTTTTTCATAATTTTAAAAATTTTGTATTATAGATCTAATCAAGAACTATCAAATAAGATCCATATTGGATATTTTTAAAGATTCATATTGGAATATATAAGTGTTGGACGATATAAGTGTTCAAAGAATGGCACGAAAAACGAAAATGGACAATGAAAATGGGACGGAGGGAGTATGAAAATTACCGAAAACAAAAATTTTACTTTGATTAGGAAATCAAATACTAGAAAGAAATATAAGGTTGCCAAAACAAGTGCGGCAACTAAAATGGAATTTCCTATCATAAGTTATTAGCAATCTAAATATTACCATAAACAGCAAAATAGGCCTTTTGAAAGGCTGAACAGCATCAAACGGCCAAAAAGTTTCCCTCTGGAGAACTTGGTCGCTCTTGACATGCGTTATATATAGCAAGTTGAAACGAGCTTGGAAAGGAACTAAGGTAAGATACTCTGTTTGGCTTCTTTTTTAAGAGTTTTATAATTATTTTGGTTATTAACTTATGTGAGAAGAGCACCTTTTAAATAATTTGCCTGGCATTATTTTTCTTTTTTGAATAGGTTCTTGGATTGTTGAAAATTTTAAATCTTAATCACTCCCCAAAACTTGCAAAAACTCCAGATTTCTCGAGGTTGCCCAACCTAGAGAAATTGGTTCTCAAAGCTTGCCCAAATTTGTTAAAGATCGATGAATCTATTGTCGAACTACAAAGGATAGAGTCACTGAATCTACATGATTGCAAAAACCTGAGAAAGCTTCCAAAAAATATTGGTATGGTAGAATCTCTAGTAGAACTAGATATTTCCGTTTGCTCAAATCTTATGGGGGCAATGGAGGAGCTGGGGAAAATGAAATCACTGCAAATGCTTAACGCAAGTGTGGAATGGAGGTTGTATCACAAGCATCTATTTGGCCTTGGGTTCCAAAGCCAAGTGTACAAATGTCATTGGCCTTACCAAGCTCTTTGGTACGTTTAAATCTTTAAAATTGCAATCTCACTGATGATGCATTTCCCAGGGATCTCAAGCTGCCTAAGTTGCAGGGTTTATCTCTGTATGGAAATCCAATTTCTAGCCTACCAGACTTCATTAAAGATGTTACAGGCCTTCAATCATTGAATTTATTATTCTGTCCAAAGCTCCAGCAGATTCATTGGTCAGCGACCATCTTACAAAATCTGTACGTCGAACGGTGCGATGCATTGGAAAAAGTAACGTTTGAGACTGGGACCTATATTGAACACGTCATGCATACTATTTCCGATAATTTGTCGCACATTGAGGGCGGTTTCAAGTTCTTACCCGTCAGGGAAGTTGATGTGGAACTCCTCAACAGTATTGGCTTCTTCAACTTGGATTCTATGGCAGATGTTCAGACTACCTTTTTGAACCGTCCGATTGGCAGATGTTCAACAATATTGGCCTCTCTCTCTCTCTCTCTCTCTCTCTCTCTCTCTCTCATGCATTTAACGGTTTTAATGATTGCAAATTTGCAACCATGGATTTCATCTTCCCAGATAATGTATGAAGATAATACATTCTACCATGGATTTCATCTTCCCAGATAATGTTTGAAGATAATACATTCAACACATTTTTTTGTGGGAGAGAAGTTCCACATTGGTTTACGAAGAAGAACGATGGATCCACCATATCATTTACTGCGACCTTATCTCCTCATTTTGGTTTTCAAGGCTTGAATCTTTGTGCGGTATATACACTTCTGGTATATGCACTTGGGATCTAGAGATCTTATCAGCACCAACAATTTGAAATCACTAACAAGAGCAGGGGCATGAAGACCGTCTTTAGGTCAAGCTTCTTTGGCATTCTGGAAAAAGATGGAGATGTGGTGTGGTTAAGCCATTCTTACGATGCCAATCTGTTGATTGAGGGCGATGAAATCAAAGTTTCATTCATGATTATTGATGGACAAATTAAGGAGTGCGGAGTCCACCTTTTGTACTTCGAAGAAGAGGAAGAAGTATTCCAACACTTTAGCAGAATACAACATTCATGGGATCCAAATTTTTCTGAATATATATATGCCTAATTCAGGTGCGAACCTTTTTTGCCCTTGTGCTTTATATATGCATATTAACAGCAGCATCTAGCTAGCTCGTAGTGATGGTTTGGCTTGATATGACTTCAAATATGAGGACTTGAACGAACTACAAGTAGTTTGCGTAGGTTTCTTATTTTAGAAAGATAATCACAGAAAACTGAGACCTCTGAGATGCCAATATCAATATTGGAAATTCTACTTAGTTGTTTCTAGTCTTGAACTAACATGTACAAAAATATGTAAACAGTTTAACCTGAATGTTTTTTATTTCTTTTGAAGTTGTGCACAAGAAGGACCGAAAGCCAAACACACACAAACATGAATCAACACAGAGAGAAAAGTTTCATCCATTCACAAACATAGATTACAAAACAACTCTCCCGGAGGAGGAGCACCCCATACCGGAGCTCAACTCTGTTGGGAAAATAATTAACTTGTTTTGTTTTGAGAGTTATTAGTTGGTTATGACTTTTTATATTTGGTGGTGGGAGCATTTTTTAAGTAATATTAGTGAGCAATTGAAAGGTGTGAGTTAGGGTAGTGAAAAGTCTAATTATAATATTGTTAGTCGTGATCATGGATGTAATGCATGATAATTAGAAGTAATTAAGTCCATTTTGTTATTCTTAGAATATGCATGTAATTTAGTCTTTGGAAGTATGAGCGATATAATATTCCAAGTACTCTTCTCCCATATTGTCTTCTTCTGTTTTGTGAGTGTGTGTGTTATGACTTTTTATATTTGGTGGTGGGAGTATTTTTTAAGTAATATTGGTGAGCAATTGAAAGGTGTGATCGAGTTAGGCTAGTGACAAGTCTAATTATAATATTGTTAGTGGTGATCATGGGTGTAATGCATGATAATTAGAAGTAATTAAGTACATTTTGTTATTCTTAGAATATGCATGCAATTTAGTCTTTGGAAGTATGAGCGATATAATATTTCAAGTACTCTTCTCCCATATTGTCTTCTTCTATTTTGTGAGTGTGTGTGCGCGCTCTCTCTTGGCCTCCATCAAACTCAACTCCCACTCTGTGGCCGGTACACTCTTTCAATCTCACCGCACTTTATTGCAGACCCACGCCTGTAGTACACTACAATTACATGTATAAATAGGCACAAAGGGGAGCCTTGTATCCAACGGAAAGAAGATAAGGCGGCACACAGCCAATGACCATATCTTCAATGATCTGTTGCTTCTGTTCTCTGGGCTGCAAATTGCAGCTGATGTCTAAGGCTTCTAGAAGGCCACCCTTTTGGTCCATCAATTCTGAGCCAAATCCTCACAGAAGACATGTCGTGTACATTTACCGTTGGTTAGTAATTATTGTATGCAGCTCCTTGGAGTCATGAAGCAAATGGGAAAATGCGTTTAGGAGAATACTGACTGCAGATCAAAAAAATATGAGAGGAGAATACAGACTGCAGTTGAAAAAAAGAGAAGAATACAGATATCGATGGGTGTGACTGACGACTTGCTCCAATGAAGCATCAAGCTGCCAAAAAAATTGGACATTCTGTTAACTTACTAAGCCAATGAATCTCGAGGTTTTGTAAGCAAAGGACCTCTGAAATTTTGATGCTTGAAATAAGAGAAGTTCGGGAACATGGGTCATGTTTGATAATCATTCTATTTTCTGTTTTCTGTTTTCATTTTCAGAATTTTCAAAAATTAAATTTGAAAGTTTGTTTGGTACACTACTTCCACTTTCAAATTCTAATAATCACTTTCACTATTTTCATAATTTGAGAAAGTAACAAAATCCAACTTTCACTATTTTCAAAAACAAAAAATTGGCTGCCATAAAAAGGCTCCGCTAGAACCGCTATAGTGTCAGGCACTCAACCCAGCCTATTCATTGATTCGAATCCTGGAGGTCATTAGGTCATTCTCTCTCTCTCAAGACCCATCTCCTTCACTCTCTTCCAAATACAGACCAAGAGAAATTGCAAAACCTTGTTTCGGATGGAAGCCTACAGAGCTTCAAAACCCTTGAGAAGCTGGCGGATCACTTGCGTCAAGCCCGGAACAGCGGGCTGCATTTTCTGTTAAAAAAGTGAGAGAGAAGGTAGCAAATCTTCGGGTATCGGATGCGTGCTTCAACAGTCCCTTATTTCTCCATACAATCCATTTGATCTTCTGTCACCACATTCTTTGCTGTTTATATATGTACAGCAATGTTTCAATTGAACTTGATTGTGTTGGTTCCCTTGTTGTTATATGTCATCGTTCATGTACCAACTTATTTGCTTTTTTTTTTTTTTTTTGGAAAATAAGTTAACACAAACATGTTTTCTGTTTTCACTTTTTTTTTAGAAAAAGTAGAAATTGATTTCAGCAAATTAAAAATAAGAAACAAAAAAGTGGCAGCGTTACCAAACATAACCCAAATGTGTATCCATTTTTTTTTTCTACAATTGGAGCGGTCATATTCCACCGGAGGACTAATAAGATATTGCGGTGGATATGGGGAACATCACACCGAACACCTACCTACCTTCACAAAGAGCCTATGGGACAACTTCTAAAGCACATTCCTTAGTGGATTTTATTGAATAAAGGGAAAATGACGGACAATGACGTGTTTTGATAATTAATACCTGTTAAGAACATTTTCAGTATTAACCGGAAAATGACGGCCAATGACGTGTTTTGATAATTAATACCCCGCCAAGGACATTTTCAGCATTAACAAATGTTCTTAACATGTCTTTGGCGAATATTAATTATCAAAACACGTCATGGGTCGTCATTTTCCCTTGAATAATGAATAAATGTCTTGAAAGAGATATTTGGGTAGATCAATGCTTGGATAGATGCATCTCTATCGAGTGTAATACATATTGGGTTTTATCATTGGGCAAAGTGTGGCCTTATTTGTGGGCAGCCTTATGTGAATGTAAAAGCAAGAAAAACTAAGTAGAGAAAATTTTGTGCTGTCCCTTTTACTCTCTCTCTCTCTCTCTCACACACACACACGCTTTGTCATTTTTGGCCTCCTACACCAGTGGGTCTATCCCACAAAATTCACCTTGTTATTCACCAAAAATCCGACAAGCTGAGCACAGATCATTGCCGGCTATAAGTCGATCGTACGGAAATATTGTTGCTGAGAATTGATGGTCTCAATATCTCATAATCATGTTTCCAATAATCCCATACCTTACAGCTATGCTGATCAATCTACCTTCGCTGTAATCTTTCGAAAAACTGAAGTTGCTTCCAAAAGCCTGTCGAAATTCAAAACCTTACTTTGCTCGAAAGCAGTGGCTCAAATATACCGCAAAGAAGCAGAACATGTAAGACTGTTGACTGTTGAACCATCAATCCCCCTAAAAAATGCCAGCAAAATTCCTATGCTCAAAGCTCATATCGTTTAAAAGTTTTACTCAAGAAAATCAACTACATAACTGTGTAAGTTTATTTCTTAATGGCGTTAAATAATTAACATCCTACGTTATGCCAGGATCTAGAACTATCATGATTATCACAGTACAATCATTAAGTGGAAATTTAAGGAATCAAGAACAGCGTACCCGGATCCAGTAATGCGGAACTTGAGCGATCCAGTGATTAATTGAACCAACCATAATATTGCTAGAGCATTAAGCCCTAGGTGGAAACGGTTTCTCTCTCTTGCCTTTCATTCTAGCCGTTTAGTATATTACGTTATATTGATGGAACCCTAGACGCTCTTTTCTAGGCAGAGAGAGGATCAGTTTCCTTAGTGAACATTATACTCACTTCCGATCAAAGTAGAGTCTATTTAGGAAACAACTTCTCTATTTGACCTATAGAATAAAATAAAGATATGGAGAATCCTATTAAACTTGAAATCAATATGTGCCATATAAAATATGTGGGCCACCAAAATGACTAAATGAAAATTTAGTCTTACAAACCGAATATGGTGGAAACATGAATCACAATGAATTGCGGAACAAAAATGGTTCGGTGGACAATTGATATCTTCGTCCTCTCTCTAAATACAAGTACAATGATTCGAGCATTCAAAACTAACTGAGGCATTTTTCACAAACCTATACGATCTCAAAAAGAATACACAGAACGTCTACCAAAAAAATTTCATGACAGTTGTGAAAAACTCAATTTTGTCGTCTTCTAGTTCAAGCTTGGAAGTGAGGCTTACGTGTAAAACCCTTCATTGCTGTCTCAGGCTCTTTCTTCAACTAATAACAAAGCTTCAAGTTTCTCTCTACACCATTCTAACTCCTACAGAAGTTGAAAAGGCAACAGATTTAATGATGCAAATTCCTTAGAACACCAATATATGTTTGAATGAACTGGACCCCTATCAATTGTGGACACAACTAGACTGCTATACAAAACCACAACTGAAATCAACTTAAAAGGATATAATGCCCCATGTTGGAGGAATCCAAAGAGAGTACGAGCTAGGTACTCCCAACAATCAAAAAGCACCTTAAGTGGTCATCTTATAGGTTATCCAAACACTACAATAACATGTTAGAGCAAATTAAAATTGAAAAAAAGAAGAATTGGGAAAAAGGGTTCATAACAATCAGATTGTCCTACTCATTTTACAAAATATCAAGTAACCATCAAGAAAGAGTGAATCTTTCATTCGGCGATGAAAATACTAGGAGTAAGAAACTGGTACAGGTCTTGGCACAGGGGCCCCAAATTTATTTTTTATTAGGTAAAACAAGGAAAGAAGAATTCACGGGAAGCAACAGAAACTCTTAATGCAAATGCCGTAGCTCAAGCTAATAAATCATGCCAACTTGCACATGGACTGCATAGAGTTAACTGTGGTTAGCTAGATTAACTTCCGATCACTAGAATTATAGCTTCGAGTAACGAACGAAAATTGGCATTAAGCTAGGACACAAACTACAGACGCTAAAATAAGGGCACATTAAAGGATTTATGGAGTTATCAAAATTATTGTGAAACCTTGGAAAGGGCTTACTTTAGCCTTGCAAGGACCTGGGCCTCGTGTGATGTGCTAACACATGACGGAGGTTTAGTGGACTTCACCGAGATCTTACCATCATAATAAAAATAGTTCAAATTATAGAGTTGATTCAAAAATTATCCAAAAAATAAACATACTCTGTTTTGCTTTGAGTATTCATAACTTTCACCAAAATCTATCAAATGAAGGTTTTAAGCTAACAACAATGGCATCTCAGTGAAATCCATCAAAGTGCACACTACCGGACCCAATCTCACTCTAGGGGCACTGTTATCTAAATTTCTGTTTCCTTTCCAATCGATAGGGAATCGATGGGAAAATCGTATCGTAAGCTTGCTGGAATGTGGGTGTGCAAAGTGGAGTTTGGTTCCTTGCCGTATTTCAGGACTTCTCTGGAACCAAACAATGAAGTGAATGAAGGATGGAAAAAGATTAACAAAATGGACTTTATTAACCCCCAAAGTAGAAGAACAATCAATCGAGATGATCGAATGAATAATTACAAGTTAATTCTACTCCTAGAAAAGAAAAGATAAAGGCCTGATTGGCGTTGTTTGTGTGTCTAGATCGTCTTACATTCTGTTTATAAATAGGGATCCTTTATTTTGAATTCAAATCTTCCCTCCGACGTAGTAGTTGAAACTCCTTCAAATTCTGATGAAGTAACTTCCTCAACTGCTGCTCATGCCCACATCTGGCAAATTGTTTTGTTGAACGTGGTTAACACTCACTTTAATCGTGGAAGCATGGTGCTTAATTCTCTTTGACATCTGTCACCTGATCGATGGATCAGAGAATCATAAAAATACGCCACGTGTTGGCCAATCGATGTACAAGACTTTTTATAGTTTCATCATCGATTCAATTCAATTCTAATTTAATCAAGGTAAGTCCATTTTATTCCTTTAGTTGTCCGTAATTTCCTCTGCCACGTGTCACCCAATCGATGGGTAAAAGGAAATCTCAATTATGGTACAAACAGGCACTGAGTTGGAATCTCATTCTAAGGATTTTTTTAGTTAAGGAAGATCCAACGATAAGAGAATCAGGAAACAAAGAGCTTCCCCCCCTTTACGTGGCACTCTGCATAACTGCACATGAAATATTCACCTCGTACGGTTGCTACTCGTTCAGTTCTTTGAAAGTGATTAGATCCTTTCCCTTGTTCGAGAATCTTAGGCTAGGGTCTGTTTAAAAAATTGAGGAAAGAAGGAAAAGATGGAGAAAGCTGGAAGATAATTTTATTTGTTCTTCTCTGCTTTTCCATGTTTCTTCTCTTTTTTCACTACCAATGAAGGGAGAGTCTTTTAAATTCCTCCTCTTTCCTCCTACTTTCCAAAGAAAATTTAATTTGTTCTTATATGCTTTTTCATGTTTCTTCTCTTTTTTCATCTATTCTAATATATAAAGGGAGAGCACCACTTTGGTGTCTCCCTTTTTTGTCATGCTTTTTCATTTCCTAAAATGCCCTCTTACAAAACTAATTTTTGAAACCCCAATAGGATAACACCATAGGGATGCCAAAGTAAAAACACATCACCAACTGCCATATCCACGTTTTTCATTTTAACAAAAAGTAACCTCCCACGATCAATTGGTAACCCACACCCAGTACCCACTATCAACTGCTGTAGTTTCCGTGACAGATTTTCATATTTGCGGGCGGAGTAAACAATTTCTCTCTCGAAAGGCACTGAAAGTTACTTGGCCGCCCCAAGGTTGTTTGCCACACGTTGAACCCAGCCAATTGGGAAATCTTAGGGTGGGGCACTCGGTCAATTAGATATGGTGAAGATGGTGGAACTCAAGCAAGTCTCTTCTTTTTCCTAATGTATTTTGTACCGTTGGCAATTTTATTGAGCTCTATTTTGTTTGGTTTTTATTTTTCTACTGTTAATAAGTTTCTTGGATACGTTACTGCAGATGAAAGAGGACAGGGAAGACACAAAATCAGTGGGGATAAGAACAAATATTGGGGTATTCACGTAGTTGATCAGGTCTGTTTATATGTGTGCCATACTTTCCCACTTACATTTCATTCTTAGCTACAACGAGTTTTGCACATGTATTGCGTGTACAAAAATTGTGCACAAGCGAACACGACACGAGTTTGACTCGCGTAACTCGATACGAGTACCAAATTTTAATAACTTTTTCATAAAGTACCAATTCCTATACAGTACCAATTGCCCACTTTCAAATTGTCATTCTTTGCATTACGTTGATGGGTACTAATAGATCAAACTCTTTAGATTTCGATAATCTTGCTTCTTTATATTGTAACTAGAGGCCGGGCGCACGTGATGTGTGTGCAAGTTGAATTTTCACAATATTTGTGAAAATTTAATCAAACAATAAGTGGGAAGTATTCTTACAAAAATGTTATAAAAATCCGATTTGCACACGCATCGCGTGTTTGGTGTCTCCCTTTTTTGTCATGCTTTTTCATTTCCAAAAATACCCTTAAACCTGTAATTTATGTGGGTAAAAATTGTAGGGGTAAAACGGTAAGACTCAAAATAAAACTCTCCCAACTGCCATGCCCACGTCTGAACTGGTGAACTGCCCTCATTTCTTTCCACTAGAGGCCGGGGCACACGCGATGCGTGTGCAAGTCGAATTTTTACAACATTTGTGAAAATTTGAACAAATAATAAGTGGGAAGCATTTTTACAAAAACGTTGTGAAAATCCGACTTGCACACGCATCGCGTGTGCCCCGGCCTCTAGTTACCAATCAAGCAAGAGAAGGGAATTCTTTTTATTTTCCTCCTCTTTCCTCCTACTTTCCACGGTTCCAACCACCCATTTAACCTCAATATTATATTAATATGGAAAGAATTAGAATTTCTTTTGGCGGGAAGACGACAAAAGTCCAACGTGTTTACCCACTTCGCGTGCGTAAAGGGGTTGGATTCTCTACGTAGATACTACTCGCGTCCTAGTGACGACTAAAGAAATACAGAACATACAGTCCGTTGAGAGAGCGACTCATCTACTTCTGTATTAGAACTGTGGCTCATATGTTTAGTATGAAGAAATACTAACGAGTTCTAGAGAGTAGACCAGATACAAGGGTATTTTTGAAATACAGACCAAATACCAAATTAGGGTTAGAATAGAGTCGGTATAAATACTCTATGTTGTAAACCCTATTTCGTAACTGTAATAATAAAGAACAGCGGCCGCTCTCGCTCCCGTGGATGTATCCAGTTTTGGTAAACCACGTATATCTCTGTGTTGATTTCTTTACAATCTTATACAATAAATCGTGTGTATGTGACAATCCTAACATTCTGCATTTTCTCCAAAATCAATGGCTGCTTCAGAATCCCAAAAACCCACCTCGTCCTCCTCTTCGAATCCCAAAAACAAAAGTAGATACAACATTTTCTTGAGCTTTAGGGGCCTAGACACCGCAAAAAGCTCACCAATCACCTCTACCATGCTCTCCTGTGCAAGGGGTTCCAATAAGAATTGGGCAAATGGGATCATAGCAATTATATTGTCCTATTTATTTAGGCCCCGTTTCATAATACCTTCTTAAAAAATAAGTACTTATTTCATATTTTCAAACTCAAAAATAATGTAAATGAAAAATAATTTTTCGATTTTTTTTTGCACCATATAAAAGATGTCGATAAGATCTATCAAATAAGATCCATATTACAGGAAAAATTATTTGCGTAAACACATTATTTTTTAGTTTAAAATTGCCTTCTTAAAAAATAAGTACTTATTTCATGTTTTGGAATGGGGCCTTAGTACAAAATATCAGGTAAACCATCAAGAAAGAGAGAATCTTTCATTTGGCGATGAAAATACTAGGAGTAAGAAACTGGTACGGGTCTTGGCACACAGGCCCCAAATTTATTTTTCATTAGGCAAAACAAAGAAGGAGTTTTTAAATATTCATCCTTAAATCTCATCCCATGTAAGTATTCATCCGGGTCATTTTGAACAATTATGTTTTCATCCTTTCAGATGGTGAATTATCTATCCTACCCCTTTTCAACAAGATATCTATAAGTGTGTATATTGCCTTCCTAAATTAGTGGGATTCAACCATTTCCTAAATTAGAGGGATTCAACCATTTCCTAATTTAGTAGATTCAATTATTTTCTAATTTAGTGAGATTCAATCACAATAATTATGAGAGATAATTACAAATGAGAATTTCTTAATTTAAAAAATTCATAATAACAAAATCCCACCAATTTATTTTTTGGAATCAACCATGTTTTTCATGAATTTCATGAATTATTTTTTGCAAATAATTCATGGAAAATATCCAGAGAATCATGGAATATTATGTAGCCATGGAATATTTCGAACTAATCAGAAAAATGACATTTTACGAACTAATCGACGAAACATGGAATGTTACCGAACTATTACATAATTCAAAAACAATAAAAACATGACCTATTTAGAATATGACGTAATTCAGAAATATAGAATATTTCGAACCATGATTGATTAGAAACAAGACATTTCGAACATAAAATCGGAAAACATGACATATTTTAGAACATCAAATTATGAATTCATGGAATCGGCAAAACAACCAAAAAGATCCAATTTCTGTTGTATTACATAACCATTGCATAATTCAAACACATGGAATATTTTGAACCATGATTGATAAAAAACATGGCATTGGAACATGAAATCATGAATTCATGGAATCAGCAAAAAAACCAAAAAGAACCAATTTAGAACATGATACATTTTAGAACATCAAAATCATGAATTTACGGAATCGGCAAAACAACCAAAAAGAACCAATTTCTGTTGCGCCAGTCAGATCTGCCGAAAACAAGCCCTGTCCAAATGGATTTCGCCGCCCGGTCAGATTCATGGTGATGGAGCTGAAAAGGCAGAATAATCCACCAAAATCCAGAGTCAACTGGGGCTACTCTTCCAATTGCACTATTGCCGAAATCTGCTACTACAGTATCCATTTTACAAACTGGGTCATGAAGAACTCTACTAGTATTAAACAAACAAAGACCCATTCCTAAGTCCCAGTTTCATGTTAAATGAGACTAACACAACAGCAGAGATTGCCAGTCAACGGTAGATGTTAAATGAGACTAACACAACAGCAGAGATTGCCAGTCAACGGTAGACGTGCGACTAGTAGTGGTGGTGAAGGTGATAGAATCGATGGCGGCTTTCCAGCCGACGTCTCCGTTTTCCTCCCTCTGCTGTTGCTACCAACACCGCTATCCCACCGACGTGGATGCGGCATACAACAACAGGGATGCGAGCGATGAGGATGGGGATGTAGAGGATGTTGATGGGGATGCGCGACGGGGATCGATGGGGGACGAATTTGCAACGAGGATGGTCGTCGGAGGGATGGGAGACGTTCTATGGAGACAGATCTGTTTTGAAATTGTTGATAATGATGAAAGGGTTTCATCCTCTATGGGAATAGTTGCACCAGACAAGGAAATTCTAAAAATGTGGCGAAATTTTAGGAATTGATTGGTCCCTAGGTCTTTCATGGGGACGGGAGGTGTTATTTTTCGGTCCCAAATTTCAGTGCTATATATATTAAGGGCACTTCCGGGATTAAAAGAATGAGGATGAAAACATAAATGTCAAAATTGAGCAGGATGAAAACCTACAGAGAGTGGGTTTTGAGGATGATTCTTTAAGTACCCCGAAACAAAAGTAACAAGAAACTTGCACACGAACTGCATTAAGTCAACTGTAGTTAGCTAGTTTATCTTCTGATCACTACAGTTATAGCAACGACTAAGGAAGAAAATTAGCATTAAGCTGGGAAGTGGGAACTGTATGGGGAAGCAGATAAAAATTAAAAGCACAGACGGCTATGTTTTTGGCAACAAAAATACTCCAGTGAAAAAGAGATAATGTTACAAGTGATAAAACCGAATATTCTGAGATACAAAGTTGGAGATGTGATCGAACCAAGCCCATAACTGAATAAGAAACACAAAAATACTCCGGTGAAAAAGTGATAATGTAACAAGTGATAAAACCGAATATTCTGAAATACAAAGTTGGAGATGTGATCGAACCAAGCCCATAACTGATTAATTTTCTTAAAGAAGATGGTTCCAAGCCTCAATTAATCTAATATTGTGCACAAGTCTGGCTCGTCTTGCATTAGTTCGAACAACTTACGAGTCGATCACATCGAATTGGAACACATATCCACATACTATTACCAACCTTGGCTATGCAAATTGAACTACCCTTTCTCCGTTCTCTACCAATCAGAACATGAAAAATCCACGAGAGAATCACATTATGACACTAATGTTACGACACATGGAAAAGTATTGGTGGTAATTCTTAGGCTCAGATGTCGCATTATCATAGTTAAAGCAGGACTTTATCCCTTCTTCACTTTCATCTTCATAAGTACCGAAGGGGAACTTATGAACAACGCACCTCTGTATTTTAGTCGGTCAACTACAGCTTTGCATCAGCAGAAAGCATGTCTAATAATCTGAAAAAAACCTAAGGCCATTCCGCCTTCCGGTAAAGAGAAATAATTCAATCTCCCAGCGTCGTATGCCCCACTAATAAATGAACACCAGTTCAGTACACTGATGTTTGACACAAGCAGTGAACATTAATGCCTTGTTTGGATAGTGATTTGAAAAAAAAATTTCAACTCAAAAAATACTCATTACTCCTATTTCCAATCATTAATCACACCTATCTCAAATCATTATTATCATTTCTCTCCATATCTCTCTCCAATCATTACCTCTAATTACAATCATTACTATCATTTCTCTCTCCACTCATAACCCTACAAAAATTTTCAAAGGAAAACACCAGGCAAAATGTTTTTATTGCCTACTTTGCTAAGTTCGCTGCTACCATGGTATACGACACAACTTTTGCCTTAGAGAGACCAAGACAAGAGGAGGAGATAGAACTTACCGAAGTGGAAAAAATTTCAGTGCCGGATGGGTATCCCGTGGTACCCGCTCGGCACATTCTAGTTGTCCATTGCGTTTTTGGACGGTTTGAATTTGGAGAGAGAAAGTGTTGGGGTGAAAGGAGAGATATGTTTCAATCCGAACCGTCCAAAAATGTATTGAAATGCCCAGATATGCCGAGCGGGTACCACATGGGATATACCCATCCGGCACTGAAAAATTTCTTGACCGAAGTGCACGCCATCGAACCTTCCGAGGAAGTCATTGGCCATTACCTACGAGTTTTCACCCTCGGTTATTGGTGGGTCCGCAAAACCGCGTGATTTATTCCCACCACACTTGTGTATACGTACAAACTTGTAAAGGGAATTGGATCTCTACGTAGATGCTATAAATACGGTCCCTTGAGCCAGTCCACTACTCATCTCGTCGTTGAAGCTCTGCATTTTCTTCAATCTCATTTTTGGACGGTTCAAATTTGAAAAGAGAAAAAAGAAAGAAAAATTGTTGGGTGAGAGGAGTGATAGGATTTCAATCCGAACTGTCCAAAAGTGTATTGAACGGCCCGAATGTGCCGAGCGGATACCACATGGGATATACGTACCCACCCCGCACCAAAAAAAATTCTCGACCAAAGTGCACGCTAACGAACCTTCCGAGGAAGTCATTGGCCATTACCTACGAGTCCTCCCCCTCGGTTATTGGTGGGTCCGCAAAACCGCGTGATTTATTCCCACCACACTTGTGTATACATACACACTTGTAAAGGGAATTGGATGCCATAAATACTGTCCCTTGAGCCAGTCCACTGCTCATCTCGTCGTTGAAGCTTTGCATTTTGTTCAATCAATGGCTACTTCAGAATCCCAAAACTCCTCTTCCTCCTCCTCCGAATTCAAAGGTA